>OX465092.1:5772817-6176559 GCA_949987675.1 Chymomyza fuscimana
ACAAACACAAATATTGAAATACGACGTTGCACTTATAGCATCCAAGGCAAGAATTGCACCACTCAAACATGTCACTATCCCGAAACTTGAGATTGTGGCAACAGTAATGGGCTGCAGACTCGCTGAAATGGTTGAACGAGAAATAAAGTTTCCCTTCAATGAACGCTTCTTCTGGACGGATTCGAAAACTGCAATTTCTTGGATCAAAAGCGACGGTCGTCTAGACAAATTTGTTGCTAACCGAGTGGCCGAAATTTGCGAAAAGTCCAAAAGATCTGAATGGCGCTGGATATCAACAACAAGTAATATTGCCGACATTATTACCCGTGATATGACTCAGCTGGAAAAGCTGGAGAAATGGCAGAATTTCTGCAGCAGCACAACGCTACTTGGCTTACACCAACAGAGCTACCACTCCCAGAAATAGTAATGGCAACTAATGACCATCAAAACGTACTTAAAATATTGGAGGTGAGAACATCAAAGTTCATCAAACTGGTTTGCAAAATTAAAGTCGAAGACTTTAAGGCGAAATGGAGACCTCCACGTGGATGAGATGCTTTGGGCCAAAACAATCTGGTGTAAAATTGTACAAAAAGAATGCTTCCAATATGACATAAAATTTGCAAGAGAAGCTAAAACCTCGGCTGATCTGCGTTTGTACAAATATTGCGTATACATCGATGAAGATGGTCTGCTACGCATAGCAAGCAGAATTCAAAGAGCAAGCGAAATGCTCAATGTTAATCCAATTGTTCTAGACGGTAAGCACATATTTACCAAAATGCTTGTTCACAATCTACATGAACAAGCCCACCACACTGGTATATAAGTCGTAGTACACAAGTTCAAGGAAGATTACTGGATGCCAAAGATGACAACACAGATCAAAAAAGTGATCCATGAATGCCTTTGGTGTAAATGGCGTAAAGCAAAGCCTGTACAACCAAAAATGGGTTGGCTTCCCAAGAAACGATTTGCCACTTACGAAAAGCCATTTACGTGCTCCGGAGTGGACTATTTTGGCCCCTTATATACAACTAGTGGAAGAGGCAGCTGTGGCAGGTATACCAAGAATCAACGAAAGCGATATGGCGTTTTGTTTACTTGCTTGACCACCAGGGCCATGCACGTGGAGATTGCCCACTCTTTGGATGCGGACTCCTGTATATTAGCCATCCGACGAGCAGTGTCGCGACGAGGCGATATAAAAATCTTATGGTCGGACAATGGCACAAATTTCCGAGGTGCATCCAGAGAGCTGTCAGAGGCTTTTGAAAAACTTGACGAAAAGTTCTTAAAATCCCATACTGCCAATAAGGGCATAGAATGGAACTTGGAAATGCACCAAACTTTGGTGGGTGCTGGGAAAGATTAATTGGCTGTTTCAAGAGAGCCTTAGATGCCATCATCCATCCAAACATGCAGATAACCGACGAATGTTTACAAACATTGTTTTGTGAAGTTGAACATTTGGTCAACAGTAGACCCTACTTGTTGGAGTCGGACGACCCGGACGACAACATAGGATTGTGTCCTAACAACATCTTTATACAACAACGAGCTAATTTGAGCGTTCCATGTTTGGGCAAAGGCGATGGCTTTGAAAAGCTAACTTGGTGTGTGACACAAATTCTAGTTGAAAACTTCTGGAACCGATTTATCAAAGAATATTTGCCAACTCTAATGAACCGTCCGAAGTGTGCCTCGAGGAGTCTGGCCGTTGGGAAAAGTCCTGAAGGTATATCCAGGAGATGACCAAGTAGTAAGAGTCGTGGACATCAAAACAATGAATGGCGTTTACAACTCCAGCGACATTAAATTATCGTGTTAAGGCGGGAACTATGTCGCAAAACTTTTGTATCCCTGGAATGGTTTGATCTGGGCACCCTAATTGTGTAGGCTGAACCAAAAATAAGAACTGGTTGGTGAACCGAACTAGGTAGTAGTTGTTGTAGTAGTAAAACACAAAGAGAAAGACGTACATTTTGAGCGCAATAAATAAAAGCGAAAACTTTCAAATATTATAATTAAAATATATATTCTGTCACAGCACCAAAGCCACGGCATACTAATGCTGGAGCGCTTTAGTTTTGTGAGAGTACAAAAGCAAGCACGCTCTCTAAGCAAGAGCCGAAGTCATGCACAAGCAACTTCGTGTCTGTTGCTTTGCAACAAGAGCGGGGCAAAGCCAGAGAATTGACTGAGAGAATTTCAGTACAAAAATCACGCACACATGCGTGCGTTTTGGGTACAACCCAGTACGTGTCAACCATACCCAGTGGACCAGCGAGCGGACATAAAACAACTAAGTGCACAAAACGTCCGTAAACTTAATCAAAAACGAAAGCAATGCGGATCTCAAGCGTGTAAAACAAACGCATTGGCAAGCGTTTCGTACCACTTCAGCAAAACGTCCGTTTGCACGATAGCAGGTGCGTGTGTGAACAACAAAACGAAATGGAATGGAGTTGTTCGTGTGTCGCGACAGTTTTTTTTGTTCTCTGTTTCATTTACCGACATCAGCGTGCCCGCGTCGCTATTTGTGATCTATTTGGTGAAAAAACTAACTAAGTGTTTAAAAAAGTGTTTAATAAAATATAAAATAAATAAAAATCGTAAGTACAACAAGAATATTAAAAACTATAACATTACATTGAGTTGTAATTGTTTCGGCCAACCGCAGATCAGTTTTTTTGCAACTACAAAAAATGCGCTGCTGGCAGCCGCAACAACAACAATAAACAGCTAACAAACACAGCTAGATTTGATTGACTGATTTTTCGATTAAAATTATAATCTACCAAATCAAATCCGGGTAATAGCCTATTCACACAGAGCACATCTTAGCGGAACGCATGGGATTTTTTGAAGATGTGAAATTGGTGTTCGCACTGTCAACATCTAACATCTAACATCTTGTTGACAGGCTGACAGGTGAAATAAGCAAACTATGAAAATTTATTAAAAATGCTTTTTAATATTCAAATATCAATCTTTTTATGAGTTGTTTTATAGTATCAACTATTATTAAGGTAGGGTTTTATGAATTTATTTAAAAAACATGAATTAATTGGGAGTACATATTAATAAGGACGACGAGCTAGTGCTGACTAGCACATAAACACTTATGTATTTATATACATATGCATACACACATATATGCAAGAGCCACGAGCTGTTTGGATGTTTGTTGGTGTTGTGCTAAAGTACTTCGACTAAAAGCCACTGGGTTACAATTAATTGTAAATTCATTATTTAAAAAATGTTTGTATGTATATGTAGTTTTTTTTAACTATTTGTTCAATTCGATGGGTGACATTAAAATAAGGTCACCTGCAGTAGGAGTTATTAACCACCATAATTATTAAGTTGGTTTTTTAACAAAATTAGAACTTGAGCTGCAGATTTAATTATGTCAATCATCACCGTGCTGACATAGGATGAGAAGTCAAAAAACAATATGCTGATGTTTTAATGAGCCACAATTTGCCTTTGTTTATTAAAATGTAATAAATAAAAATACAAATTAAAACTATAAAATTGGTTTCTACTTTTTCCCTTATCAAACTAGAAGCTCCGACTGGAATGCCTGCTGGATCACACTTTTATGGATAAGTTTGCCATAAATTGCCGCACATTTTAAATTCTGTGCAAGTTCCATAAACATATGAGGTTTTGGCGCCTTGTTTCGAATTGAAAATTGTCAGTCTTTTTCGATGACATTGCTTACATTTTTGCAGCGAATGACAAAATTTAGAGGTGCACAGAAAAGTAATCGAGTAATTTCTCATCGGGACACAATAAGATAGGAACATTTCCACAAAATGTTGGAATGATGTAGAAATTTTCGGAACGGCAAATTCATACGTAACATCTTCGACAAAAGATGTTAGATGTTGGATGTGCTCCAGTGTGAATAGGCTATAACCAAAGGGGAGTATAATCTATTATTATTTAATATAATATATTACTTTTTTAAAATATTACATATTAATATTATAATATTAAAAACTTTAATTATTTTATTAATGGCGCCAAAAAGAACAATATATTGGATTGCCAAAAGATGTCGGCACTATAAAGTGCACGCCACGGGGGATTGTTAGGCGAGAAGTTAAGCCAGGGGAGTATGTACACTATGGTGTAAAAGACGCTCTTACAGATTTTCTCTGTAATTTTAATTACGATTCCAGCGTTAAAATTTAAACATTAACGTGGATGGTTTATCACTTTTCGAAAGCTCGCTTAAACAAGCATGGCCAATATTAATAAATGTTAATGGAACGAAGCCATAACTAACGAATATCCATACGCAAGTGCCAAAAACATCACCTTTTAACATCACCAACGAATGGGTCTCAGCGACGACATGATCCAGGATAGGAATGCCTGCAGACAAACGCTGAGATCGCATACCCACACCTCAGGAGGAGCATAAGTGAATCCGAAAAGAGGTAAACAAGGGTTTGGGAGAAGAAGAAGAAGGAACGAAGCCAATAATGACAGTGGGGATATGTGTAGGCAATTCAAAGCCGCATGATCCAAATCTTTATTTAGAAGAATTTGTTCACGAATTGGAAGTGTTGCTTATGGAGGGAATCTTGTTTCAAGAAAAAAAGTTCCAAATAAAGGTTAGAGCATTTAATTTAATTTTTCAAAGAACAGATAACCTTCCACGTACGAACGATAGTTTTAGAAATCGCGTACTACCTGCGCACCATAATATTCAGAGCAAAATCTTGTTAGAAAATTTGCAAAAAGATTTAATGAATCAATTTCCAAATGACTATATGCACGTAGTTTGTCTTGGTGTAATGAAAACTTTGCTAGTGGCATTGGTGAAAAGAGGTCAAGAGGTCATCGATTTTCTTTAAGTCGGTAGTCCATCAATGCAATAAACGCCAAATTAATTTCATTTAAGAACCTCATTCCTAGGGAATTTAATCGAAAACCGAGATCTCTTGATGATCTTGATCGATTCAAAGCTTCTGAGTTTCGTACTTTTTTATTGTATACGGGACCCATAGTATTGAAAGGCGTTTTAGATACTGAGCGGTTTAATCATTTTCTATTACTTAGTTTGGGAATACGGCTGCTTCGTCATGATGAGTACTGTACCACAAAAAATCTTCTGGCTTCTAGGTTGCTTAATGACTTTGTGGAGGAAGTACCTTCATTATACATGTTTCCAATGGTCACATTCAATTTTCATTGTTTAACACATTTAAGTAAACAGTCTCAGTTATTTGGTTCTTTGCAGACCATTAGCTCTTTTCCATTTGAAAATTTCTTGGGTCAATTAAAAAATTGTATCAAAAAGTCTGATTTTGTTGTAGAACAATTCTACAATCGCGTTGTCGAACGAAGTGTTTTAAAAGTTATAAATCAAGAAAAAACTTTAGATTTTAATGGGTCAAAAAAAAAAATATCGTTTAACAATTTATTTTTTGATTTAAAAGAAACAAATAGTTTTTATTTTATAAAGAGCAATGAGACATATCAAATATTAAAAATTTGTGCATTGAAAAAAACGTTTTATTTAGCCGACTTATCATTGATTGAATGTCGGCATTTTTTCTTCCAAAAACCTTAATTTTGATTCAAAAATATTGCAGCATCCCATTGATAAGATAACAGGCAAAATAATTTATTTTTTTGATTGCGGCCTCCACATTTACTTTCCTATGCTTAAATAATTTAAGGTACACCATGAACTACGACGATCTATTCAACACAATTGAAAGCCAAGTAGAAAACGAGAATGTCCCAGATAACCAGCAAACAGGTATGAAAATAATAACAAATTTTGATATTATGAAAAATAAATCACTAATTGGGATGTAATTCCAGATTTCACAACCACGCTACGCAATATTGCTGATCAACAAAAAGTAACTATTAATAATCAGGGCAGCATTATTAATAAAATTAATGAAGTGACTACAAAAGTTGAGCGCAACTCGCTAGAGCTGTTGTCGTTAAGGAGCGAAATTGCAGGCATAAAAAGAAAGGTATGTGGCGAAATTGAAAAACCCAAAGTGATAATGCCAATCGCGCCCATAAAAACTGTTGACGGACTGATGTGTTTAGAAGACACAATTAAAGAGGAGACAATTTTCAAAAATTTTGTAAGTAAATTTCGTTTCAGAATTGAACATAATAATAATAAATTACATTTTAAAGGTTGCCGAACTTGTGACCACGCAAGAAAAAAATTTTGACAAATTTATAAAAAGCTGTTGGCGAGCCTTAGTAGCAGATGAAGTGGCCAAAAATTTTTCATGGCGTGACACTGAAACAAAAAATTGCGTTCGAGGGATGCGCATAACATTAGCGATTCGATGTAAGTAATATTACAAATTGATTTATATACTTTTCCAATAATATAAATACTCATTTGCAGCTGCGTTTAAACAAAAATTTGCGCTTGAAGACTCCGACTTCGACAGGGTCAGCCAAAAATTTGTACAATACGCCCAAGACAGGCAGTCGAAAGAGGCACAAAAACAAAAAATATAATGTATATCTATTATATTATTTACTATTTTTATTATTATTATTACATATAATTATTTTTTAAGCGCAATAAATGCATTTTGTTTTTATTTATAAGTGTATATATATTGTATATGTATATATAATGTAAATCACAATTGAATTTTTAATATTTTTATTTTTATTATTATTATTATGAGTATAATTATTATTATTTAATTTTTAAGCGCAATGAATGCATAATGTGTTTATTTATAAGTACATATATATAATTATATTGCATATATAAATAAATGTGCCAAAAAACATATTCGGGGGTGCCACAGAAATCGTTAACGCTTTTGGCAACGGGTTGAAACCAAATCGTTAAAAGGTGCCACAGAAATCTCAAAGATTTCATTTTTCGAACAATTAATTTCGAATGTTTACGCTTTTGCAAGAATGGCAGCAAAGGGTTGCTACTTTGCAAAAATTATTTTAGAACATTTAGACACTCATTTAAAAAAATGTTTATTAACAGTGATCCAATAAAGTTTATTCTTTATTACATTAAGCGATAATTGTCAGCATATTTTGCATCATTTTAATTTCCATTTGTACAAAATAAATTTAAATAAAGTTTGAATATTTGTACCGCCCAATACAAGAGTTTGTATGGCAACCCTACGGGTCAACAGCTGTCCTCAGCGTAGTGAATGGCAAATTTCGTTTGTTTACATTTGCAAATTTGCACGAAAATAGAAAATAATTTTTAAAATGCCACTTGCAGGATTGCTAGCCATTGATGCCTTAAAAAAACACACGCACACATATGGACGAAGAAAAGGTGGAGCGAAGGTGTCGAAGAACCTCTAGATCGCTTCAAGGCTGTCATACAGTCCAGCAAAGGTTGCAACAATTATGTATGCTGTGCACTGCGTTTAACAAATGAAGTGAAATTTGGATACAAAACACACACACGCAAATGCTATTGAAAATTGTAATGCTAAATGTGCCCTTGCAGTAGATGGATTTAGTATTTTCGATGCACTCGCCAATTATTTAAAACGACGCTTTTATTTATTGAATATGTTACTTCATTTATTAAAATCATATGCTGTTGTGGCTTTTTTCTCCTTAGGTTGCGCTACTGATATTTTAATTTTAAACCTTAACTGCTAAACTATTGACATTCAAAACCTTGCCTAACAGCCCTACATTGCCACCTTAGGAGAAAAAGGTGCATAGCAATTATTTATTCAATTATGCATTAAATTCGGCGCACTTCATAACGACAAATTAGTTAAAATAAAAAAAGCGATTTTTTAACTTTCATTTAACATCAAAAACATCTATTAGTATGCTAAAATAATCACTTCGAATTATTATTATTTAGTACAGCAACTAGGTGGCAACTCCTTGCAACGAAAAGATTTTGCACGTTGACACAGAATGGCAAATGTACCAAAGATTTTAATAAAGATTTCGCAAAAATAAAAATCATGAATTAAAACATTAAATTTGTCAAAACATAAAGGTACAGAAAACTCAGAAATTAAACACACTTTCCAGATAAGTAATACTTTCATTGAATAAATTAGTTTTTATTGGTGAATTTAATCAAATCTCAAACAATTTTGTCGAAGATTTTGAAACCGTTGCGAATCATGTCAGTGGCACCAAGAATCGGAATGGCAACGAAATCGCAACGAAATGGTTTTCTGTGGCACCCCCGATTGCAACGTTTTACTGTAGTGGGAACAAAATGGGAATGGGACACAAAAGTCTACCGCAACACATACGAATCCGCCTTGTTGGCAATATTGCAAAAGTATAGCAAGAGATCCGTTTGCGTTACGCGAAACTATTGCGAACAGTTCAGTTTGCGAGAGTTTCGTCCGGTTGTGTTCCTGTTGACAACTATCGTAAACGAAGGTATTTTCTGCCACAAACTGAGCGAGAGATGATTCGTTTGACTATCGTTGTCGGGTCTGCTGGCGATACTTTCATCCGTTTGAGTTCCGCATTGCTTTCGTTTTTGATTGAGTTTACGGACATATTGTCCACTGGGTAGGCCCATGCCGACCACTGGTCTATATAATTACCATAATTAAGAAACTGAGACTAATAACAATAGTAAGATGCAAATAATAAGAACTATGAATATAAAAAAAAAATAAAGGAAAAACATTTTGCTACACAACTCATTTGCGCAGTGTATAGCTCACTTTGGCTTGCTTCGGCCTAGTGTCTTCGTAAATGCACGAAGTAAAGCACAGGCGACTCACACAAGCACGCATACACACGCTAAAGACACTTTTTACGAAACGGTCTTATACAGACAGTTTTTCAGTGAGCGCTTGCTCAAAGTGTCTGGACATAAGTGTTATTGAGAGAGAAACACGTTTGTTTTGCTCAGCCGAAAACACGGACCAGAACCGAAAAGCGAAACGAAAAAAGTGTTCGGCTCAGTTCGTGTGTTATTTGTTCGGTTTTGGTCGTGACCCGACCGCATTGGAAAAATGGGGCGACATTTTTTACGTGCTCTGATTTTTAACTTATAACACCAAAACTGAACACCGAAAAAGAGGAGATACTTTCCAAAACAGCTCAAAAGCTTGGGAGCTAAACGGCCGATTCCTAATAATCCTCAATTAAAACTGATTATCAGTTAATTAATGAACAAGACTAAGTCCTGTGAGTTCTGCACCACCATGGTCTTCAATAAACACGAAGACTTCCTAAGCTCGAAACCCATTCCCCTCTCATATTACCAATAGCGACTGGGTCGGGCACACAAGATTTGTGTGAACTGATGATAAGGTCTGGCGTACGGCATTACAAAAGCGACTCGTAGTTAAGCTTGTCCGGGTCCCACCGTCCAAAAGCCATAATCAATGCTTTTAGCTATCTATTAACGCATTCTTATCCCATACAATCACAGTTGCGTTTCACTCGGTCAAGATGGCGTCACTTTTACGGGATAACTGTCCAAAATGCCCGACGCATCAACACTGGAGTGGTACTGCACACATGCGTTCTTCTAGGCGTCAACAGACGTCTCCATGCTCTCGCCTGGAGACTAGTTTCCTGTCTTTGTCAGCTTTCTCTCACCCAGAGGTCAGGCCATCTCATTACCAATAGGCCACAGGGCCATGTTCCGAGAAGTCTTTTCACCTGCCGACACTAACGAACGCAAGGAGCAATAAGGCGGCATGTGAAGTTCTTTCCGCTGTGGACATTTTGAATAAATATACACAAGCACTAACAACCAAAACTACTAACGAAATTCTTATTTGAACAAATTATAGAATACGACCACTATCGGTCATTACGATTAAGTACCTCTTACCGTGGTACATGATAATATAACGTTAATCCATTTTAAACGGGCTCATTTTTTTTTAAAATTTTTATTTTTGTTCATCATACTATAACTTACCCGAAAAAACGTCATAGTCGATCCACTTTCCAGTGTTCCATAAGCGATTTCCGTCTGACTTGACAAATCTTCGGCATTTTCTATTGGTGTAATCATGCGCTCGACAGTTAAAAACGCAGCCAAATTAGCAGTGTACGAAGCTACAATTATAAGTGTAAAAAACTTCCAAATTCCACTAACTATTCTCGTGGACAATGATTTTGGGTGTATATCTGATCCTTGTTGCATAAGAGTACCAATTGTAAACCAAAAACTATTTGATATAGAGAATTGATTGCAGACTGTAATGTCATCCAAGTCACATGGATGAATATTACGCCATTCTATTGGCGACATTTTGGCAACTATAAAAATTGTTATTGACACTAAGATATAAGCAGCCAATACATAAATCCATATTTCTATAGCCAAGGGATTCATAAATGAGAACAGCTCGACGGGCTCTGAAGTTGGTATCTAAAAAAAAAAAATAATAATCACACGTAAAAAGCAAACATGACTGGAGATCGAACCTTGAATAGTATGCTTATACCCAAATTCATAAAAGGTTTCGTAAAATCAATAACGCTTTCCCTAGCGTATGTTATCGTCATTGATCCAACAGCTAGATCCGCTTTCTAAAAGTAAAATGAAAACGATTCGAATAAATTTGTAAGTAACACAAAAACCAAAGAGATCATATTTTGAGCTAAAATGCCGGAATAGTATGGGACATGTTAACTGCAGGGGTTTTCTATTTTTTTTTTTAATTCCAAGACAGACAATTCTCTTATATTTAATTTAATAAAGCAAGTGCTGCTAAATTGGCAAACATTAAATTTTTTATAATTTTACTCCTTACCGATTGCGATTGCTTACAGATTAGATTATAGTTAGAAAACTAGTTTGTAGTAAAAAAAAAATCTCATTTCGTTGGAGATGAATGTTTTGGCTACATTTGTTTTGTTTTGTTTCGGCTAAAAATGACTTGTGTCCATGATCCAACAATTAGAAGGTCACGGAACGCGCAGGTCCGTTATTCGTGTCTCTCCCAAAAGAGAGCGGGTTCACTTTTTGTATGAAAACAGTGTGACCAATTTTGATCAACCTTCACACAAATGTAAAGACTTATACTAAATTAAACTGACATAAATTTGGTTGCGATATACATTTGTTTTGCTGGAAAAATGTGCATGTGTCATGTGTGTATGTGTATGGAAACGCTGTGTGTGCTTGGCATGGTCGGTGTATGGGGGTGTTTTTCACCCACAGCATTTTGAGACGATATAAGGGACAAATTGCGCCGACACAAAGATGGGTTTCATGCGCACATCCTATGTAAATCTTTGATTTACATAAGATTCTAATCATTACATAATATTAGTCAGTTGTAAACTAACTAGTTTTGTTGTTGTATAAACGAAAGTTCTCTTGAGAGTGTCAGACGTGTTTTTTCGGTGCTCTTGCTTTTAAATTTTATTTTTGGTGTTTATATTATATTAATAATCACTTATTAAATTTTTATCAACTCATAACATCTTAAGGCCCCTACGGAGACACGAAAACAGCCACCTAGCAAAAAGACAGACTTATTTTGGTCACGAAAGGAACAGGGTGTCTCTAGTAGCAAAATGTGCATTTTATCGGAATTATTATCGATAATCAGCTGCTCTTTGTTTACAAATAGCTCATTTTTAAAAGGCGCGAAATAAAACATGAATTATCGTCAACGTTTATTACTTTTGCTATTGTGTGTAAACAATGCAATGCAATTGAATTGTTGGATGAGGAAAAAAAGCGATGACAGGAGGCAATACACAGGGAAAGGCGGAGTGTTTGGGTGACCCCATATTTAACGCGCAGAACTGAGTGTAGACGAATTGCATAGACGTATTTTAACGCACATTAACGTTACAAATGAATTATTTTCTTATTATAGCTATTTTCTCATCCTTTCCCAACGATCCGCAACGATTTTGTCGACCAACCATAAATTTCGCGTCCAAAATAAATAGTTGCACATAAGTTTTGTTTGTGGCGCCAAAACCGAACAGCTGTTTTTCCTGAGTGCGCCATCTATGGTTTACTACTGGCATCAAAAAACAAAAAAACAAGCGACACTGGTCTACATACCACCTGCAAGAACAGTTTGTGACCAAACGTTTGTGAGCGTTTTTTTTATATGAAGTTTTGTTTATTTTTCGTGTCTGCGTAGGGGCCTTTAAGTTGAAGTGTACTTGTGTTTTGCTTATTGGCAGTGCATTTTATTCCTTAAATACTTTTTATTTGCATTATTTAAATAGCGTCATTGCTTGCCCGGTTTTTTTACTTTATTATTGTTTTTTTGTGTGAGCGAGCTCTCTGCTAGTTGTGTAAGTTTTTACAGTTACAGCGTGCTCTCAGCTCTCCGTATTGTGGTGAGTTTCTTTGACTTGTGCTCTTCTTTTGGATGTTGTTGTTGCCCTTTCATTTGTTCGTTTTGCTTCTTTTGTACCCAGTAGAAATTGTAGGATCGCTTGTATTATGTCGTGCTGCTTTGAATTATGTATGAGCAAAGATGTGTTTGATGAGGAAAAGCTTCGTTGCCTAACTTGCTTCATATTCATTTAAAGTGCGCCGGGCTGACTGGCCGTGACTTTGACAGGTTATATGGTAAGTCCAAACCAACCTGTGGCGGTACTAGGTGGTCATGCCCTTCATGCTTTAAAATGCAAGGTGACTTTTCTCGAATGTACAATACCGTTCGAAATGAGTTTCTCAAGCTTAAAAAGCTGGCTAATCGAATGTCGTCTGAGTTTGATAATGACCTTAAACTGCTTAGCGAATATAATTTTGCCACACCTCCAAAGCGTTCAGCCCCTCAATTGCGCCTTCCGCTTCCCTCTGCTCCTCCTGCTTCTCCTTTAACTCCAATTCCAGGATCGCCGCTGCTTGCTTCGTTTTTAACTCCGGCCCCTTGTCTTGATTCTTTAAAGACGAAGCCCTCTACGCCACCGCAATCCTCAAATTATTCTATTGATTTGCCTCCGCCTAGACTGACTCGTCTGTCGACGGACACTTCTTGTTAAGACTTAGTATCTAATATGGATATTGGCAACAATCCTAACATATCCATTGAGAAATTTAAATCCAAACTTTTGGCCACCACATATGATTGTTCACGAATTTAAATCTATTCAAAAGCCTCGGCATCAGCCTGTTCCATTGCCCTCAGCTGTCCCATCTTCTGTACCAGCCTCTAGCATTTCAAAAAACTAATTTCTCATCTCTCTATTAAATATCAGAATGTTAGAGGTCTTTTAACAAAACTTAATGTTCTGTTTACGAATAGTTTTTCTTTTGACTCACATGTTCTTGCCCTTACAGAAACGTGGTTAAACTCTTCAATTTCTGACCATGAAATTTTATCTTCCAACTTTGTAGTATACAGGCTTGATCGCTATGTCCGCCGTGGTGGAGGTGTCCTTATTGCTGATGTAAAACTTTGTTCTAGCTTAGTTAAAGTAGATACTTCGTTGGACATTGAATTTATTTGTGTCAAACTAAGTTTGCATTACTCTTGTTTTATAACATGTTCGTACATTCCTCCTTCATCTACTACTGAAATTTATTTGCAAAACTTGGCTGCAATTAATTATTTTCATTCGCTTTTACATAATCGCGACAATCTCTTAGTTTTAGGCGATTTTAACCTTCCCACCATTTCATGGGATTCGTCACCTTCTTCTAACTCAGTTATTTCGTCCTCTTATAACGAATTCCTTGACGGTTTGCTCGATTTGCCATTACTGCAAATAAATGTCGTCCGAAACTGTTTAAATAGAATCCTTGATTTGGTTTTTGCCAATGATCCCGCTATTTGAAATCTACATATTATAAGAAATTTAAAATGACAGGTTCTAATCGTGATTTCTCTAAATATTTGTATGCTCGATCTGAATTTATCCTTTTAAACAGAAATTGCTATCAAAATTTTTTATCCTGTTGCCGTGAGCAATTTTCTGTTGATCCGAAACAGTTCTTTAATTTTGTAAATTCAAAACGTAAATCTGATCTATTTCCTTCTACACTCATGTTCAATGGTGAAGTAGCCTCTACTGACGCAGGTTAATCTAACTTATTTGCTAGTTTTTTCATCTACTTACTCTTCAAAGTCTTACTCTCCTACTTCTTATCCTTTCAATATTTCGTCTGGTAGCGGTCTATATGTTCCATTTATTAGCAATGATGACCTCAATTCTGGTATATGTTCACTTAAAATGTCTTACTCGCCAGGCCCTGATAATGTTCCTACCTGTGTTATCAAAGCTTGTGCACTTGCGCTTCATGAACCCTTGCTGAGACTATTTAATTTGTCACTTGAATCGGACTCTTTCCCTACCATTTGGAAATCGTCTTTTATTGTCCCACTTCACAAAAAGGGTAATAGATCCGATGTTTCCAATTATTGTGGCATCGCCAAATTGTCATCAATTCCCAAATTTTTTGAAAAAATTTTAGTGCCTCATTTGCACCATCTTTGTAAGTCCCTTATTTCCCCGTGCTAGCATGGATTTATGAAAGGTCGATCGACAAACCTTCTGGAGTTTACATCCTTTGCATTTAAAGGATTTTCAAATAAACTTCAAACAGATGTCATTTATACTGATTTTAGAAAGGCCTTTGACTCTGTTAATCACAAGCTCCTTCTTTTCAAGCTTGGGCTCTTAGGATTTCCGACCCACTTTCTCAATTTGATTTCATCTTACCTTGCTGATAGAACCCAAAGAGTTATAGTTAGGTCTACTGTTTCCAAAATGGTTCAAGTATCTTCCGGTGTTCCGCAAGGTAGTCATCTAGGTCCTCTTTTTTTTACCCTTTTTATAAATGATTTATAAAGTGGTAAATCATGCCCGTGTTCTTATGTTCGCTGATGATGTTAAACTTTGTTTCTCGTTTAATGATTCCACGTCACATCTTTTACTCCAGGATGATTTAAACTCTCTTTATAACTGGTGTACGGTTAACCATTTGAACTTAAACCTTTACAAATGTATGTTTATGACATTTCATCGACACAAACCTCACTTGGTTAATTACTCCATAAATGGTTCTCTTTTGGTGCGTATCTCTTTATGTACTGATTTAGGTGTTACTTTTGAGCCTAAAATTACCATCAACACCCATGTTTCTACAGTTGTGAATAAAGCCAGTTGTGTTTTAGGGTACATTAAACGCTGGTCAAAAGAATTTAATGATCCGTATACGACCAAGGTTCTTTATTCTGCTCTCGTTCGCCCAGGACTTGAGTACTGTTCCTGTGTTTGGTGCCCTCAATACAAAAAATATCAAGCACGAATTGAATCTGTTCAGAAACAGTTTCTCCTTTTTGCTCTACGAAGCTTACATTGGGACCCCAATATCCGTTTGCCTCCTTATGCCAGTAGACATCTTCTAATTGATCTACCTTCTTTGAAAAATCGTAGGATTGCCCTTAATGCTATTTTTTTGCATAAACTCATAACTGGTTCCATTGATTCCCCTTTCCTACTTCGGCAGCTTTTGTTTAACATTCCTAGACGCTGGCCACCAGGCAAATAAAATACCCCCAACGGGTCAGTGGCAAACTACCTAATATTAATTATATTATATTATATATTGTAAAAATTTGTTTATATGTTTCTTTTCGTATTATCCTTTTTAAATAAATCTTTTTTTTTAATTAATCAACTGATTATATTATATGTTGATCCTAAAAAATAAATAAAAATACTAGAATTGTTTAAAAAACCAAAAAGCTAACAATATGGTTTTTTTTTTTAAAGAATGAAGTTTGATATTTAATTAACTGCACATTAATATCGTATACATGCTTCTGTTGATGTTCCTACAATTGCTATTATTGCTAAAACTATTTAAAAAAAGATATGCAAAAAAACATATATTGGTCACAAATACGAAAACTCGGGTTTAGACTTACAGCAAGGTCCCTAAAGATCCCTGAAAGTTTCATTCATTAAGTATTTATTTCCAGATGAAATTCTTCGCTTACGGTACACACTATAAATACTTACTTATGTACCAAATAATTGAAAAAAAAAAGGAAAAGGGGGAAAAAATTGCAGTGCAGTTTTCCTTTATATCAATAAATATTTGAAAACATTTATCTCGAATTCTATGTCATAGAAAAAAGCTTTTAAGGCAAAATATGTTTAAAATTGAATTAAGCATTTTTGTGGAATTTTAAATTTTTAACCTATTCCATTAATTAATTTTTTTTTATTTTGCAAAATTATCAAAAACACATATTTTTATGAATCGCTGGTTTCTTATTTTGTGGTAGTGATGAGCAATATTTACGTACCTGTGATTTGTCACAAGTATTTTAATGTAACGAGACGTATCAGTGACAAGTATTTTGTCACGGCGACAAAATGTAACGAGTCGTATCAGTGACTCGTGGGTAACATGAGCTGTTACAAAATACGCTGCAAGTATTTTCATACCAATAGCGACAAAATACTGCGAGAGTATTTTGTCACAGTCACAACCCAAGTTGACAAAATACTCGTGGATATATAAGTTCGTATGAACTGTGACAAAATATTCGTAAGTACAAGATCCTATGAACTGTTACAAAATACGCGCCAAGTATTTCCGTACCAATAGTAACAAAATATTGCAAGAGTAAATACTGCAGGTAAATACTTGGCGCGTATTTTGCATTTTGTATATTATTTTATGAACGGTTACAAAATAGATGGCTAGTATTAATGAATACAATAGTTTTGAGATATTTGTTGCAATATGAAGGGTCACATGCAAAGAAAGTGTCTAGTAGTTCAAGAGACAAGTGCCTTTAAAATTTTTGTGAGTAAATAATAGTGAATAATAACATGGATAGAAAGAAAAGTGAAATTTGGAAATTATTGAGTGTTTTAGATGATAATTTTCCCTTGCAAATATTGCAAGATGCAATTGGTACGGAAATACTTGGCGCGTATTTTGTAACAGTTAATAGGATCTTCAACAATCAATTTATCAAAACATATTCAGAGGAAACATCCAACGTGTGAATTACCCAAAGCTGTAAGATATTAATTTTTTATAAACTATAAATTTTATATTTTTTTGTTTTTAAAAGCATAATATAAATCCGCGAAATTCTTTCGTAAAAATTTTATTATGTATTCGGTGTCACTGTCACAATCTTTTGTCACTGATATTTTTTTTGTCACAGTCACAGTTGTCGCTGTGACTGCAAATTCACAGTATCGCTCATCACTATTTTGTGGTCGCCAATCCAGCTTTTTTAGCTAGATATGTCTTAGACGTATCAAGTAGTTCTGTCAATCAGGAGGCAATCATTTGGTCCGCTTTTCTGTCGGTCTTCTTTTCGTTTTGTTTCAGTTCGGCGCTTCTTGGAGCCGATTTTTAATTTTTTTTTTTAAGCCTTTTTATAGGATTTTCATTTGGGACCCCTTTTGCCAGTCTATTACAGTGTCTTTTTAGCCCTTCGTTGTAGCGGCTTGTGTGCTTATTTATCTGGAGATCGACAGTCTCCAGTCTGAGGTCATGGTGCAAGGTCGAATTCCTTACATACCAATCACACCCAGTAATAAGGCGTAAGGCTCTGTTCTGGAGTGTCTGAATACGTGAGCGACTCGAGCGAGCCGCCATACCCCAGATCTGGATGGCGTATCTCTATGTTGGAACTAACCATTTTATATAAGGCTCTTTTGCATCGGAGTGGGAGACGGCTGCGATGGTTCATGAGCCAGTTCATTTTTTAATTTAATTGTTATTTTGGGTATTCACGCTTTGTGTTGACTTGAGGACTTGAGGACTTTTACAAAACCAAAATGTATGGCAAAATACAACCCTGTGTTTCAACTCTCAACTCAACTTTCCCTCAACCCAGACCCTAGTCTACTTTTTGCTGTTGACTTGTTGAGAAAGTGATGCACAATATTGTAATTCGCTGCCTTTTCAGCACTGCTCGCATTTGTAATTTTTTAGCCATTTCATGATATGAAAAGCAACGAGTTACCTTATACTCGATAAAAAAAGACGAGAGCCAATTTAAAATAATCAAATTGTATTAGCGCAAGTAAAAAAGGTTGTGGCTTTTTTATGCGAAATTAAGTGAATTAGACATAATTCCTTGTTGTTGGGGTTAACGCAAGTAAAAGAGTAAAAATAGATGCGAATTGGAAAATGCTGGGGCTGGTAGGTTAGGTTAGGTTAAAGCGGTTGATGAGACGCGTCCCAGCTCACTTAGGCCAACAATATGGCCCGTTGTGATACCGCAGTGATGGACTATCTTCCACCCTTCCCGTACTAGTAGGTCTTTTAGATATTCCTATTTACAGCTATCCAGTGGCCTGAATAACCCTTGAGAGGCATTTTGGACTCTGTTCTGAGAGCTGGGATAGGTCATGTAGAAAATATGACTTGAGAAAGCGGTATCTTGTCCTACACAATCCCGGGCAGTGACAGAAAAGGTGCTCTACCGTCTCTAGCTCTTCCTCATCGCCACAACTTCTGCAGTAGTCGTGGTGAGGAGCGTTGAGCCTTGACGCGTGAGTCCCCACTAGCTAGTGTCCGGTGATCGCTCGGATAACTTTCGAGCAATGAGCTCTATTTAACCAGCAAAGATCTTTAGTTCTTTTACTATTGTACACCGGCCAAGTTTGTCGTGAAATCCTGCACGTGTTTGTTGTTCGATTCCACGTTTGGTTTATAATATGAGCGAACTGGGTCTTTATACTTAATTTGCAGCTGGCCATAGGAATACCCAGACGCTCTTTGTCCTGCTGGGGCTGTACTACGCTTAATATATGCTGGAACTGTTGAGGAGTTACCCTCAGCATTTAAACAAATCGGTTTACGTCGAAGGAAATGAGCACGTTCTGGCGCCAGTCAATAGACCTAGTGATGTGGAAATGGTCACCACGATGCGAGAGTATAATTGCATTCATGTCCTCATGATAATTATCTAGAACTTCATCAATTTTAGACGAACCTTCAAAAAAATTGATTTCATCCAAAGCCTTTTGTGCAACAACTTCAATCAGCATAGACTTACGCTCTTTCTTGGCATTTTTAAATAAAAATTTTAAATTTTAATGATAATTTGCAGCAATTTACAAAGGTTAACAAACACAGGAAAGAACAAGCGCAAAGTCAAATACTGTTTTTCTTCAATTATTTCATTTTCGCACCAATAAAATAATACAAACTGATGTAATACATAGCTACTTTAACTACAGGATTAAGTAAATCAGATTTTATGCTTTTTTTTTTTTGAGTTTTTGAATTGTAATGTAAATTGTACTAATTTACAAATGTAAACTAACTCTGGAAAGAAGAAGAAAACTGCTCAACTCAACACATAAACTCAACAGGAGAGATTCATGCATTACACTAGTTAACACGAAAAATGAACCTTCGTAAAAAAGTGTTTTTAAGGGGAAATTTTGGGTTGAGAAAAACGAAAATGACAACCTTTTTTTTTTTCTTAAGCACCGTTTTCGAGATTTTTTCGAAAAACATGTTTTTGGGCACTTATTTCAGTTATTCGTCAATATCTCGTGAACAAAATTTTGTATCGACATAAAAGACAATTAGATCGAAAGGTATTGATGTGCTCTTTACAGTGATATATAATTATGTAGAGATTTAATAAAAAAGATGGCGTACGTTAAAGTCGGGCGCGGATGACTTTGGGATACTCTGTACCACTAATTGCAAGTAAGTCCGATATATTGATTAAACACTCTAAAAGACAATTGATTGCCAAATTTGGGTACGATATCCTCACAAACAAACAAAACTAACAAATTTTGTGCAAAAAACGATTTTTTGACCGATTGGTCCTATGGGAGCTATATGATATAGGCAACCGATTTTGATGAAATTAGGTACTGTGCTTAGGAACTTTAAAAAACTACCAATTGCCGAATTTGGTTACGATATCTTCATAAACAAACGAAACACAACGAATTTTGTTCAATACACGTTTTTTTTCCGGATCGGTCCTATGGGAGCTATTAATCAAATGTTTTTTACTCCAGAGTGAAGTATGCTGTTAAGTGATGTCTATAAGCGCTGAGATACTCGAGGTTTTCTCCAGTGTCAAAACAGGAAAACATGGGGAAACCGGAGGAAAGCTAGTTTTTTCTTCATATAATAATGATGAAAGAAAGTTGAAAAATTATTAAATAAATCTGTTTCATTTATAATAAGTGTAAATTCACTTTTTCGTGGAAAAATTCTCTCATAATTTTTACTGTAATAAAAATTACATGATTAATGTATAAATAATCAGCCGTGTTCCCCATTTCGATTCCGAGTAAAAGTGGAATAAAAAAGTTTTATTCAACAAACTATTTTGAGCAGCAGCTTTAGAGTCGCCTTCAGTTACTTCTCTGCTATATCCTAAATTTTTTCTGTAATGTTTTTTTACCTATAAGCATTTCACAAATGCTTAGGCCATGCGGTTAATTATACCAATTTGATGCAAGCAGATGCCTTCCAAATCATCGCTTGAACAGGTACAATTCTTTCTTACAGCCGTAGTTGACAACGTCAATGTTTGCCAATATACAAGGATTTGGCAACGTTTAGATTGTGTTGGCATGCAAAATAATGCTCACGCATTATACTCTACCGCTTAGCGCTTCCTTTTTTGCCCCTTCAAAAATTAAAAAAAAGCATCTCATTGTTGTTTGTTTGAATGTGCGCCAAATTGCCAGCAGACCAACCAAAGAGTTGCTACAAGTTTTCGAACATCTAACTAAATAATTTATTTTTTCTTTTTGTCAACATCTTTCCGAGGGAGAAATATTTTTTTTATTTACAAATTTTTTACAATTCAGTTTATATACATATTTTAAGCCATCAATTTATAAAATTATCTTCGAATTTATTTGTGCAGCAGGACAACACGTAACTTTTCGAGGACAAAACGAGTCTAAATCCGGAACACCTTGCTTTTCATTTCACTCGTTTTGGTTTTGCATGTACACACAATTTTTATAGACAAATTTTGCAATAAATATATTTAATGCAAATTAACCTCGATTTGTTCAACTGAGCACATCTAAATTTTCTTAAAACATTGAAAAATAATACAAAATTAATTTTAGTGACACTAATGCGTTTATTTAAATAAACAAAGCTAAATACTTTTCATTTCGACAGCTGCGAGCCAAACTTTTCAAAACGATTTGACTCTTGTCGGAATCGAAATCCGGAACACCATTCATTTCGATTCCGACACTTTTACTCGGAATCGAAATCAGGAACACGTCTGATAGTCACCGCTTTCCGACGCTCCGAAAATAACAAATTTTAAAAAATAAAAAAATTCAAAATTCGAATGATTCAATTGTAAATAATAAAAAAAACAAAGAAAAAAAAGTTGAGCCAAAAAAATGTATTATATACAGAGCTCGCAAATAACAGTTGACCGTTTTTCGTTGTCAAAAAATAACCCTTACTTACTGAGTCTTTGAGCAATGTCTCAGAAATCAACCGTTCACATTGCTCTTTTAATAAATCGGTCTGCGCTCAACGAATAACCGATATTTTTGTTTTACTTTTGTTCTGGTTATTCGACAACCGTTTAGTCGCGAGAGAAAAAATAAAGGTCTTTTGGGTTTATATGCGTGTATGTGAGTTAGGCGACTGTTTGGGCTTGTTAGTAACATATGTATGCTTTTCAAGGCACGGGCAGACTTTAAAGCGTTATAACTTGGAAACTACTAGAGATACTTACACGATTTAAAACCCAGTCTTGTGTATTTTTTTAAGGTCTACTGATACACACCAAAAACGAAAAAGGGCAAGGGGGTGGGCAAAACTTGAAAAACTCCGTTGTTTTAACTTTGGCGCCATCTACCGCCGAAAATATGAACTTCTGGGTATACCTTCCAATACACTCAAAATTCAATTTTGATAATTTTTTGCCTTGAAAGTTTTTTTGTACGACTTATAGAATTCGAGATAAATGGGCCGACACAAAAAGTGCAGCATTCTCAACAAAGCAAATTAAAACGAAAAAGACCGTTTGCGCTGAGCATTTATTTTTTCGGTTGTCTGCTGATGCTTAATATGCAAGCGCTCAATCGGTTCGCTCTCAATAAGATGTTATTGAAAGAGCGTAACAAGAATTGCTCAACTGTTAACACTCAGCTGAAAACCGAAGTAAAGCGAAGCAAAGTGTTATGCTCAGAGAGAGAGCTAGCGTGCATGGTTTTTTCGATTATGGTTATGGTGTAGACCGCAAAGGAAAAAACGGTCGACTGTTGTTTGCGAGCTATGATTTTATACTATACAGCACCAAGTTGAAAAAAAAGAGTGCAAAAAAAATTCAATCAATACATATCTTTGTTCATATATGCAAAGATGGTTAGCAGTGGTTGGAGCAGGAATTGGCAGCACGGATGAGAGAGATCAGATAGCAGTCAGCAGCCGATAATAAAGAGTAGTGAATAAGCAGTCGAAGGGATAAGTTGTAAAAGTAGTAGTCAGAGAGCGATGTCTTTTTAACCATTTCCTTTCCATGCAAAACGCCTTTTAGAAGTTCTTTTTCCATTCTAATCCGCTCCATATCAGCTGAGGTGTGAGGTAGCACCTTAACACGGTAATGATGATGTCCAAGATGACAACTTCAACTTTTTCCAGAATGTGATCACGTCTGTGTCGCATTTGTGTCGAAACATGTCCTTTAATTTTCAAAACTTGTCATGAACCGCTTCAGTGCTCTTATTGAAAAAATCGGCCTCTTTAGAGCAAAAAAAAAAACACATAAGTGTTCGTAAGAGAGCGGTTTTTTTTCGGACACTCTGAAAGTGTTGACCGTTTTCTGAGAGCTCTGCTATATATACATATAATACCTATTTAGGTGATTTTATGAAAACAAGATGGTGTATAACGAATTTTTTTCTTTCCCGTCATGTGATATAGAAAGGAAAAAATTACTTATATTCTACGAAAAATCCTGATTTCTTACAAATCAGTATTTTTCCCAAAATCAGTATAAAATTCAGTAAATTTTATCGACAGACTTGAAAATCAGTAAAATACTGAAAATCTGTATATCTGGTAACCCTGAACCAAAGTCGAAAAAAAATTTTAATTTTTGGCCATTTTTCAAAATTACAAATTTTCGGTTTGGATTTTATAAACGAAAAAAAATGATTTTAAGCTTTAAGCTGAAAGAGAATTCTTTTACGAACGTTTCGAGTCTAAGATCTTTAAAATCCGGTAAGAATTGTTAGCTTAGCCTAAGCCTAAGCATCAAAAAGCTTATAAAGCAACAGCAGAAATGTAAAAAAAATAATTGCATGCTCTGAGTAAAGGAATGAAAAACTTCATATAAAAAAATAGTCACCAAAATATTCCAATTAAAAATTTTTGACAAGTGGACGCAGATAACAAAACAGTGTTGTGTTTTAATTTTAAAGGCTGGCGAAAATCCTCTGGCTGAACCCTCCACGAGGGTGCCGGCTGGGCAATGGACGGTGTACTGGCTCAAGCATCAGAGTCAGGGACTTGTCCCCCCTCGATGCTTGGGCCAGTGCACGGTCTAGCTGAGGCAACAGCGCAGCAGTATCCGGATTCCCAAGTCTGGTGCTGCTGCTTTGGAGCCATGGCCAGAGGTGGCTGGCAGCAGGCCTAAAATGCTATGGGGTGGTTCCCAAGAACAAAATCAACCAAAACCACCGCGCTGGAGTCGTAAAAGGACGCAACTCGGGCTGGGATGTCAGCCCAAACGTCGGTGGAATGCGTGACTGCTACCACCGGCGGGCACGGTGGGGTTAATACTCCTCTGCGGGTCGCCAGCGGTCACACCTCTGTACTGGTTCGAGCAGACCAGGACAGTTGTAAAGCGACTACCACAACGACGAGAGAAGCCAGATTGTGGTGCGGTTCTCTAGTCCTTGAAGACTCAGACGGCGAACCACCTGGCTCAATTAGTGCTGAGGCGGAGGAAGAACTACTGCGCTCCCCAGCCAAGGGGTCGACTTCCCCCTGCAGGGATGGCCCCAAAAAGTCAAAGGAAGGATTGAGGGCTAAAGCTCAATACAAAGCCGCTCTAAAGATCCGAGCCCGGCTTAGTGACAGCAAAAATCTCACCCCCGAGGAGAGAAACAAGCTGGACTGGGCCGAGCAAAAGATCAAGGAGGGCCGGAAGTATTATGAGAGCAAGCCGACGATGAAGGCTACAAGCAGCCAGTACGGAAACAAGGTCGAGGAGCTGTTGCTTAATTTTAGTGACACTAATGCGTTTATTTAAATAAACAAAGCTAAATACTTTTCATTTCGACAGCTGCGAGCCAAACTTTTCAAAACGATTTGACTCTTGTCGGAATCGAAATCCGGAACACCATTCATTTCGATTCCGACACTTTTACTCGGAATCGAAATCAGGAACACGTCTGATAGTCACCGCTTTCCGACGCTCCGAAAATAACAAATTTTAAAAAATAAAAAAATTCAAAATTCGAATGATTCAATTGTAAATAATAAAAAAAACAAAGAAAAAAAAGTTGAGCCAAAAAAATGTATTATATACAGAGCTCGCAAATAACAGTTGACCGTTTTTCGTTGTCAAAAAATAACCCTTACTTACTGAGTCTTTGAGCAATGTCTCAGAAATCAACCGTTCACATTGCTCTTTTAATAAATCGGTCTGCGCTCAACGAATAACCGATATTTTTGTTTTACTTTTGTTCTGGTTATTCGACAACCGTTTAGTCGCGAGAGAAAAAATAAAGGTCTTTTGGGTTTATATGCGTGTATGTGAGTTAGGCGACTGTTTGGGCTTGTTAGTAACATATGTATGCTTTTCAAGGCACGGGCAGACTTTAAAGCGTTATAACTTGGAAACTACTAGAGATACTTACACGATTTAAAACCCAGTCTTGTGTATTTTTTTAAGGTCTACTGATACACACCAAAAACGAAAAAGGGCAAGGGGGTGGGCAAAACTTGAAAAACTCCGTTGTTTTAACTTTGGCGCCATCTACCGCCGAAAATATGAACTTCTGGGTATACCTTCCAATACACTCAAAATTCAATTTTGATAATTTTTTGCCTTGAAAGTTTTTTTGTACGACTTATAGAATTCGAGATAAATGGGCCGACACAAAAAGTGCAGCATTCTCAACAAAGCAAATTAAAACGAAAAAGACCGTTTGCGCTGAGCATTTATTTTTT
This sequence comes from Chymomyza fuscimana, assembly GCA_949987675.1. NCBI lineage: Eukaryota > Metazoa > Arthropoda > Insecta > Diptera > Drosophilidae > Chymomyza > Chymomyza fuscimana. The sequence continues at coordinate 5,797,923 of OX465092.1, forward strand.
CGGTTGTCTGCTGATGCTTAATATGCAAGCGCTCAATCGGTTCGCTCTCAATAAGATGTTATTGAAAGAGCGTAACAAGAATTGCTCAACTGTTAACACTCAGCTGAAAACCGAAGTAAAGCGAAGCAAAGTGTTATGCTCAGAGAGAGAGCTAGCGTGCATGGTTTTTTCGATTATGGTTATGGTGTAGACCGCAAAGGAAAAAACGGTCGACTGTTGTTTGCGAGCTATGATTTTATACTATACAGCACCAAGTTGAAAAAAAAGAGTGCAAAAAAAATTCAATCAATACATATCTTTGTTCATATATGCAAAGATGGTTAGCAGTGGTTGGAGCAGGAATTGGCAGCACGGATGAGAGAGATTAGATAGCAGTCAGCAGCCGATAATAAAGAGTAGTGAATAAGCAGTCGAAGGGATAAGTTGTAAAAGTAGTAGTCAGAGAGCGATGTCTTTTTAACCATTTCCTTTCCATGCAAAACGCCTTTTAGAAGTTCGTTTTCCATTCTAACCCGCTCCATATCAGCTGACGTGTGAGGTAGCACCTTAACACGGTAATGATGATGTCCAAGATGAGGGGGAATTCTGGCGACCCATCTGCACGCACCTCTGCTTCAACTTTTTCCAGAATGTGATCACGTCTGTGTCGCATTTGTGTCGAAACATGTCCTTTAATTTTCAAAAAATCGGCCTCTTTAGAGCAAAAAAAAAACACATAAGTGTTCGTAAGAGAGCGTTTTTTTCGGACACTCTGAAATTGTTGACCGTTTTCTGAGAGCTCTGCTATATATACATATAATACCTATTTAGGTGATTTTATGAAAACAAGATGGTTTATAACGAATTTTTTCTTTCCCATCATGTGATATAGAAAGGAAAAAATTACTTATATTCTACGAAAAATCCTGATTTCTTACAAATCAGTATTTTTCCCAAAATCAGTATAAAATTCAGTAAATTTTATCGACAGACTTGAAAATCAGTAGAATACTGAAAATCTGTATATCTGGTAACCCTAAACCAAAGTCGAAAAGAAATGTAATTTTTGACCATTTTTCAAAATTACAAATTTTCGGTTTGGATTTTATAAACGAAAAAAAATGATTTTAAGCTTTAAGCTGAAGGAGAATTCTTTTACGAACGTTTCGAGTCTAAGATCTTTAAAATCGGGTAAGAATTGTAGAGGCTAAGCATCAAAAAGCTTATAAAGCAACAGCAGAAATGTAAAAAAAATAATTGCATGCTCTGAGTAAAGGAATGAAAAACTTCATATAAAAAAATAGTCACCAAAATATTCCAATTAAAAAATTTTGACAAGTGGACGCAGATAACAAAAGAGTGTTGTGTTTTAATTTTAAAGGCTGGCGAAAATCATCTGGCTGAACCCTCCACGAGGGTGCCGGCTGGGCAATGGACGGTGTACTGGCTCAAGCATCAGAGTCAGGCACTTGTCCCCCCTCGATGCTTGGGCCAGTGCACGGTCTAGCTGAGGCAACAGCGCAGCAGTATCCGGATTCCCAAGTCTGGTGCTGCTGCGTTGGAGCCATGGCCAGAGGTTGCTGGCAGCAGGCCTAAAATGCTATGGGGTGGTTCCCAAGAACAAAATCAACCAAAACCCCCGCGCTGGAGTCGTAAAAGGACGCAACTCGGGCTGGGATGTCAGCCCAAACGTCGGTGGAATGCGTGACTGCTACCACCGGCGGGCACGGTGGGGTTAATACCCCTCTGCGGGTCGCCAGCGGTCACACCTCTGTACTGGTTCGAGCAGACCAGGACAGTTGTAAAGCGACTACCACAACGACGAGAGAAGCCAGATTGTGGTGCGGTTCTCTAGTCCTTGAAGACTCAGACGGCGAACCACCTGGCTCAATTAGTGCTGAGGCGGAGGAAGAACTCCTGCGCTCCCCAGCCAAGGGGTCGACTTCCCCCTGCAGGGATGGCCCCAAAAAGTCAAAGGAAGGATTGAGGGCTAAAGCTCAATACAAGGCCGCTCTAAAGATCCGAGCCCGGCTTAGTGACAGCAAAAATCTCACCCCCGAGGAGAGAAACAAGCTGGACTGGGCCGAGCAAAAGATCAAGGAGGGCCGGAAGTATTATGAGAGCAAGCCGACGATGAAGGCTACAAGCAGCCAGTACGGAAACAAGGTCGACGAGCTGTTGCTATCCAAAAGGCAGCGCTCAGCCGAAAAGGACAAGGCGGATGTGACCGCGTTCGATGGAGCGGGGTGGCTCAATGGCGTGAAGATCTTGAGCTGCAAGGATGACCTCACCCTGAAGTGGGTCACCGAGACTGTGGCCAAGATGGACGCTCCCTGGGAGGGGGCCAAGCTGGAGGTAGTCGATAGAACATTGATTCCGTCGGTACCAAAGGCGAAGGTACTCTTCCCGAGAGTCGTTCCCACGGAACACGCTCTCAAATTGCTAAAGTGGCAAAACCCGGATGTGCCAACTAAAGACTGGTGTGTGCTTCACGTGGGAAAGCCGGATGACAAGGGTCAGCAGATGGTACTCCAGATCAACAAGGAGGCCGAAAATCTGTTGTACCCAAGGTTCGGAAAGATGGCGTGGCGTGTAAGTTATGTGTACCTTCGCCTCAAAAAGCGCCACCCAAACGACGACAACACTAATACGCTCGAGGCCGGAGAGGTGGAGAAGGATCTTGGCGTAGCAGCCATAACCGAAGCCGCTCTTGGCCTCGAACTAAACGAAGACATGGAGGACGATAGTGATGCGACCCTGGTAGTCGACCCGTCGGAGCAGGAGGAATCAGATCACAGCCATGTAGCTGAGGGTCCTTCAGCTAAACCTCCACAAGTGTAAGTTGGCGTCGGCGGAGCTCCTTATAACCCTGGATGAGGAGTCCGGCGACGTGGCTTTAGTTCAGGATTGCATCGGGTAACAAGGTCTCTGGACTAAAGTCAAACAACTACAGCACTTTCTACCCGACAACCGTAAGTAAAGCAAGAACTGCAATTCTGGTGAGAAAGGGCATCTATGCTTATCTTATGTCTAATTACAGCACTGACGATCTCACGGTGGTAGCGCTTGAGGGCTTAAGGGACGGGCCACTTATATGGGCATCCTCCTACCTGGCGCATGACAGGGAGTCACCTACGGATGAAACGGAGCGTCTGGTCCAGGAGGTGAGCCGGAAAAGGCAACCCCTGTTAATCGGCGCGGACGCGAACGCCCATCACGCGGTATGGGGATGCAGGGACGTACAACTTAAGAATATCTAACACAGGGGAGGAACCCACCTATGTGGGTCCCACCTCATCAAGTGTCATTGACCTAACTCTCTCGCATGGTATGAACACTGCAGTCACAGAGTGGAAAGTTCTTAGCCAACAATCCATCTCTGGCCACAAGTACATCCCATTTAAGGCGAGGTTTTCATGTGCAGTGACTAAAAGTACAAGAATCCCCGGAACACCAACTGGGAGATGTTTAAAGACAAGGTGGCAAGGAAACTCCCACCACCACCAATAATAAATTCGACAGATGACATCGAGAAGTCCGTTGAGACACTCTTCCATCATCTGAAGAAGGCGTTCAATGACTCGTGCAAAACGACGGTTAATTGAAGGAGATACAGGCCACCCTGGTGGAATCCAAGACTGAAGGCACAACGTACCGACCTACAGGATATCTTCAAACTGGCTAAACAAGCGGATGATGATACTGTATGGGACGAACACAAGGTAAGACTTCGTGACTTTAAAAAACAAGTCCGGCTGGCTGAAAGAGACTCCTGGAGATCCTTCTGCTCTGGCATGGAGAAGATTAAGGAAACCGCAAGACTCAGGAAGCTACTCTCGAGTCAACCCGTTATACAGAGTCAATTGAAAATGAACGACGGACACTGGACAGAGAGCAGCAAGGAAGCGACTGACGGCCTGCTAAGCAAGCACTTCCCCGTCTGCACGGACGTCCTCACTCCTGACACGCTAACAAATCGTTTCAGCCAACAGGCTAACGTACCTGGGGACGTTATTACGACACACAAAATCCAGTGGGCCCTAGACTCCTTCGCGAGCTATAAATCCTCTGGCCTAGATGGTGTGATCCCGGCCATGCTGCAGAAGACCAAAGATAAGGTTACGCTATGGCTGGATAACATATACAAAGCATGTTTGAGGTACGGACACGTTCCCGTATCCTGGAGGACAGCACGAGTTGTGTTCCTGCCAAAAGCAGGGAAATGCAGCCACGTGCAGCCAAAGGATTACAGGCCAATAAGCCTCACCTCATTCCTGCTCAAAAATCTTGAGAAACTGCTGGATCTACATATAAGGCAGGGCATGAGCCAACTTGTAGAACACAACCAACATGCCTACACAAAAGGGAAATCGGTGGAAACAGCGCTGCACTCCTTAGTAGGTACCATAGAAAAAGCCCTTCACCACAAGGAATACGCCATGGGAGCGTTCCTAGACATCTGAGGTGCATTTAATAATGTTTCTACGGAAGCCATAATGCGAAGCGTAAGACCCAAGGTACCCCAGGAGGCCATAAACTCCTGGATACAAAGCCTATTGAGCTGCAGTCGAATTAGAGCAGAATGGAGAACCACGACAGTGACAAAAGAGGCGCACAGAGGCACGCCGCAAGGCAGAGTACTATCGCCCTTATTGTAGAATCTAGTGGTAGACGACATTCTACATAGATTTAAACGGAAGGCCCCAAAGATAACTGCCTATGCGGATGACATAGCCATAATTATCGTGGGCAAATGTCCCATGACACTCAGCTCGGTCATGGACATTACGCTAAAGGAAATTCTGATGTGGGCCACAGAAGCCGGACTCAGTGTTAACGCGGACAAGACGGACCTAAGGTACCGCGTTGGACTCCGCCATCGATAAACGGCACTCCGCTCAAACCCAAAATGAGCGAGAAATATCTAGGAATAGTATTGGATAGCAAGCTGAGCTGGAAACCCAATGTCGAGGAAAGGGCGGAGAAAGCCACAAATGCACTTTATGCATCCCAGAAGATGTTGAGTAGCACGTGGGGTTTATCACCAAGACTTATGCATTGGATCTTCATCTCAGTAGTGCGGCCAGTGCTACTCTACGGAGTTCTGGTATGGTGGAAAGCCACAGAGAAGACCACATACCTACGAATGATGGAGAGGACACAACGACGTGCACTGATGTGCATAACGGGGGCGCTAAGGTCCACTCCAACCAAGGCCTTTGAAGCTATACTTGGAGTACACCCCCTTGACATACAGGCCAAACTACTGGCAGAAGACAGCGCAACGTCTTTGTGCAGCAGGGAACATGGCCCTAGCGAACTACGGGCACAGCAAAGTTGAAGGGGTGACACACAATAGCACGGACTACATGACCCCAGTAAACAACTTCTCCAGAACGCTCACTCTAATGGGACCAGAGGACTGGAAAATCGGCATGGACCAACAAGCGACAAAAATTTTCACGGACGGTTCCAAAATGGAGTCCGGCGTTGGGGCCGCAATATACTGTACCGACCCACCCACAGAGGTGTCTTACAAGTTGCCGGACCACTGTAGCATCTTCCAGGCGGAGTTATTCGCCATAAAGAAGGCTGCAGAGCTAGCGCTCACCCTAGAGCAGAACCGAATAAACATATTTGTTGACAGCCAAGCGGCAATCAGATCCCTAAACACCCAGAAGGAGGTGTGCATCTTCTGGGTACCCAGCCACCAGGGCATTGAAGGAATGAAACAGCTGACAGGCTCGCAAAGGAAGGAGCCGTATTGAGTCAACCGTCACTTGAGGATCTAAAGATTCCTCTAAGGACAATCAACCACAGATCAGAAGTGGACGCTGTAGTAAGATCTGTTAGAAGGTGGTACACCACAACGAACTGCAGAACGGCTCGCACAATGTGCAAGAGAATAAACAGCAAATTAGCCCAGTATACTCTGCAACTCCCAAGAAGAGATTGTAGGCTTATAGTGGGCATACTCACTGGTCATTGCCTGACAGCCACCCACGCTAAGAAGCTAGGCATTACCAACAACGATGAATGCAGGAAATGTAGGGAGACAGACGTCAAAGAGACTCTGGAGCACCTCATATGCAGCTGCCCTGCCCTCTGTACATCGAGACTCAAATATCTAGGAAAACCATGGCTTACCTCACTGGAAGAGGCAGCCGATAGGGCACCTCAAAGGCTTCTGGCGTTTGCCAAGCACACGCACATACTTGACGACTAGCGTACTTTGTACACCAGTCGCACCTTCCGGCACCACTAAGGACTACCCAGTCTATGTGTGACTCCCCCCAGGGGTCAACCGGTTCAACCTAACCTAACCTAATTTTAAAAATTCTTAACGTTAGATAGCGCCACTACTTCACTACGTGTGGTAGCACTAGTGATGAGCAATATTTACGTACCTGTGATTTGTCACAAGTATTTTAATGTAACGAGTCGTATCAGTGACAAGTGTTTTGTCACTGCGCGAGTATTTTGTCACAGTCACGGTGACAAAATACTGGTGGGTATATAAATTCGTATGAACTGCGACAAAATATTCGTAAGTACAAGATCCTAGGAACTGTTACAAAATACGCGCCAAGTATTTGCGTACCAATACTAACAAAATATTGCAAGAGTAAATACTTGGCGCGTTTTTTGCATTTGTATATTATTTTATGAACGGTTACACAATTAATGAATACAATAGTTTTGAGATATTTGTTGCAATATGAAGAAGGATCACATGCAAAGTAAGTGAAATTTGGAAATTATTGAGTGTTTTAGATGATAATTTTGCCTTGCAAATATTGCAAGATGGAATTGGTACGGAAATACTTGGCGCGTATTTTGTAACAGTTCATAGGATGTTCAACAATCAATTTATCAAAACATATTGAGAGGAAACATCCAACGTGTGAATTACCCAAAGCTGTAATATGTTAATTTTTTATAAGCTACAAATTTTATAATTTTTTTGTTTTTAAAAGCATTATAAAAATCCGCGATATTCTTTCGTAAACATTTTATTATGTACTCGGTGTCACTGTCACGACCTTTTGTAACTGATATTTTTTTGTCACAGTCACAGTTGTCGCTGTGACTGCAAATTCACAGTATCGCTCATCACTAGGTAGCACTAACAACAGTTGTTGCAAAAACCGCCTTCGCGAGAATTAATGTGCATGCACATTATTACATACGTAAATAATGGCTGATAGAAACAAAAAATGTTTGCAACAATTTGTTACAAAGCCGTTTACTATTTATTATTATGCATACGTGAAGGATTACGAACCATTGCCTCAAACTTTAAATTAAACACGAAATGTACACAATTGTGTTGTAATATTAGTCCAATACAAAATACATACATCTTTGAAAATTCTTCCACTTTCTGCTCTCCCCATTAAATAAGCGTTCCACCAGACACTTCTGTTCCTGCCAACCTTTTTACAATTAGGTAGAAATTAGGTGGAAATTTTCGAGCTGCGTATGGGACTTAAGGCCAAAAACACAAAAAACAAACAAAAGTTCATATAAAAAACGCTCACAAACGTTTGGTCACAAACTGTTCTTGCAGGTGGTATTTAGACCAGTGTTGCTCGTTTTTTTGTTTATTTTATGTCAGTAGCAAACCATAGATGGCGCACTCAGCAAAAACAGCTGTTCGGGTTTCACGCCATAAACAAAACTTATGTGCAGCTATTTATATTGCACGCGAATTTTATGGCTGGTCAACATAATCGTTGTTATAATTGAATTATTTTGTTATTATATCTATTTTCTCATCCTTCCCAAACGATTCCTGCGTATTGCCTCCTCTCGTCGCTTTTTTTCCTCATCCAACATTTAAATAGCAATGCATGTCATTATTATTGCATTGTTTACACACAAAAGCAAAGGAAATAAACGTTGACGATAATTCAAGTTTATATGTTTTATTTCGCGCCTTTTAAAAATTAGCTATTTGTAAACAAAAAGCAGCTGATTACCGATAATAATTCCGATAAAATTCACATTTTGTTACTAGAGATACACTGTTCCTTTCGTGATCAAAATAAGTCTGTCTTTTTGCTAGGTGGCTGTTTTCGTGTCTCCGTAGGGCTAAGCTACTTAAATTCTTGAGCGCCCATCAGGGACTAGTAGAGTAAACCAAAAAACAAAAATGTACATTCTAGTGTTCATTTTAGTAATAAAGTGATTTTAATTTAAATTTAATAAACGAAAAAAAAAAAACTAAGCTGAGCTTTAAATGTAAACGAAAATCCCGCGAAAGAATTGTTACAAAAAATGTATGTGCAATTAAAGGAACACTGTTGCCGTTTAAGAAGTTTAAGGCACACAATGGTAATAATGACACTTGCGAAAAAAGTTTTTAATATGATGATCTAAGGTAGAAAATAAAAAAATATACGGATCGCAGGAAAAACGACTAAATCTTTGAACTTCGAAAAGATAGTAGTTCACTTGCCTCTTCGAGCATCTTTGACCAATTCTGAATTGTGAGTCACCAAATTGATCAACGGTGCACTTTTGGCTCTTTCCTATGATTATATTAATTTCCTTTTTCATATTTCTTATTGTAATCTCTGATCAATTCATGATGTGAGTCGTTGCATATCGTTAAATAAAATATGGCGTACGTTAAAGTCGGGTGCGGACGACATTGGGATACCCCGTACCACCACATTGAAATTAAATCCAATATAAAAAGTCCCAAATCTTTACAAACAAACGAAACACAATGAATTATGTGCAAAAAACGTTTTTTTGACCAATCGGTCCTATGGGAGCTATATGATATAGGCAACCGATTCGAATCAAATTTGGTACAGTGATTGGGAACTTTAAAAAACTTCCGAGTGCGAAATTTGGTTACGATATCTTTGCAGACAAACGAAACACAATGAATTTTGTCCAAAAATCGTTTTTTTTACCGATCTGTCCTATGGGAGCTATATGATATAGTCAACCGATTTTAATCAAACTTGGTACAGAGATTCGGAGCTCTAAAGAACTTCCGACTGCCAAATTTGGTTACGATATCTTCACAAACAAACGAAACACAACGAATTTTGTGCAAAAAATGATTTTTTGACCGATCTGTCCTATGGGAGCTATATTATATAGTCAACCGATTTTGATAAAATTTGGTACAGTGATTGGGAACTCTAAGAAACTTTTAAGTGCTAAATTTGGTTACGATATCTTTATAAACAAACGAATTATTTTTCTAAAACTTTTGGGGTTTTTCGTGGTCCTCTGAAACACCCCTATGGGAGCTATATAATATATCCCCGATATCCAAAATATAAAATAAACTTGACTCCCCTGACATAATAACACATCTAATCTAATTTGGTTGCTCTAGCTCTTACCATCTCTGAGATCTAAGCGTTCATACAGACAGACAGACGGACAGACGCACATGGGTATATCGACTTCTCTAGTCACCCCGATCATACTTTGGGGGGTCTTCTCTTGGGTCTCTTTGGTACAGTTCTGAGGAACTTTAATAAACTATCAAACACTAACAGTGATTTAGTGACTGTACAGTGATTCTTTTATTCCTTTAACTCCTTGAGGCGCATAGGGCCTCGGTAGAGCATCTAAATCGTATCCGGTTTTGTGCAAAGTCCTTATTCTTCAGATTCTTTCAAAAAAGTTTGGCGCCATGTTGATCTGGGTCTCCCTCATCTTCGGTTGCCCTGCGGGTTTCAATCAAGGGCCTGACGACAAACTTCATGTGGTGGCTTTGCCCAATCTATCCCCATTTGCGACTATTAATTATGGAGGACATCGTTGCAGCAGCTTAGACTTGCTGATCGTGTTTGTCCACCAGACTTTCAGAATGCATCGAAGACGTCTACCAACAAAAGTTGCAGTTTGCTTGACCAAAGATTCGGAATAGATCCCTTATTATTTTTTAACAAAATCGGTTGACTATATCAAATAGCCCCCATCGGATCGACCGGTCAAAAAAATGTTTTTGGTGATTTGTTTTTTATTTGTTTGTTAAAGTATCGTAACCTAATTTGGCAATCAAAATTTTTTTACCCTGTACCGTATGGTACAAAGATTATATTAAGTTTGTGTAAAGGCCTATACGCAGCACGAAATATTTCGCGCGGAATCGCAAGACTTCATATAAAAAAATCCCATTTGGGATATCCCTTAAGCCGAAACTGTATGTAATATCAAAGAAAATAGAAGTACATAGAATGCGCATCTCGCTCAAATTCAGTTTAGCGCTTGTTGGTACGGCCGAGCGGCAGCAATCGAATCGAAATGTTGGTTCTATTTTTAGAACACGCCGGCTCCGTTAGCTGAAACGGGCGGGCGGCACCAAACGAAGCGAAATGTTGCTTCTATTAGAACATGCAGACTCCGTTAATTTGCAAAGTTTTTGTCCTTCCAAAATGTACAAAAGACTTATTTTAACACGGATTGCGAGTTAGCGTTGATGGGTCAGTGGTATGCGTGCCTGAATGGCGTGAAATTATTTTGAGTTCAACTCCAGACTTCGGAATTGTAAAAATTTTTTGAAGTAAAACTTTTTAGGCGGCGTTATGCATTTTTGGATTTGTTGGGCATTTTTCTATGGGAGTAACTTTGAAATTTTGTTAACCCAAAAAACGTTAGCTGCTTTTGATGTTCTCATTCGCATTGCGACGTGGTCATGAGTCATGACTTCGTTTCTTGTTGAGAGAGCAAACTTTTTAGGCGGCATTGTGACTTTTTGTAGGGAGTAAATTTGAAATTTTGTAAAGTTAGCTAAAGCACGCAGCACATGTGTATGTGTGCAAACGAAAGAATTGTTTTTGTATGCATTGCGTGAATACAACACAGCGACATACATGCATGCATACATACAAGTGCCAGTGCTAGCCATTAGCTTGTGTGCCAGCTGTGCGGCATTGCGACTTTTCGTAGGGAGTAATTTGAAATTTTGTAAAGTTAGCTAAAGCACGCAGCACATGTGTATGTGTGTAAACGAAAGAATTGTTTTTGTATGCATTGCGTGAATACAACACAGCGACATACATGCATGCATACATACAAGTGCCAGTGTTTGCCATTAGCTTGTGTGCCAGCTTGTATTTTTGCTTGCTTCTCTCTCTCTCACTTTTTGTTACTCTCACAGCAATACCGTGGCCTTGGTGTTGTTTGGTGGTTGGCTACAAAATAAGATCGCGCTGCGCAAAGAACGATGTTGAAGTTGGTGCGGGGGAGGTGAGAGTTGCACGAACAACAAAGCCAAGCAGCATTGCACGACAGTTACATTGTCTAATTCTTTTTCTTTTTTTTGAAGTAAAACTTTTTAGGCGTCATTGTGCATTTTTGGGCATTGTTGAGCACACTGAATGTGAATTTCTATGGGAGTAACTTTGAAATTTTGTTAGACGAAAAAAAACGTTAGCTCCTTTTGATATTCTCTTTCGCATTGCGACGCTGACGTTCGGCGCTTGTTGAGAGAGCGAGCCGTGGTCATGGAATAGAGAGGGGAGTAAAGCGGCCGCGGCTGGTCAGCTAAAGCACGCAGCACATGTTTATGTGTGTAAACGAAAATGAATACAACAAAGCGACATACATACATGCGTACATACAAGTGCCTGCATTAGCTTGTGTGACAGCTCGTATTTTTGCTTGCTTTTCTCTCTCTCTCTCTCTCACTTTTTGTTACTCTGACGTTGTGTTGGTGGTTATGACTTCGGCTCTTGTTGAGAACGCGAGCCGTGGTCATGGTATAGAGAGCAGAGAAAAGCGGCCGCGGCTGGTCAGCTAAAGAAAGAATCCTGCAGGAAAAAAATTTTGAAAAAAAAAAAAAAAAGTACGCCATGGAATATTTGGTATATTAAAATTTTCATCAAAAAATCAGTCAATCAAACCTCGGTAATTTTTTTGGTGTTTGGTGAACTCTAGCCATTGGTTTTCATTAGCAACGAAAATTAGTGCTTTGCAATTTGCATATAGCATTTAAAGCATAGCATCTTACCTTCTATGGTGTACTTTTTGAGTCAAAATTTGGTATTACAATGCTTCTTCACACATTAATCTACTACTGGCATAGACATTTTTGAAGTTTTAAGTACAGCTCCTATCAGATTTCGCTGATCTAGAGTAGTTAAAATCTTTGGCAATGCAGGTTTTTTATGAATTTGCAAGCAACTGAAAACTGTACTCCAGTCTCCGTACTAACATACCCTTGACATTTGATTGAACAAATTTAAAGGTAGCACCAAGTAACACCAAAGGAATCGTCAAAAACATCTGTTACTATACAGCTAAAGAAGATTGACCCCCAGGAGACCAATAGATCCTTAAAAAATATGAGGCATCGCTTGAAAGCCATTATAAAACCCAAAGGCAAGGCATAAAAGTAAAAAAAAAAAAAACAACAATAAACAAACAATAACTTGTAATTTTGTAACGTAATTTAGACAATTTATCTTTGTTACCTTTTGTCGGGAGCAGCAGCTTCCCAATAAAAGCAGGTCAAACATATTATAACATAACATAACATAACATAACATAAACAAACAAAAGCTCTTAAATTGTGCAACTAATTACTCTTAACTAGCATTATGCATAACTGTTTATCTCATTGGTTACTGCAATATAATAGTTATCAATTTAATTATATTTATTAATGTATTATAATATGTACGATTCTTGGCAGCGCTGCGGCCCTTGCATTGCCGTCAGCGTTCCAAGATCAAATTAGTCTTTGCTAATCATACGGTTTTTAGGTTCTGTGCCGTCGCTGTAACCTAACTTACACGGTTGCGTGACAACAACAATACAATAAAATGTATAACGTTTATAAATACGTTTGTTTCATTTCGTTTATATAAAAACCATTAACTAAAAAATATTAGTTAATCCAACACCTTTAATAAACAACTGTAAAAGTGCTACATCAGAAAAAATAAAATATGCATAGAAATTATAATTTGACGTGTTCTATCTTTTTACTATACATTTAACAAAAATTGACATTACATACATATATCAGATATCTCTCTGGAACGAGAATTCCTTCACTTTCATTATTATTATAATACATAATTGATTGTTAAGACACCGTTTGAACTCCAAAGACGGCTAAACTAAAGAAAAAAAAAACAGCGTAGAGTTTTACTTCTAACGCGTGCTTGTACTGCACGTGAATTTTTTTTTTTTTTAATAAGTTTTGATCGGTTTTTCATTTTTAATTTTTGATTTTATAGGCTTTATTGTTTTATTAAGTAGAAAAAAATTTTTATTTTGCGTTGGCTGGTGCTGCCCTTTTCTACCGTCCATTTACAGTGCTTATTAATTAAAAATTCAATTTTATTTTTGTGGTCTCTGAAATCACCAAAGAACCATCCGAGAGTCGTAGAATGGCAAAGGTGAATGATATGTTGATTTATTTGTAATTTCTCTTGTTATTTCTTAAAGCAACTGTGAAAAATAATAATATGTCTTTTGGAAGGTGGAAAGAGCTTAACGAAATTAGATTTAGAGCAATAATTTTTATGAAAAAATGTGGTACAGTCGAGGCGGTGCCCGACAGTGTAATACTCTGTACCTTTTTTCTGGAAAAATTTTTGATTCCTCTATTTTCCTTCTAAGAACTTTCCAATTGGAATTTTTTGTTTTTGGTGATATTTAATATTTATACCAATAAATTCCGTAAATTTTTACCGATTACCGAAAGTTACGTCAAAAAAGTTATTTAAAGTATATGGGGTAAGTTTCAAGTTGATATGTTGAGGGGTGTGGGAGAAAACACGGTAAAATGATTGCGTGGAGCGGGGGGGCCGCATCGATAAATTTTGGATGTGCGTTTGTTATTTAGGGCCACATGAATGATCTTTCCAAAATTGGTCATTGTAGGTAATTTTTTACCATAATTACGAGGAGTCAAATATTGACGCAGTTTATTGGCAATGGGGGTGAAATTAGTACATTTAATAAATAAAAATATTAAACTGTGTGGCTAAAAACCGCGAAAATCTACTGCAGGGGAAAGGGGGAAGATATTGACATGATTCAACAAACTTCATCTTCTGAGGAAATATGCGCATCAGGTCGTAAAGTTTGGAGTCTCTAGCTCTTATAGTCTCCGAAATCTAGGTGTTCATACAGACGGACGGACGGACATGGCTCAATCGCTACCCGAGGTTATGATAAGCATTTTGGTATAAAGGACTTGGGGTCTGCCACGTCTCCTTCTGTCCGTTACATACATTGCACAAATCTAGTATACCCTTTGTATCTATAGGTACAGGGTATAAAAATAATTAATTAATTATTAAAAATAATTTTCAGCCTTCTGTGGGAAATAAAAGGACGTTGAGGGAACCGAAATTTGCAGTTAGATTCGGCTAGACGCAATGTCAGCAGAATCCATGGGAAAGCTTTTGCGCGCAGCGCGAGCTGGGTAACCCGATACCTTAACTCCCCCCCCTCGTAAGAACAATCGTCCCGATTGTCAATAGACTGGTAGGTCGTTGACGCTGCGAAATTCAAAACTTTTTTTGTGGCAAGAAAGTTTCTCGAGATCCAGCGCCTGTGGTTCTGATCCTACGTTAACAACAGTGGTAATGCTAAGACTTGAATTAGATTTGCTTCTTAGTCTGGAAAATATGACAGACACGCCAAAAAACAGTATTACAGAGAGGACCAAATTAAATGAGAATACCAATTTTCCTTTCAATATTATTTATTTGAAGATCTTTCATCATTTCTAAAGAGAGAATTTCTACGACATGAGATTTATTTGCTGATAACTGCAATACAGCTGGAAGAGGTTGAAAGTTCCTTTGAAATATATGTTCTGTTGTTTATTGTTATTGTTTAATTGTGAAACTGGATTAGATATGTTCCCAAAAGGTGATACGATTTGTTTTCCGAAATTTCAATAAGTCCTTCGAATTGATTTAAAAGGATTATTCCTTGGTGAAGTTCTTGTACTGAAGGTACGTGTTGATTATTTATTGCAGTGCACTTATGATTTTTACTGGTAAGAAGTCGCTGAATACAATTCGAGCTACTTAAATCTAGTAAAGACGAGACGAGTGGAGAAGATTTTGTTCCGAAATCGAATCTTCCTCGGAAGCTGCAAGGCTCCGGAAACTACTTTCAAAATCATCCACTAATTTAGGCTATCTAAAGAAACCTGATGACACCTGGACAGATTCCAGTGATGAGTCATTAAAGTTGCTTCTAGATACGCACTTCCCGGGCAGCACAGCGGTTGCACCAACGTGTAGCCTCTCTCATCTTCCAGTCAACGTGTTGGATGACATTATCACGGACTCCAACATAAAATGGGCCATAAACAGCTTTGACCCCTATAAATCTCCAGGTCCTGACGGGATAATACCAGCCCAGTTACAACACGGGGGGGACCTTGTAGTCTCGTGGCTAAAAGCCATTTTTACCAACATTGCTGCGCTAGGTCAGATCCCATCCTCATGGCTAGTGTCTAAAGTGGTCTTTATACCCAAGGCGGGTAAAGCATCACACACTGTCCCAAAAGATTTGAGACCCATAAGCTTGTCTTCGTTTCTCCTAAAAACTTTGGAAAGATTGATAGGGTTATACCTGAGAACATCAATTGATTCCAAAGTATTATCAGAATCGCAGCACGCATACTGTAAGGGAAGATCGACAGAAACCGCATAGAAAAGTCCTTGCACAACAAGGAATATGCTATCGCTGCCTTCTTAGACATAGAAGGCGCTTTCAACTACATCGACCCCAAAGCAATAACTAATGCACTTATGTGCCTAGGCGTAGATGACTGTCTAGTGAACTTAATCAGCCAGCTGCTACTGAGCAGAACGGTTACTTCTTCACTTGGCACATCTTCTATCCGTAGGCACGTGAGTAGAGGCACTCCACAGGGGGGCGTGCTATCTCCTCTTCTGTGGAACGTAGCAGTCAACACGTTGCTACGTCGCATAGAAGGAGGAGGCTGCAAAGTTGTTGCTTATGCGGACGACGTGGTTATAATGTTGAATGGAAAATTCCCACAAACCCTTTGTGACCGCATGACACTAAAACTCAGAGAGCTGTCACTCTGGACCAATGAAAGCGGGTTAAGCGTTAATCCAGCAAAAACCGAACTTATCCTTTTCTCAAGGAAATATAAGATCCCTAACTTATCTCCTCCCAAATTAAACGATTCCGTCTTGTCCTTTAGCGACAGTGCAAGATACTTGGGACTTGTACTAGACAAGAAACTAAATTGGAATCTCAATATCGCAGACAGAGTACAGAAGGCCAATACTGCACTCTTCGCCTGCAAAAGAACAATAGGGCTTAAATGGGGTATGTCCCCAAAAATAGTTCGTTGGATATACACGGCCATAGTTAGGCCAATACTGCTGTATGCAGTATCTACCTGGTGGCCAGCCCTTACCATCAAGTCTAGGCTTATAGCATTAAATAAGGTGCAGAGAACAGCACAACTATGCATCACAGGTGCCCTTAAAACAACCTCGAGTGAAGCGATAAACGCTATCACCAACATTCCTTCAATCCTTATAATGGCAAAAGAAATTGCCACCATAACATCGAGACGCCTGAAAGACGCCAAATTCTGGGCAGTCTTGGAATATGGGCACTCGTCTATTTTAAAAGAAGATATAAATGTGGTAATGACAGATTACTGCACCCCCTTAGAACATCCGTCTACATTATTCACCACTGACATCCCCTCTAGGGAATCGTGGTTGGAAACCCGGCCAGGTCCAAGTGACTGTATCAGTTTCTTCACGGACGGCTCCAAGCTCAACAACCATGTTGGGGGGGAGTCTACTCTGAGGAACTAAATATTCGGCAGTCTTTCCGACTTCCGGACCATTGTAGCGTCTTTCAAGCAGAGATCCTTGCCATTAAGGAGGCTTTGGTATGCTTACGCAACACCGGCCTGGAAACCGGTGTGATAAATATATTTTCGGATAGCCAGGCAGCTATTAAGTCACTTCGAGCACTATCTTCCAACTCGATGACAGTCAACAACTGCCGCAAATCTCTTCAAGAGATGGCACAGCAGTTTGTTATAAGCCTCATTTGGGTGCCAGGACACCAAAATATAACAGGCAATGAAATAGCAGATGAATTGGCCAGACAGGGCACGACCTCTACCCTCCTACCGGACAAGCAGGATATTCGTATGCCAATGGCCACTTTTAAGCTTCAAATAAGGGAAAAATTTAGCTCTCACGTACAAAGGCTGTGGCAAAATTCACCCCATTGTACAATCAGTCGCCAAATATGGCCTAAAATCGACCCAAAACGTTCCGCGAGGCTCTGTGGACTCAACCGGTCGCAGTGTTCAGCAGTTGTCAGAGCGATCACCGGACACTGGCTTGTCGGAACACATGCGACCAGAATGAACGCTCCGAGCAACGATTTTTGCAGGAGCTGTAGAGATGAGGAAGTAGTTGAGTCAGTGGAACACTTCTTCTGCTCCTGTGAGGCTCTCAGTAGACGCAGGAAAAAGTACTTGGGAAACTACTTTCTTCATAACCTAGCGGAGCTAGAGTATATATGTCCGAGAAGGATCGCAGGTTACATAGTAGCAACAGGATGGGAATCCTTTTAGTTTTTCTTAGGAGAGGGGTGAAAATTATGATCCGTGCGGTTTCACAACGGGCCGGTCAAGGCCTATGTGTGCTGGCTATCAAGCAAGCTGCCGCTCTTACCTAACCTAACCTAACCTAAATCTAGTAAATTATCCTTATGGCAAATGGTTAATGTATTAACTGCATTACATGCTTTTTTAATTTAAAATATATAATTAGTACATTTTATTACATATTCAGAATTAATTTTTAAAATTGTATTATTTTTCTTTACGGGTTTAATTAATAGTTTTTCACAAATAGTCTGATTTATAGCTGGTAAACTAATAATATATACTAACGAATTTTCATCAGTAGCTATTCTATTCTATGCTAGCGAACCCTACATCTTCTTCTAAATTTTTATAGGGGAATTCTTCTAAGTCAAGGAAGGCT
Organism: Chymomyza fuscimana; assembly: GCA_949987675.1. NCBI lineage: Eukaryota > Metazoa > Arthropoda > Insecta > Diptera > Drosophilidae > Chymomyza > Chymomyza fuscimana. The sequence continues at coordinate 5,815,907 of OX465092.1, forward strand.
TTTGCTTCCTCTATTTCTTTTTTTGATAACAAAAATGAATTTATGACACCTACCTTAGCCCATTGCAGGGCGTATTCAATATTGACTATTTCTTCCTAAATGATTTTTAATTTATTGGCAACTGATTCTTCTATTGTTCTCCTTACTTCTTCTAGTGACTGTATCGTCCTTAAAATGTTGTTAGTCGTGTTTGTCAGCAAGTTAATTCTGTCAATAGTGTCGTTGTTAATAATTTTTTGTCGTTCGTTGTTACCTAATAATCCGCTAATTTTTTCTACAACTATGGCATGGTCCTCGTGGTCAGGCGTACCGGCTATCCATTTCCATGCTGTACCTAGGATACCAATCGATCGCTTCTTCCTAGGACTAATTCTTTTTAGAGCGTCTTTCAGCCGCTTTATATCATAGAGAAGAAAAGGCAATACGGTGCTGTTCTTTAGAATTTTTTGTTGTACTTCAAGCTCTATTTCGTCAATGGTCTTGTTGTACTCAGTCAACTCCAAAATGTGTATGAGTTTAAAATTTCCGTTCTGTAGTCGCGCTTGTCCTAGATGGGTTGAAATCAACTGCGAATTTGTGTAGTCAAGTATTTGTACTTCCGCTTGGCAAATGTAAAAAATTCCGAAAAGTATTGGCAATATGGTCGTCATTTCCTGTTATGAAGGTAAGGATATTAAAGGTGGTCAGACCTTGATATTGTCCTTATGTATAATCCTATTTCTAGATCTAATTTTTACCTTATTCCCTAAATCTTCTACCACTATTTGTTTTTTGAACCGAGGTGACAATTTATTCCGTTGACCTATTATTTTTTCGTAAATTATCTGCCCTGATTGATAAGATTTGACTGGTTTGGAAGTATCCCCTTGTATCATCTTTTCTTGAGCCTTTTTAAACGTGTCATTTAGATTATGGGGAATTTTGTTTAGGAAAATGTCTGAGTGTTTGCTATTCGTGACGGAGTGAATTGAATGATTGTATTGTTGAGCAGCTCGGTAAAAGGATTCTGCATCGTCGATTAAATTAAATTCTTCCTTCAAGCATCGAGCTATTTCAATAATCGTTGAATGAACCCTTTCGACTTGGCCGTTGGTTGTGCTGTAAGAGCGTGAGTTTTTTGCGTTAGGAAAACTTTGAAAAATATCTAAAACCTTTTCTCCCAAATTGCTTTTATCATCAATGTTTTTTATTACAAGAAATTTCGAATATGCGTCAATACACGTTATGAATTTTAGATTTTGGGCGTAAAAAATGTCAATGTGAAGGCACTCCCCCTCCTTCTCGGGAATCGGAGACTCTCCGATTTTAACTTTTTTTGGGTGTCTATTGTATTTAGTTTCGTTACAGATTTTACAACTTCTTATATATTCTTTAAAAAGATCTAACATCCTGGGCCAATAATATTGCTTATAAACTTGCTTGTAATTTTCCTTGCTGCTTCTATGAGCGCGAATACGTGTTTGCTGAATAATAGCTTGCTGATCATTTTGATTGGAAATATCATTTGCAAGAACTTTAGTATATATAATTTTATTGGTGAAAACACTCCTGACTGTCTCATTGAAGTCATAGAGGTCCGCCAGGGTACAATGAACTGCGGTTAGCAATCCTGGCTGAATGAATTCCAAAAGGATTGTTTTGAGATTCTCCCTAGTATCATATTCAATAATATGCCTTACTCTATTAAAATTTTTTATCGATTCGTGTATTGTGAAATTGGACTTACTTAATAAAATCTGCTGTTTAAATTCATTCAAGGGTCTAGAAGATTCTGCGATAGTAAATGTATCGGTACTGTCTGCAGAGTGTTGGGTGCTATATAATGACCCATCGTCAGAAAAGGCGTCAATTGCTTTATCATCTAATATTATTTCCGTTTTTTCGGGATTTTTGGGATATCCTGCCATTTTCTCCTGCAAATAAACTGTAAGGGGTTTAGTGACTAAAGCATAGTCCTTGATGAATTTACGATAATAGCCTGCCATTCCTAAGACGCTTCTCAACTGCCGTAAGGTGGTTGGCAATGGATATTCCTGAATTGTTTTAATTTTTTCTGGGTCAGTTCTTAAAACATTATAACTTATTCTATAGCTTAAAAATTCAACTTCTTCTTGGTAAAATTTTGATTTTTCAAGGGATATTTTCATGTGGGCGTTCCTTAGCGTTTCCACTATTTTTCCTAGATGAGCGGCGTTCTCTTCGATCGACGCTGAGAAAACAATTATGCCATCAATATAAACATGACAAAATTTTCCTATATATTCCCTTAAAATATTGTCCATGGCTCCTTTGAAAATTCCTGGAGCGTTTTTCAGGCCAAATGACATTCTTACAAACTCGTACTTTCCGTTGTTAACAGAGATGGCCGATTTTTCTATATCTGACTCCTTCATCAATACCTGCTGGAAGCCGGATTCTACATCCAAAGTTGAAAAATATTTTCCTTATCTAAGATTGATAGCATAACATTGCAATCGGGTATTGGGTATTTGATTGCAACTGTTTGCCCGTTTAATTTTTTATAATCTACGACCATCCTTAGTTTTGATGATCCATCATCGTTAAGTCCCTTTTTTGGGACCACCCAAATTGGAGAATTAAAAGGTCTTTTGCTTGGACGGATTATACCGTCCGTTAACAATTTTTGTATTTCTGTGTTTACAAAGGAATTCACGGACAAGGGGTAAGGATATTGCTTACTCCATATGAGAGATTCAGCAATTGTGCGGATTTCCGCCCTTACATCTGTCCTGAAGGGTAGTCCTACATTTATTTTCGAATGGGAATCCTCTATTTCCCTGATGATTCTATTTCTCAGTCCTTCTACTCCTATATATTCATTTTCAACGTTATTAAGATGCTCCTCTTTTATTGTGTCAATAACGTACAATTTTTCGTTCCCCCCACGATAACTTAATGTTTCCTTTTTTAAGTCAATTGTGGCATTCGCCCTCTTCAATAAATTTATTCCGACGAGAAGGTTGGAACCAAGATCTTCAACTTCATAGAATCTTTGCCTTAAGCCAAGTAGAGTGGTTTCATAGTAGTGGGTAATAATTGAGTACCCATGAATGGTTTTGATCCTTTTTCTTATAACTAATTCTGTTCGTCCTGGCAGAATTCCTGGTCGGGTATAGCAGTTTGTGGCTCCTGTGTCGAGCAAAATTAGAACTCTTCGTCCTGGGGAGCGCAGGGAGGCCGCACCTTCGCCTAAAAAAGCCTCCTCTTGAATATTGTTGATACGCTGCGCTTTATATTGTGGCTGATAGCTCACTTGTTCACTGGGATGTTGACGTTTAGCAGCCAGTTGGAAATTATTGAAATTCGGTTTTTGGCCAAATGTGTTTCTATACTGCTGTGTATTCTGTCCGTGGAATTATTTTTTTTTTTTTTCCATTTCTTCATTTATTTATTGTATCTCCGCTTTTTCCTAAGGGACTAACAATAATTAATCAAATCTTATTCTAATTTAATATACACTTAAATATTAAATTGCATTTGTATAAACGGCCCTAAAAAGGATGGCGCTGGGCTGGATGGTCGTTGCGCTGCAGTCGACTGTGGCTGCAAACTCGGATCAAAGATCTGGCAAGTGGGTTTGTATGTGAGGCGAGCTTGATTTGATGTTTTTGCTGCTTTTCTGAGATCGCATCTTTTACGAGACTGATACGCAGGTCTCTGTGAATATCCTCGTTCCGGAGATACCCCTGTGTCCCTGTGATGAACCTTAGAATTTTGGACTGTGCCCGCTGTATAATTTCAATGTTGGATCTGCATGCGTTGCCCCATAATTCGGAACCATATGTCCAAATTGGTTTCAGCACGGAGTTATACAGAAGGACTTTATAGTCTAGGCTAAGGGGAGAGCGAGCGCTTATAAGCCAGTGAAGGCTACTTGCCTTGAGTTTCAGATGCGTCTTCTTGGCTTCTATGTGCTTTCGCCAGGTGAGCCGCCTGTCTATGTGAACGCCAAAGTACGTTACTTCGTCAGCTTATGGAATGCGTGCGTTGTTCAAGATCAAGGGAGGGCACCTTTTTTTGTTCAGAGTAAACGTAACTTGCTTGCATTTTTGTTCGTTGACTTGTCTGCGCCAATCTGCAAGCCATCTTTCCACAGATAGTATGTGGCGAGCCAGTTGAGCTGTTGCCTTTGCTGGGCATCTGGAGCGACTAAGAATCGCCGTATCATCAGCAAACGTAGAAGTCGTAAGCTGGTTGTCTGTGGGGATGTCCGCCGTGTACACGATATAGAGAACATGTCCGAGAACACTGCCTTGGGGCACTCCAGCTTCGATCACGTGATCCTGGGAGGTACTTGCGTTACATCTTACTGCGAAGACTCTTTTGTATAGATACGACTCGAGCAGCTTGTGCGTATTTTGAGGCAGCAGATTTGTTATTTTATACATAAGACCGTCTAGCCAGACTCGATCAAATGCTTGTGCGACGTCCGTTGCTCGAATGCTGTGCGTATTTCTGATGTGATGCGATTGACCTGTTCGATCGTTCCATGTTTTTCTCTAAAACCAAATTGGTGCGATGGTATTATGTTGCGCACTTTGATATGTGGGCTAATGCGCAACAGGAGGACTTTTTCAAAAATTTTGGACAGACAGGCTAGGAGGCTTATTGGTCTGTATGACGATGGCTGCGTTTTATCTTTTCCCGGCTTGGAAATCATTACTATGATCGACTTCTTCCATTTGTCAGGGTAATACCCAAGTCTTGTTATTGCATTAAAAATACGACAAATGTGTAAAACCGCACACCTAGGGAGCTCGATGATCATTTTCGGAGTTATCAAATCAAACCCAGGAGATTTACCGGGCTTAAGTTGCTCTTTGATGACTTTTGCAATTTCGCTCGGCCTGAATTCGATTGGTTTTAATGGCTCTACTGGATTGCAACGTGACAATGATGGGAGCACAAAAGAATTGGTGGCAGGGTTTGGCTGGAACACTTGTTTTAGGTGGGCAGCAAATGCACTCGCTCTTTCTTCATCGCTGCGCAGCCAGGTGCCGATGGGACTCCTTATAGGCATGGTTGTTTCGATTGCGCAGAAAGATTTCGGTGAGCTCTCCACAGTGGATGTCTTGTGCTGGTGGGAGAGAGTTGCTCGATGTACTGACGCTGGGCCTTTTTTTCCTCCAGCTTTAATGCCTTGGTGAGCATGCGTGTAGCTACTTTCAGTCTGTGCTTTGCAGTTGGTGATCTATTTGGCTGCCACTCCCGTCGCAGTCGTCGCTTTTCCAGCACCAGCTGTTCGATTTCTCGCTTTGTACTACTGTGGTTCGATACAACACATTTGTCTTACGGTGTTGACGACTTAGCTGCTGATACTAATACACACGTAAGTGTGTCTGATGAACGATCTATGTCGTCCTTAGTAGTCAGAGCAGGTTTCGATGTGTGCACAAATGTATTTTTTATACTTGAGCCAGCTTGTTCTATTGTTTGTTATCCTATATGGTCGTACGACAATTTCCGGGTGGTGCAGGAGATTAAGAAGGATCGGAGAGTGGTCAGACGATAAGTCTGGTTGTGCCTCAGCTGTAACCATGCTTCGTGGAATCTTTCTGGTGATTGCGAAATCAATAAATCAGGGAGTTTTTTAGGATCAGCAGGCCAGTAGGTAGAATTATCGCGTTGTATAGCTGCTTTCCCTTTGGGCTTACAAGACGAGAGCCCCAATGCGTATGCTTGGCATTGTAATCACCAGATGCAATAAATCGCTCCCCTAGCGTATTAAAGTAAACCGTGAATTGATCCTCAGAGATCGAGAAGCGAGGTGGGCAGTAGACTGCCGCCAGATTCACTGAACCGCTATTGGTTTGTAAATTAATAGACGTAGATTGTAAGTAGTTCGTTTCAAACCTGTGCAAAAAGTGGTGTTTGATGCGATTTCGAATTAATATGCCAGTGCCACCATGAGCTTTGCCGTCTGGGTGGTTCGTTGCATAAAAGAGATACCCTGGTATTTGGAAGTTGTGTTAGTTGGTCAGGTGCGTCTCCGCAAGTAGCATTACATCGATATTTTTGTTGTTTAAGAATTTTGTAAGTTCTAGTTTGTGCTGTGAAACGCCATTTGCGTTCCACAGAGATATCCGTAGGGAAGTCATTAATATGATTTTGGTGATACAAGTAGTTGCATCAGCATACTCTGGTTACGCATGAGTTCTTGCATAGTTGTTTGCATAAACGTCATAAAGTCATTAATACTTTTTTGTAGCGATAGTATCGGTGCTTCAATGCCGCTTTGTTGTTGCTGATCATTATGGCAAAAATTCGGCAGTGTTTGCTCTGTCTGTGCAGGTTGTGAAAGTTTTTTCATTGGAGCGGGCGTATTATTTCCCATTCTTACAGCGTTTGCAAAGGAAATGCCAGGAGTAATACAAACTGGAACTGAAGATGAAGGCATACGAGGCCTAAGTTCCGCAGGTGGGTAGAAGTTCGTATTAGTATGGGGTTGCATTGAGCCAATACGTTTGTTTAGGCGGCTTTTCAGCTCCTTGTAAACTACGCAGCCTCTCCAGTTCGCAGTGTGTGTATCTCCACAGTTGCTACACTTTTTCACTGACCTGTAATCCTTGCTTTTCGGGCATTTCGCGGAGTTGGGAGATTCGCTACAAACGACGCAGACAGACCTTAGGGTACAGTAGGCTTTGGTATGGCCAAATTCTTTGCAATTGGTGCACTGCACTGGATTTCTACGCTTGTGCGGCTCTTCAACAGTAGTCCTCCTGTGCAATAGGGACTGCAGCTTGTAGATGGGGTGTACTTCATTTCTCTTTAAAGTTTTGCTCTCTGTTTCGAGCTCAACTTTGAAGAGTGGTTGCGGTTCTTTATTTTTATTTAAGATATTAATAACAGTTTTGGCATTAAAGTTATTATCTTTTAAGGCCGTTGTGATTTCCTCAGGTGTCACTGTTTACTCAATTCCTTTTAGGACTACTTGTATACCCTTGCAACTTTTAAGCTGGTAAGTGTAATAGTTTTTACCTGCTTCTACGAGATATTTGGTAACTATACGATGGTGCGCCTCTGTTTGCATCTGCACTTTTGTTTCATGTATATTTCCTTTTTTAAGAGGAATTATATGAAATGATGCATCACCAATTAGTGCAACTAGAGTGTTGACTAGTTCACTTGAGCTTTGCTCGTGAATGTATATTGGTGGAGGCTTAACTTTTTTGGGTTCCCTTTCCGTTTTCCCAGGTTGTTGATCAGTTTCAGAGTCTGCCAAAAGGGCATATTTGTTAGAGTTAATTTTTGATTTATTACCAGCCTTTGAGATTTGTGGACTGAGTTTGCGCTTGATGTGGATGTAGCGATCCATACCAGTCTGCACAGCCGAACCCGCTTTTTTAATTTGCTTTGCTTCTCGATTTTGCATGTTATTATTGATATTGTTGTTGTTATTGCACACATTAACGCTTGCATTTGTTGTTTTGGTTACATTTTGTGCTTGCGCTGCAGATTCTGCAAACGCAGCCGAAATCGCATTTCGGGTGACAGATACCGTTGCAGTTGTGGTTGTTGTTGCTGCGATTGCGGTAGTTACTGAGTTTATTGCGCCTGTTGATGAAGCGGCGTGTGTCGAAATTATTGCGCTCAGCGCTGCTGGCGAGCTGCACTGAGAGCTCCATGACGTTGGAGTTACAGTTGGTAGAGCAGGAGAGCAAGACCGTGCTCTCTGACTGTCGATGGACAAGAGAGATGAGTTGCACTGTTTTGCTGCTCTGTCCGCCTCGGTGTCACGCGTAGAAAAATATGAGTAGAACCCATTTCTGTGCTCTACTGAATTTCTACGCTCATTCGTTTGAGCGTTGCTCATTTTTCGCGATTTGTTCGTAAAATATTTTTACTAATTATGCACTTGTTTTTTTTACATTTAGTAGATATTTATATCACTACAGCGTCCTTTCGCTATTATTGGATCACTCCAATGCACTTTGAAATTTTTTCGCTATCGGATTCGTCCACTTTTCAGAGTTTTACGGAGCGCGCGCGAAACACGTCCGTTTACCACGATGAAAGATTGAAAAAAGTGGAATTTATTGTGGAAATTATTATTGCCGTGAGGTTGGCGGAGAATTATTGTAATTATTGAACTGAGGTGGTTTATGAACCACGTTCGCAGAGCTACCTGCTTCCATAGGTTCCGGTTTTGGATTTGAGCGGAATGGCACGGTTTGGCGGAAATTATTCGATGTCCTTTGAAGATTATTGTTGCCTACTCTTAAAAAATTTGTGTTCGATTTTTCGAAATATCTATTCGAACTGCCAGTGCGGTTAAATTGCCTTTGCTAAAGCATTTGGTAAATCAGTAGGGGAAAGAGAAAATATTATATTAGCCAAAGGTGGGTTCAGTCCGGTTATAAAAACTAGAAGGGCGTATTGCCTGTTTTTCTTGTTAATCTCGTTGGTCAGTTCTGAGTTTGCCCCGTGTGTCAGTATAGTCTTATTTATTAATGATGTCAACTTTTTATTGACATCATTATAGTATTCGATTATGCTCTGCGCACCCTGCCTCGTTACGCTTAACTCCTGCTCGATGATATGAAGCGGCCTTTTGTCCGCATAAGCGAAATCTAGGCGGCTGAGGATAGCTTCAAAATTTAAAACGGTGCCGTGGTTTGTTAACATATCATTTGCTTCCTCTGTAATTTTATTTCTAAGAATGGTCAGTGCAGCATAATATTTGCGGCTGCCTCTCGTGTCGTGCAGCTTCACGCCAGCTAACATACGAATTTGTGCCATTGAAATTAGGCAAGGATTTGATAACGTCCAGTGACTCGTCACAACGATTTGCTTCGTTGATGGTCTGTGCCTCATACTCGGCAACTGCGTCAGCATTCGTCAGTCGCCCTAGAGTTCTAGTCAATTCCTCAATTCTCGCCTGTAATGGCCCTAATTGAGCATCTACTATCCCTCTCACTGTTTCTCCGTTTGCCAAGTTGCAGCGATCGACTAAAAATTCTACCTCACCTGGCAATAATTCTAATTCTTCCTCTAAATTAGGATCCAGCTTTACAATTAAAAAAACTCTTATAACAATGATAGAACTTACTAAAAATATTTTTTGTTGATGCTGGTGCTGATAGAGCGGTAACTGGTGTGGGCTGGAATTGGCTTTCTTCCCTCCTTCTTCTGCTGGCGTCGTCGTAGATGTTATTATAAATTAAAGTTGATTTATAGTTGTTATGCTGATTTATAGTTGTTATTTGTAGTGATTGTTGCAAATAGATTTGTTGAATTTTAACGTGGTCACTTTCGTGTTCAATTTTAGTTTATCTGGAGATATTGGCAGTTCTGGTTGCTAATTTTCTTCTCGTATGACGTCAATTGTTTTTATTGAATTTTGTCACAAGCTCTTGCATAGCAGTCCTTCAGCTGTTACAATCGTAATTTCACTCAGTTTTTTTCTATTGACTTATTTTTCAATCATCTGTTTTTCATCATTAGCAAAGTTTCTATTTCTTATTAATTTGTAAATATTTGTTTTAGGTTCTTTTGCGATTTTCTTTTTGTGTGTTAAAGTCGTGAAAATTTGTTTGGATTTTAAATCGACTTGCAAAAGTGTTAAACATTTATTATATATGTTTTTGTTTGTACTTATTTGGGTTTTTTCACTTTTTCTCTTCTTTAAAGGATACTTGTTTTTTTTTTCACTTTTCTCTTCTTTAAAAGATACTTGTTTTTTTGTGTCGGATGCTCTCACGATCCTTACTTTTTCTTTTCAGGATTTAGCTAGCGTGAAAGACATCCCGTTTGAGCCCTCAATTAAACACTTCACTACTTCTTTATTTAAAAAAATATATTTTATTTTTATTTTTCCATGTTCTTAGTTTAACAGAATATATTTATTTCTTAACGTTGCGACTTGCAAAGTTCGCGATCCACTTAAGACTAACTCTACCTGCCAGCGAAAAGCATATCTTCAACTTTTGATCACGTTGCAACGGAATGCTCTGTGCTGTGCTTCTGCTCTAAACAAAATGAGAGCAGGAGCAATAGCAGAGCAATTTTTTTCCCTCTATTGCTGCTATCGAGTAGTAATTGCAAACACTTGAATTAAGCAATAAATAAATAATAATAATAAATAACTTTTAAAATACATTAGGAGTTACAGGCCTTTTCATTAGCCTTTTCTGCTTAGACTACGTTAAATACAATTGAAATTAAAAACAAATCAAAAATTTTAAATTTAATTTTGGGGAAAAATTTAACAAAAAACCCCTGCATTATTTAACTTAAAACTATAGTATGCCTTATTAAGATTTGGTATTAAGCAATGCTTTTAATATGAGCATATGTTGAATGAATACAACACACTAAAATTAGTGTGTAAACGAGCAATTCTTTCTTCGATAAACTCTATGTTGGCTTTACGGTGTAAGTTAATCGTGGAGTGATGCCAGGGCAAATTAAATATCATTTTTATTATCTTATTTTGAGCAACTTTTAGTTTGCTAATGTGGCATTTGGAAACATCAGCCCACACTGGGGCCCCGTAGAAAATAATTGCTTGGAAAATATATCTGAACTGGTATAGCTTGTTTTCAATGCTTAAAAGTGAGTTTCTATTGATGAAAGGGTAGAGAGTTTTAATTAACATATTAACTTTTTTAATTGTATAATTAATGTGTTCTTTGAAAGAAAAATTTTACGCTTTTTTCCCAATTAATGTCTACGGAGCTAAGATTAATGTGAACAGAAGGGAGGTATAAGCTTTTCCGCTTTCTTGTAAAAAAAATAGCGTGAGTCTTATCCGAGTTAATTTGAATCCTCCACTTTTCAAAATAGGAAACTAGGGCATTGAATGCATTCTGTAGATTGTTACTTATTTAGGCACTGTGCCCGAACAAAGGATGGCAGTGTCATCTGCAAAAATTGATGTTGTGCAATTTCTTAGATCGGGGAAATCTGAGGTAAAAATGTTGTAAAGTATAGGAGAAAGGCAGGACCCCTGTGGGCAGCCTACACTTACATCAAACTGTTAGGATTGAGTCTTCTCTAAATGAACAGCAAAGAATCGGTCATTGAGAAAACTTTGAATTATCTTTATAAGTTCAGTCGGAAAGTCATTTAGATACATTTTTTGAAGAAGTCCTTCATGCCAAACAGAGTCGAAAGCTGCTTTAATGTCTAATGGCCATACTTGTAGAGTGGGATCTTGCAAAATTGGATTTATTTATTTATTATTTATTTATTTATTTATTTATTTATTTATTTACTTATTTATTTATTTATTTATTTATTTATTTATTTATTTATTTATTTATTTATTTATTTATTTATTTATTTATTTATTTATTTCTTTATTTATTTATTTATTTATTTATTTATTTATTTATTTTTTTATTTTTTTATTTTTTTATTTATTTATTTATTTATTTATTTATTTATTTATTTATTTATTTATTTTATTTATTTATTTATTTATTTATTTATTTATTTATTTATTTATTTATTTATTTATTTATTTATTTATTTATTTATTTATTTATTTATTTATTTATTTATTTATTTATTTATTTATTTATTTATTTATTTATTTATTTATTTATTTATTTATTTATTTATTTATTTATTTATTTATTTATTTATTTATTTATTTATTTATTTATTTATTTATTTATTTATTTATTTATTTATTTATTTATTTATTTATTTATTTATTTATTTATTTATTTATTTATTTATTTATTTATTTATTTATTTATTTATTTATTTATTTATTTATTTGAGGGGTACAACTACGTACAGTTGACCTTATATTATAAAAAAGTACATATAATTTATTTAGAAAAGAAAATGCATGCTTTTTTAATTTAAAATATATAATTAGTACATTTTATTACATATTCAGAATTAATTTTTAAAATTGTATTATTTTTCTTTACGGGTTTAATTAATAGTTTTTCACAAATAGTCTGATTTATAGCTGGTAAACTAATAATATATACTAACGAATTTTCATCAGTAGCTATTCTATTCTATGCTAGCGAACCCTACATCTTCTTCTAAATTTTTATAGGGGAATTCTTCTAAGTCAAGGAAGGCTTTTGCTTCCTCTATTTCTTTTTTTGATAACAAAAATGAATTTATGACACCTACCTTAGCCCATTGCAGGGCGTATTCAATATTGACTATTTCTTCCTAAATGATTTTTAATTTATTGGCAACTGATTCTTCTATTGTTCTCCTTACTTCTTCTAGTGACTGTATCGTCCTTAAAATGTTGTTAGTCGTGTTTGTCAGCAAGTTAATTCTGTCAATAGTGTCGTTGTTAATAATTTTTTGTCGTTCGTTGTTACCTAATAATCCGCTAATTTTTTCTACAACTATGGCATGGTCCTCGTGGTCAGGCGTACCGGCTATCCATTTCCATGCTGTACCTAGGATACCAATCGATCGCTTCTTCCTAGGACTAATTCTTTTTAGAGCGTCTTTCAGCCGCTTTATATCATAGAGAAGAAAAGGCAATACGGTGCTGTTCTTTAGAATTTTTTGTTGTACTTCAAGCTCTATTTCGTCAATGGTCTTGTTGTACTCAGTCAACTCCAAAATGTGTATGAGTTTAAAATTTCCGTTCTGTAGTCGCGCTTGTCCTAGATGGGTTGAAATCAACTGCGAATTTGTGTAGTCAAGTATTTGTACTTCCGCTTGGCAAATGTAAAAAATTCCGAAAAGTATTGGCAATATGGTCGTCATTTCCTGTTATGAAGGTAAGGATATTAAAGGTGGTCAGACCTTGATATTGTCCTTATGTATAATCCTATTTCTAGATCTAATTTTTACCTTATTCCCTAAATCTTCTACCACTATTTGTTTTTTGAACCGAGGTGACAATTTATTCCGTTGACCTATTATTTTTTCGTAAATTATCTGCCCTGATTGATAAGATTTGACTGGTTTGGAAGTATCCCCTTGTATCATCTTTTCTTGAGCCTTTTTAAACGTGTCATTTAGATTATGGGGAATTTTGTTTAGGAAAATGTCTGAGTGTTTGCTATTCGTGACGGAGTGAATTGAATGATTGTATTGTTGAGCAGCTCGGTAAAAGGATTCTGCATCGTCGATTAAATTAAATTCTTCCTTCAAGCATCGAGCTATTTCAATAATCGTTGAATGAACCCTTTCGACTTGGCCGTTGGTTGTGCTGTAAGAGCGTGAGTTTTTTGCGTTAGGAAAACTTTGAAAAATATCTAAAACCTTTTCTCCCAAATTGCTTTTATCATCAATGTTTTTTATTACAAGAAATTTCGAATATGCGTCAATACACGTTATGAATTTTAGATTTTGGGCGTAAAAAATGTCAATGTGAAGGCACTCCCCCTCCTTCTCGGGAATCGGAGACTCTCCGATTTTAACTTTTTTTGGGTGTCTATTGTATTTAGTTTCGTTACAGATTTTACAACTTCTTATATATTCTTTAAAAAGATCTAACATCCTGGGCCAATAATATTGCTTATAAACTTGCTTGTAATTTTCCTTGCTGCTTCTATGAGCGCGAATACGTGTTTGCTGAATAATAGCTTGCTGATCATTTTGATTGGAAATATCATTTGCAAGAACTTTAGTATATATAATTTTATTGGTGAAAACACTCCTGACTGTCTCATTGAAGTCATAGAGGTCCGCCAGGGTACAATGAACTGCGGTTAGCAATCCTGGCTGAATGAATTCCAAAAGGATTGTTTTGAGATTCTCCCTAGTATCATATTCAATAATATGCCTTACTCTATTAAAATTTTTTATCGATTCGTGTATTGTGAAATTGGACTTACTTAATAAAATCTGCTGTTTAAATTCATTCAAGGGTCTAGAAGATTCTGCGATAGTAAATGTATCGGTACTGTCTGCAGAGTGTTGGGTGCTATATAATGACCCATCGTCAGAAAAGGCGTCAATTGCTTTATCATCTAATATTATTTCCGTTTTTTCGGGATTTTTGGGATATCCTGCCATTTTCTCCTGCAAATAAACTGTAAGGGGTTTAGTGACTAAAGCATAGTCCTTGATGAATTTACGATAATAGCCTGCCATTCCTAAGACGCTTCTCAACTGCCGTAAGGTGGTTGGCAATGGATATTCCTGAATTGTTTTAATTTTTTCTGGGTCAGTTCTTAAAACATTATAACTTATTCTATAGCTTAAAAATTCAACTTCTTCTTGGTAAAATTTTGATTTTTCAAGGGATATTTTCATGTGGGCGTTCCTTAGCGTTTCCACTATTTTTCCTAGATGAGCGGCGTTCTCTTCGATCGACGCTGAGAAAACAATTATGCCATCAATATAAACATGACAAAATTTTCCTATATATTCCCTTAAAATATTGTCCATGGCTCCTTTGAAAATTCCTGGAGCGTTTTTCAGGCCAAATGACATTCTTACAAACTCGTACTTTCCGTTGTTAACAGAGATGGCCGATTTTTCTATATCTGACTCCTTCATCAATACCTGCTGGAAGCCGGATTCTACATCCAAAGTTGAAAAATATTTTCCTTATCTAAGATTGATAGCATAACATTGCAATCGGGTATTGGGTATTTGATTGCAACTGTTTGCCCGTTTAATTTTTTATAATCTACGACCATCCTTAGTTTTGATGATCCATCATCGTTAAGTCCCTTTTTTGGGACCACCCAAATTGGAGAATTAAAAGGTCTTTTGCTTGGACGGATTATACCGTCCGTTAACAATTTTTGTATTTCTGTGTTTACAAAGGAATTCACGGACAAGGGGTAAGGATATTGCTTACTCCATATGAGAGATTCAGCAATTGTGCGGATTTCCGCCCTTACATCTGTCCTGAAGGGTAGTCCTACATTTATTTTCGAATGGGAATCCTCTATTTCCCTGATGATTCTATTTCTCAGTCCTTCTACTCCTATATATTCATTTTCAACGTTATTAAGATGCTCCTCTTTTATTGTGTCAATAACGTACAATTTTTCGTTCCCCCCACGATAACTTAATGTTTCCTTTTTTAAGTCAATTGTGGCATTCGCCCTCTTCAATAAATTTATTCCGACGAGAAGGTTGGAACCAAGATCTTCAACTTCATAGAATCTTTGCCTTAAGCCAAGTAGAGTGGTTTCATAGTAGTGGGTAATAATTGAGTACCCATGAATGGTTTTGATCCTTTTTCTAATAACTAATTCTGTTCGTCCTGGCAGAATTCCTGGTCGGGTATAGCAGTTTGTGGCTCCTGTGTCGAGCAAAATTAGAACTCTTCGTCCTGGGGAGCGCAGGGAGGCCGCACCTTCGCCTAAAAAAGCCTCCTCTTGAATATTGTTGATACGCTGCGCTTTATATTGTGGCTGATAGCTCACTTGTTCACTGGGATGTTGACGTTTAGCAGCCAGTTGGAAATTATTGAAATTCGGTTTTTGGCCAAATGTGTTTCTATACTGCTGTGTATTCTGTCCGTGGAATTATTTTTTTTTTTTTTCCATTTCTTCATTTATTTATTGTATCTCCGCTTTTTCCTAAGGGACTAACAATAATTAATCAAATCTTATTCTAATTTAATATACACTTAAATATTAAATTGCATTTGTATAAACGGCCCTAAAAAGGATGGCGCTGGGCTGGATGGTCGTTGCGCTGCAGTCGACTGTGGCTGCAAACTCGGATCAAAGATCTGGCAAGTGGGTTTGTATGTGAGGCGAGCTTGATTTGATGTTTTTGCTGCTTTTCTGAGATCGCATCTTTTACGAGACTGATACGCAGGTCTCTGTGAATATCCTCGTTCCGGAGATACCCCTGTGTCCCTGTGATGAACCTTAGAATTTTGGACTGTGCCCGCTGTATAATTTCAATGTTGGATCTGCATGCGTTGCCCCATAATTCGGAACCATATGTCCAAATTGGTTTCAGCACGGAGTTATACAGAAGGACTTTATAGTCTAGGCTAAGGGGAGAGCGAGCGCTTATAAGCCAGTGAAGGCTACTTGCCTTGAGTTTCAGATGCGTCTTCTTGGCTTCTATGTGCTTTCGCCAGGTGAGCCGCCTGTCTATGTGAACGCCAAAGTACGTTACTTCGTCAGCTTATGGAATGCGTGCGTTGTTCAAGATCAAGGGAGGGCACCTTTTTTTGTTCAGAGTAAACGTAACTTGCTTGCATTTTTGTTCGTTGACTTGTCTGCGCCAATCTGCAAGCCATCTTTCCACAGATAGTATGTGGCGAGCCAGTTGAGCTGTTGCCTTTGCTGGGCATCTGGAGCGACTAAGAATCGCCGTATCATCAGCAAACGTAGAAGTCGTAAGCTGGTTGTCTGTGGGGATGTCCGCCGTGTACACGATATAGAGAACATGTCCGAGAACACTGCCTTGGGGCACTCCAGCTTCGATCACGTGATCCTGGGAGGTACTTGCGTTACATCTTACTGCGAAGACTCTTTTGTATAGATACGACTCGAGCAGCTTGTGCGTATTTTGAGGCAGCAGATTTGTTATTTTATACATAAGACCGTCTAGCCAGACTCGATCAAATGCTTGTGCGACGTCCGTTGCTCGAATGCTGTGCGTATTTCTGATGTGATGCGATTGACCTGTTCGATCGTTCCATGTTTTTCTCTAAAACCAAATTGGTGCGATGGTATTATGTTGTGCACTTTGATATGTGGGCTAATGCGCAACAGGAGGACTTTTTCAAAAATTTTGGACAGACAGGCTAGGAGGCTTATTGGTCTGTATGACGATGGCTGCGTTTTATCTTTTCCCGGCTTGGAAATCATTACTATGATCGACTTCTTCCATTTGTCAGGGTAATACCCAAGTCTTGTTATTGCATTAAAAATACGACAAATGTGTAAAACCGCACACCTAGGGAGCTCGATGATCATTTTCGGAGTTATCAAATCAAACCCAGGAGATTTACCGGGCTTAAGTTGCTCTTTGATGACTTTTGCAATTTCGCTCGGCCTGAATTCGATTGGTTTTAATGGCTCTACTGGATTGCAACGTGACAATGATGGGAGCACAAAAGAATTGGTGGCAGGGTTTGGCTGGAACACTTGTTTTAGGTGGGCAGCAAATGCACTCGCTCTTTCTTCATCGCTGCGCAGCCAGGTGCCGATGGGACTCCTTATAGGCATGGTTGTTTCGATTGCGCAGAAAGATTTCGGTGAGCTCTCCACAGTGGATGTCTTGTGCTGGTGGGAGAGAGTTGCTCGATGTACTGACGCTGGGCCTTTTTTTCCTCCAGCTTTAATGCCTTGGTGAGCATGCGTGTAGCTACTTTCAGTCTGTGCTTTGCAGTTGGTGATCTATTTGGCTGCCACTCCCGTCGCAGTCGTCGCTTTTCCAGCACCAGCTGTTCGATTTCTCGCTTTGTACTACTGTGGTTCGATACAACACATTTGTCTTACGGTGTTGACGACTTAGCTGCTGATACTAATACACACGTAAGTGTGTCTGATGAACGATCTATGTCGTCCTTAGTAGTCAGAGCAGGTTTCGATGTGTGCACAAATGTATTTTTTATACTTGAGCCAGCTTGTTCTATTGTTTGTTATCCTATATGGTCGTACGACAATTTCCGGGTGGTGCAGGAGATTAAGAAGGATCGGAGAGTGGTCAGACGATAAGTCTGGTTGTGCCTCAGCTGTAACCATGCTTCGTGGAATCTTTCTGGTGATTGCGAAATCAATAAATCAGGGAGTTTTTTAGGATCAGCAGGCCAGTAGGTAGAATTATCGCGTTGTATAGCTGCTTTCCCTTTGGGCTTACAAGACGAGAGCCCCAATGCGTATGCTTGGCATTGTAATCACCAGATGCAATAAATCGCTCCCCTAGCGTATTAAAGTAAACCGTGAATTGATCCTCAGAGATCGAGAAGCGAGGTGGGCAGTAGACTGCCGCCAGATTCACTGAACCGCTATTGGTTTGTAAATTAATAGACGTAGATTGTAAGTAGTTCGTTTCAAACCTGTGCAAAAAGTGGTGTTTGATGCGATTTCGAATTAATATGCCAGTGCCACCATGAGCTTTGCCGTCTGGGTGGTTCGTTGCATAAAAGAGATACCCTGGTATTTGGAAGTTGTGTTAGTTGGTCAGGTGCGTCTCCGCAAGTAGCATTACATCGATATTTTTGTTGTTTAAGAATTTTGTAAGTTCTAGTTTGTGCTGTGAAACGCCATTTGCGTTCCACAGAGATATCCGTAGGGAAGTCATTAATATGATTTTGGTGATACAAGTAGTTGCATCAGCATACTCTGGTTACGCATGAGTTCTTGCATAGTTGTTTGCATAAACGTCATAAAGTCATTAATACTTTTTTGTAGCGATAGTATCGGTGCTTCAATGCCGCTTTGTTGTTGCTGATCATTATGGCAAAAATTCGGCAGTGTTTGCTCTGTCTGTGCAGGTTGTGAAAGTTTTTTCATTGGAGCGGGCGTATTATTTCCCATTCTTACAGCGTTTGCAAAGGAAATGCCAGGAGTAATACAAACTGGAACTGAAGATGAAGGCATACGAGGCCTAAGTTCCGCAGGTGGGTAGAAGTTCGTATTAGTATGGGGTTGCATTGAGCCAATACGTTTGTTTAGGCGGCTTTTCAGCTCCTTGTAAACTACGCAGCCTCTCCAGTTCGCAGTGTGTGTATCTCCACAGTTGCTACACTTTTTCACTGACCTGTAATCCTTGCTTTTCGGGCATTTCGCGGAGTTGGGAGATTCGCTACAAACGACGCAGACAGACCTTAGGGTACAGTAGGCTTTGGTATGGCCAAATTCTTTGCAATTGGTGCACTGCACTGGATTTCTACGCTTGTGCGGCTCTTCAACAGTAGTCCTCCTGTGCAATAGGGACTGCAGCTTGTAGATGGGGTGTACTTCATTTCTCTTTAAAGTTTTGCTCTCTGTTTCGAGCTCAACTTTGAAGAGTGGTTGCGGTTCTTTATTTTTATTTAAGATATTAATAACAGTTTTGGCATTAAAGTTATTATCTTTTAAGGCCGTTGTGATTTCCTCAGGTGTCACTGTTTACTCAATTCCTTTTAGGACTACTTGTATACCCTTGCAACTTTTAAGCTGGTAAGTGTAATAGTTTTTACCTGCTTCTACGAGATATTTGGTAACTATACGATGGTGCGCCTCTGTTTGCATCTGCACTTTTGTTTCATGTATATTTCCTTTTTTAAGAGGAATTATATGAAATGATGCATCACCAATTAGTGCAACTAGAGTGTTGACTAGTTCACTTGAGCTTTGCTCGCGAATGTATATTGGTGGAGGCTTAACTTTTTTGGGTTCCCTTTCCGTTTTCCCAGGTTGTTGATCAGTTTCAGAGTCTGCCAAAAGGGCATATTTGTTAGAGTTAATTTTTGATTTATTACCAGCCTTTGAGATTTGTGGACTGAGTTTGCGCTTGATGTGGATGTAGCGATCCATACCAGTCTGCACAGCCGAACCCGCTTTTTTAATTTGCTTTGCTTCTCGATTTTGCATGTTATTATTGATATTGTTGTTGTTATTGCACACATTAACGCTTGCATTTGTTGTTTTGGTTACATTTTGTGCTTGCGCTGCAGATTCTGCAAACGCAGCCGAAATCGCATTTCGGGTGACAGATACCGTTGCAGTTGTGGTTGTTGTTGCTGCGATTGCGGTAGTTACTGAGTTTATTGCGCCTGTTGATGAAGCGGCGTGTGTCGAAATTATTGCGCTCAGCGCTGCTGGCGAGCTGCACTGAGAGCTCCATGACGTTGGAGTTACAGTTGGTAGAGCAGGAGAGCAAGACCGTGCTCTCTGACTGTCGATGGACAAGAGAGATGAGTTGCACTGTTTTGCTGCTCTGTCCGCCTCGGTGTCACGCGTAGAAAAATATGAGTAGAACCCATTTCTGTGCTCTACTGAATTTCTACGCTCATTCGTTTGAGCGTTGCTCATTTTTCGCGATTTGTTCGTAAAATATTTTTACTAATTATGCACTTGTTTTTTTTACATTTAGTAGATATTTATATCACTACAGCGTCCTTTCGCTATTATTGGATCACTCCAATGCACTTTGAAATTTTTTCGCTATCGGATTCGTCCACTTTTCAGAGTTTTACGGAGCGCGCGCGAAACACGTCCGTTTACCACGATGAAAGATTGAAAAAAGTGGAATTTATTGTGGAAATTATTATTGCCGTGAGGTTGGCGGAGAATTATTGTAATTATTGAACTGAGGTGGTTTATGAACCACGTTCGCAGAGCTACCTGCTTCCATAGGTTCCGGTTTTGGATTTGAGCGGAATGGCACGGTTTGGCGGAAATTATT
Organism: Chymomyza fuscimana; assembly: GCA_949987675.1. Lineage (NCBI taxonomy): Eukaryota > Metazoa > Arthropoda > Insecta > Diptera > Drosophilidae > Chymomyza > Chymomyza fuscimana. Next base: position 5,836,181 of record OX465092.1, read on the forward strand.
CGATGTCCTTTGAAGATTATTGTTGCCTACTCTTAAAAAATTTGTGTTCGATTTTTCGAAATATCTATTCGAACTGCCAGTGCGGTTAAATTGCCTTTGCTAAAGCATTTGGTAAATCAGTAGGGGAAAGAGAAAATATTATATTAGCCAAAGGTGGGTTCAGTCCGGTTATAAAAACTAGAAGGGCGTATTGCCTGTTTTTCTTGTTAATCTCGTTGGTCAGTTCTGAGTTTGCCCCGTGTGTCAGTATAGTCTTATTTATTAATGATGTCAACTTTTTATTGACATCATTATAGTATTCGATTATGCTCTGCGCACCCTGCCTCGTTACGCTTAACTCCTGCTCGATGATATGAAGCGGCCTTTTGTCCGCATAAGCGAAATCTAGGCGGCTGAGGATAGCTTCAAAATTTAAAACGGTGCCGTGGTTTGTTAACATATCATTTGCTTCCTCTGTAATTTTATTTCTAAGAATGGTCAGTGCAGCATAATATTTGCGGCTGCCTCTCGTGTCGTGCAGCTTCACGCCAGCTAACATACGAATTTGTGCCATTGAAATTAGGCAAGGATTTGATAACGTCCAGTGACTCGTCACAACGATTTGCTTCGTTGATGGTCTGTGCCTCATACTCGGCAACTGCGTCAGCATTCGTCAGTCGCCCTAGAGTTCTAGTCAATTCCTCAATTCTCGCCTGTAATGGCCCTAATTGAGCATCTACTATCCCTCTCACTGTTTCTCCGTTTGCCAAGTTGCAGCGATCGACTAAAAATTCTACCTCACCTGGCAATAATTCTAATTCTTCCTCTAAATTAGGATCCAGCTTTACAATTAAAAAAACTCTTATAACAATGATAGAACTTACTAAAAATATTTTTTGTTGATGCTGGTGCTGATAGAGCGGTAACTGGTGTGGGCTGGAATTGGCTTTCTTCCCTCCTTCTTCTGCTGGCGTCGTCGTAGATGTTATTATAAATTAAAGTTGATTTATAGTTGTTATGCTGATTTATAGTTGTTATTTGTAGTGATTGTTGCAAATAGATTTGTTGAATTTTAACGTGGTCACTTTCGTGTTCAATTTTAGTTTATCTGGAGATATTGGCAGTTCTGGTTGCTAATTTTCTTCTCGTATGACGTCAATTGTTTTTATTGAATTTTGTCACAAGCTCTTGCATAGCAGTCCTTCAGCTGTTACAATCGTAATTTCACTCAGTTTTTTTCTATTGACTTATTTTTCAATCATCTGTTTTTCATCATTAGCAAAGTTTCTATTTCTTATTAATTTGTAAATATTTGTTTTAGGTTCTTTTGCGATTTTCTTTTTGTGTGTTAAAGTCGTGAAAATTTGTTTGGATTTTAAATCGACTTGCAAAAGTGTTAAACATTTATTATATATGTTTTTGTTTGTACTTATTTGGGTTTTTTCACTTTTTCTCTTCTTTAAAGGATACTTGTTTTTTTTTTCACTTTTCTCTTCTTTAAAAGATACTTGTTTTTTTGTGTCGGATGCTCTCACGATCCTTACTTTTTCTTTTCAGGATTTAGCTAGCGTGAAAGACATCCCGTTTGAGCCCTCAATTAAACACTTCACTACTTCTTTATTTAAAAAAATATATTTTATTTTTATTTTTCCATGTTCTTAGTTTAACAGAATATATTTATTTCTTAACGTTGCGACTTGCAAAGTTCGCGATCCACTTAAGACTAACTCTACCTGCCAGCGAAAAGCATATCTTCAACTTTTGATCACGTTGCAACGGAATGCTCTGTGCTGTGCTTCTGCTCTAAACAAAATGAGAGCAGGAGCAATAGCAGAGCAATTTTTTTCCCTCTATTGCTGCTATCGAGTAGTAATTGCAAACACTTGAATTAAGCAATAAATAAATAATAATAATAAATAACTTTTAAAATACATTAGGAGTTACAGGCCTTTTCATTAGCCTTTTCTGCTTAGACTACGTTAAATACAATTGAAATTAAAAACAAATCAAAAATTTTAAATTTAATTTTGGGGAAAAATTTAACAAAAAACCCCTGCATTATTTAACTTAAAACTATAGTATGCCTTATTAAGATTTGGTATTAAGCAATGCTTTTAATATGAGCATATGTTGAATGAATACAACACACTAAAATTAGTGTGTAAACGAGCAATTCTTTCTTCGATAAACTCTATGTTGGCTTTACGGTGTAAGTTAATCGTGGAGTGATGCCAGGGCAAATTAAATATCATTTTTATTATCTTATTTTGAGCAACTTTTAGTTTGCTAATGTGGCATTTGGAAACATCAGCCCACACTGGGGCCCCGTAGAAAATAATTGCTTGGAAAATATATCTGAACTGGTATAGCTTGTTTTCAATGCTTAAAAGTGAGTTTCTATTGATGAAAGGGTAGAGAGTTTTAATTAACATATTAACTTTTTTAATTGTATAATTAATGTGTTCTTTGAAAGAAAAATTTTACGCTTTTTTCCCAATTAATGTCTACGGAGCTAAGATTAATGTGAACAGAAGGGAGGTATAAGCTTTTCCGCTTTCTTGTAAAAAAAATAGCGTGAGTCTTATCCGAGTTAATTTGAATCCTCCACTTTTCAAAATAGGAAACTAGGGCATTGAATGCATTCTGTAGATTGTTACTTATTTAGGCACTGTGCCCGAACAAAGGATGGCAGTGTCATCTGCAAAAATTGATGTTGTGCAATTTCTTAGATCGGGGAAATCTGAGGTAAAAATGTTGTAAAGTATAGGAGAAAGGCAGGACCCCTGTGGGCAGCCTACACTTACATCAAACTGTTAGGATTGAGTCTTCTCTAAATGAACAGCAAAGAATCGGTCATTGAGAAAACTTTGAATTATCTTTATAAGTTCAGTCGGAAAGTCATTTAGATACATTTTTTGAAGAAGTCCTTCATGCCAAACAGAGTCGAAAGCTGCTTTAATGTCTAATGGCCATACTTGTAGAGTGGGATCTTGCAAAATTGGATTTATTTATTTATTATTTATTTATTTATTTATTTATTTATTTATTTATTTATTTATTTATTTACTTATTTATTTATTTATTTATTTATTTATTTATTTATTTATTTATTTATTTATTTATTTATTTATTTATTTATTTATTTATTTATTTATTTATTTATTTATTTATTTTTTTATTTTTTTATTTTTTTATTTATTTATTTATTTATTTATTTATTTATTTATTTATTTATTTATTTATTTATTTATTTATTTATTTATTTATTTATTTATTTATTTATTTATTTATTTATTTATTTATTTATTTATTTATTTATTTATTTATTTATTTATTTATTTATTTATTTATTTATTTATTTATTTATTTATTTATTTATTTATTTATTTATTTATTTATTTATTTATTTATTTATTTATTTATTTATTTATTTATTTATTTATTTATTTATTTATTTATTTATTTATTTATTTATTTATTTATTTATTTATTTATTTATTTATTTATTTATTTATTTATTTGAGGGGTACAACTACGTACAGTTGACCTTATATTATAAAAAAGTACATATAATTTATTTAGAAAAGAAAATAGAGCGAGGGTATTGATATGAACTAATCCGCGTCTCTAGCCCGATTGGTGAACTTTTTAATGATATGCACCAACTCACATCAAGAACTGGCCAGAAACTTGGATTTACAATATTAAAGTTGAAAAAAGGAAGCAAGATAAAAATTAAACATTATATCGCAAAAAGAGCCAGTGGATCACCGTTGACCAAGTGGGTGACTCATAATATAGGATTGGTCAAGGATGCTCGAAGTGGCAAGTCAAGGTGACTTAAGATAGAAAAAGTGATAGATTGAATAGACCGTTCGAAAGAGAGGAAATTGTTAAAGCTATTATAGTTGGAGCATAAGACACGGAAAGGATCGTGCAAAGCATAATTTGATCTACAAAATTGTAAGGCTAAGGGTCGAAAATTACGAGTTACTCTGGATGGTATGGCAAAAGTAACTTTGCTAAGAAGTACATTGGAATCGATAAGACCGAGTAACAGTTTATGCAAGAATAACACGCCGTGGCATGTTCTGCGATGATTTAAGGAAGGCAACTTTATAAGGCGAAGTCTATCAGAATATGGCGGCAGTCGGATATTTGGGTCCCAGTTTAAGCCACGAAGTGCAAAAAGGAGAAATTGCTTTTGTACGGACTCAATCATGTCCTGATAAAGGTGGTATTGAGTGCTCCAAACGCAGGAACAATATTCCAAAATTGGACGGACGAGAGAAATATAAAGAAGTTTGGTTGTGTAAGGGTCGTTAAACTCTTTAGACCAACGCTTAATAAAAGCAAGAACACCTCTAGCCTTATTCACGATGTTGCAAATATGGTTATTAAATTTAAGGTTATGATCAAACAAAACACCAAGGTCAGACACACTCTCGATGCGTTCTAAGGTAGAAGATTCTAAAGAGTAAGTAGCCAAATAAGGAGCAGAACGATAAAATGTCATAACGTTCCATTTTGTCTTGTTGAGAAAGAGTTGGTTGATATTGCACCAAGATTGCATGTTATCAAAATCATGCTGAAGAAGTAAGTACTTATTATTATCGGAGTAGGACATACAGAGTTTAACATCATCCGCATACATAAGAATGTGAGAAGATGACATTACCTGAGGGAGATCATTTAAAAATAAGTTAAAAAGAAGAGGGCCTAGATGGCTACCTTGAGGTACCCCTGACGTGACCATAATTTCTGTAGATTCGCAGCCTTTAAAAACTACCTTCTGGACTCGGTTGGATAAATAGGACGATACCCAATTTAAAAGACAAGACGGGAACCCAAGACGAGACAGTTTAACAAGTAGAAGACCATGGTTTACCGAGTCAAATGCTTTACTAAAGTCAGTATAAATGAACTCAGTTGGTTTTTTTTTCCGTAAAACCAAGATTAATAAGAGACGAAAGTTCTAAAAGGTTAGTAGAAGTGGACCGACGTTTTACAAACCCATGTTGGGAATCCGACATTAAAGAACGACAGTAGTGTTGCAATTGTGAAGTTACAATCCTTTCAAAAACTAACTAGTAACTAGTTTTTTTTTTAACTAGTTTTTTAATTCTGACAAGGGGGTGCAGAGTACTATGCTCCATTCGAAATCCGAATTGTTGCGCAGGTAGGATATCCTTATCTTCAATGATTATTAATAATTTATTTTTAATTATTTTGTATTTTGCCTGTTGATGACAGTAGACTTATAGGGCGATACGAAGAAAGGAGCTCCTCAGGTTTGTTTGCTTTTCTAAAAGTGATTACTTTAGATAGTTTCCAAGCCTTGGGAAAGTGGCTAAAACGCAGGCATTCATTTATGACTCTTGTAAGAAATTGTACTCCTTTGCGAGGTAGAGCTTTTAGGTATATGTTCTCTATGCCGTCCAGCCCAGGGTACTTTCTAGATTTAAGGGCTTTAATGATTTTAGATATGACAGCAGAACTAACAAAGTACGAATTATGGATACTGGGAGAAATTGAATCCAGCAGGGAAATCTTATTGGCGACTTCAGCAGCAGTGGTTAGGTCATTTAAATGATTAAATATGGAGTGATTTGAAGAAAACGTTTGAGCTATTAGGTTAGCTTTTTGATCGGGGCTAGAATAACGAGTAGCATTGATTCTTAATGTGGGTATATCTGCTGGTTTCTTCTTTTAATAAGGTTTTGTATTCTATAAGGGAGTGACTTAGGGACAAAGCGAATTGGTTTTTTAGGAATGCTTTCTTGTTTGGCAACATCAATAACTTAAATAATGTCCGAAATTAGCTGATCAATATCGTCAGAGCTATTGACAGTAATGAGGTCATTACTTGGTAGTAGTTAGTTGACAATCCTTGCGAAATGGTTCCAGTTTGCGTTTCTGAGAAAAGTATGAAAAGTGGCTTGAACGGGTAGGTGGTCAGATTCTAAATTGTTCATTACTGTTGTGTTTGATAGTAGTACTGAACTGTTAGTTAGAAACAAGTCAAGAGTCGTACCTTGGCTCCTACTGCTAGCAGGCACATAGAAGTGGTCTACGGGATAGAAAATGTTCACATTGCACTAATTTAGAATATTCCCATAAGAGATAGCTATACAACATCCCCAAAGGCGGTGTCGACAGATAAAGTTACCAGCTAACACATAATTTGCACTGATACTTGTCAATTTACGTAAGTCGGATGTGAACAGTCGTTTCCTTTCAGAGTTAGCACGCCCTCCTAGGAAGTAACAACAATACAAAGTAGTCTGAATGCCAGTTGTATTTGTAATGTTAATGCCAATCGATTCAATAACTTTTGTATCAGGAAGGGGTAGCAATGTATGGCGAATATTTTTCCTGATAATTAGAGCTATACCTCCCCCCCTAGTACTGATCTATCATTTCTATAACAGTGAAAATTTGTGTTTTTAATTGAAATAGAGCTGGTTAACCAAGTCTCCGTAAGAAGACTAATGTCAATCTTTTTTTGATGAAGAAAATTGTACAGCTCATCCTTTTTTGCTCTAATGCCTCTGGCATTCCAAGTTACTATTTTTAATTGGGCTAACATTATTATATAAATTTACATGCTAATGAGGTAATGACCTCGAATTGGCCTGCTTTCGACCTGCAATTTTTTAATTTATTTATTAGTCTGAATGAAATGTTTTTAATTTCCTCTACAGAAAAAAGATCTTGATTATTATTATTCTGAATAGGTGGGCGAACCCCCGAGTTGATGGCTGGCGACGGTTTTCCTGGGGCACCTTGTCTTGAAAGGCTAGAAAAAGTAGCGGTATCTCGCAAATTAGGTGGCAAATTTGAAGTACGGGAACTGGATATTACACGATTGTTTGTATTCTGGAATCTGAAGCTAATGTAATTTTTCCGGCTTGGGCACTCAGGGAAGTTAGACTTATGAGCACCATTACAATTAGCGCATTTAACTGACAAGTTTCCTTGACAATCTGACGTCTTGTGATTACGGTTAGCACCATGTCCAAAGATTTGAAAATTGTAACATTGAGTCACTTTGTTGCCATGGCGTTTTTGATATTTCAATCTGACTCTAACATAGTTTAGGACTGAGTGATTTTTCCTTAGGTCGTTAAGAGTGGTAGTTTTCTTGATAAAATTGACAACGTACTGAACCAAAACACTTTTATTGGTCCTCTTCTTCTGGACACATTTAACATCGATGCGTTGCAGACCCGCACCTACGAGAGCGGATTTAATTAAGTATCCGTATCCATTAAGTCTAGTCCAAATAGCAGAGCTTTGAATGGCCTATCATTTTTGTTTGCGTATGAAAAATACTACAATAAATAGACAAGCTGCTTCATAATCTTTCATTAACTCGCAATGCAGTTTTACTCCTATTAAAATTCTCTTTATTGAATATTTGCTACAGTTAATTTTTTTGCAAATAGTGGTCAGGTCACCCGCTGAGCATTTTAGAACCGTTATTAGAGGAACATAAGTTTTGGTTTTTTTGACGATGTGTTCAGTACCATCATTATCGCTCTCGGCAGTGTCGTCAGCATTTTGAAGTTGTGAGAATAGTTGGAGTTACCATTCGGGCGCTGTCCAGTACCTGTCTTAAGCATTTTTTCCTGACGCGCCGACATTGCAATGCCGCCCTTTTTCAATTGTTCTTTAATTCTGGTTGATTGATTTGGTTACATTTAAAATAAGTTGCTGATTCGTGGATGTGTTTTTGCACTTGAAGAACATTTTTCTCATCTGCACACGTGTTAGCGCTGCCAACTCCGACCGAAAACTGAATCGTTTGTTTATGAAAATATCGTAACCAAATTTGGCATTCTGTAGTTTTTTATAGTTCCCAAGCACTGTACCAAATTTGACTATATCATAAAGCTCCCATAGGGCCGATCGGGCAAAAAACGTGTTGTGCACAAAATTTGTTGCGTTTCGTTTGTTTAAGAGATATCGTAACCAAATTTTGGAATCAGATGTCTTTTGGAATTCTTAAGCAATATACTGGACTTAAATGCAGTGTGGTGGTACAGGGTATCCCAATTTGTATTTTATTGACCAATCGGCCAAAAAAACATTTTTTCTACAAAATTTGGTATGTTTCGTTTTTTTATAAAGATATCGTAACGAAATTTGGCGCTCGGAAGTTTTTTATAGGACCCAAGTACTGTACCAAATTTGATCAAAATCGGTTGACTATATCATATAGCTCCCATAGGACCAAGCGGCCAAAAAAATGTTTTTTGTACAAAATTCGTTGTATTTCGTTTGTTTATGAAGATATTGTAGTCAAACTTCACATTCGAAAGTTTTTTATAGTTCCCAAGCACTGTAGCAAATTTGATCCAAATCGGTTGACTTTATCATATAGCCCCAATAGGACCGATAGGTCAAAAAAATGAGTTTAGTGCAAAATTCGTTTTGTTTCGTGTGCTTATGAAGATATCGTAACCTTTGGCAAATAAATATCTTTTAGAGTAACAATATACCTGATTTGATTTCAATGTGGTGGTACAGGGTATCCCAAAGTCATCCGCGCACGACTTTAACGTGCGCCATCTTTTTTGTTTGTTTATAAAAATATTGAAACCTTTGAGAAATAAATATCTTTTGGAGTTATTAAGCAATATACCGAACTTAATTGCAATAAGATGGTACAGGGTATCTCAAAATCGTCCGCGCAGACATTTAAATTTCCTCCCACTTCACCCTTCACACTCCTTTCAAATTTCTCTACGCCCAATACTCATCAAAATATTCGGGCGAGTGACCTGACAGCCCTGTTCGGGATTAGTTCTACTTATATGCGGGTTGATTTTTCCCTAGACTTTGTTCTCATTCGGGGCATGTGCTCAAATTTAGTTGATGATAAAAAATTTTACTCTTATTTCTGTTTTGCACAGATTCTGTGTTCAGATGATTATAAGAGGGAAGGAATAAAAAGTAAAATTTGAAAAATACTGGATCATTTGGATAGGAGAAATTAATTTTACGTACATATTTCATTAATTGAGCTACCATGCCATTCCATTGTCCTGTATCTGGATCTTTTGCACCGTACTTTCGATCTGGCACCAGATCTAGAATGTACTCAAATCCTACTTCATGAGATATTGTCTCCAATATATCGACACAAAAACCATAAAACCGTTCGTTTCCTGTAAAGTTTTTTCCATAGTGCATCATTACATAAGGCGTCTCCTACAAATGTTAAATCATGTTAGTCCTAGTATCATATGAAAATTTAACGAAAGTGAAAAATATTTGGGTTTTGTTATTTTTTGACTTAAACTTACCAAAATAGTAATTACAACCAATGTCACATTTATTGACCCTGAATCAAAAAGCAAAGATGGATTGGTTATATTAAGATGACCTTGAGGAGTCCATTCCCCTACTTTAACAATAGAGCGTTGTTTTAATTTGATCAAATCCAACTTAAATTGTACTCTTTGACCTTCCTTAAACTGAATTGGTCCTGTTAATCCTTTCCACTCAACCTAACGAAAAAAAAGACTAATTAAACAAGAAAAAATGCACATAAAAAATTAATCATTATTAAAAAAAGATGGCGTACGTTAAAGTCGGGCGCAGACGAATTTGGGATACCCTGTACCACCACACTGCATTTAAGTCGGGGGGCTATATGATATAGTCAACCGATTTTGATGAAATTTGGTTTAGGGCTTGGGTACTCTAAAAAAATGCTGAATGCCAGCTTTTGTTATGATACCTTCATAAACAAACGAAATACATCGAATGTTATTTTAAAAAAATTTTTTTGGCCGATTGGTGTTATATGAGCTTTATGATATAGTCAACCGATTTTGATGAAATTCGGTACAGTGTTCAAGATCTGCAAAAAAAAAAATGGTTTCGATATCTTTCTGGCCTTAACAACGCGGTATCGGCTTACAGCCTTGTGTATAACGCCTCTTCTAGCGTCTCTGCTCCGTGCTGCCTTCTCCCCTCCGTGATACCACAGGTAGATAGTGAGTCGTCAACAACTCGTGAAGGGGTGGAGGATCTTGTACAATGTTAGTTTCGTCCGGCGAGCGAAGTATTGCCTACTTCGAACAAATTAACATCGAGTGGCAAGAGTATTTCTGAATTTGATCACCGTGATGACATCTTTGTATATTGTGACGGTGGTTCCCAGGTAGATGAAATCAACCATCAAAAGTCAATTTAATCGTCTGATCACCACGTCCGTTTACTTGAAAAAAATCATATTTCATCATTGATGAAATCATATTACAATAACCGCGAAAGCACCGGTAATATCCCAAATGGACCTTTTTATTAAAAATTGTCGCTTTAAATTTACTGCGGTCACCCGCAAGATACTCTCTACCACACAGTAAAAGAGATTGTTTGGATTGTTATATGTTACTCAACGTCATTCTTCCAAAGACCAACGGAGCCATCAGACTCAGATGGGGATAGAGTGAGCTACTAAGGGATTTGAACAAATTTGAAGTTACAACAATACATGCATTCCATCGACCACAACATAATCAATCTGATTGCGTGTAAATTGATCAGGGTACACCAAGGTAGAATTGTGGATGTCTCAATGCTAAGATGCTACAAAATACCATGTTTCGTGCTGCAGCTTCAATACAGATAGTTGTTCGATCACTGGTATGAACATGGAGACACTGATGGGTAATCTGCCTCCAACAACATCCGCACACGAATTCGCTCTTCTTCGCATAGCAGCTGGAGTAGACGTAACAGTCTGCTGACTTGCAGAATCCTTGACTTGATCCATCAATTTTACGGGGATCCGTGTCCAAAGCTACATTGTACTGGAATTAAGTCGATTAACACTTTTTCACATCCATAGTTATACCCTGTATGGTACAAAGGGTATATTAAGTTTGTGGAAGCCGAAAATGTATGTAACATACAGAAGGAGACATCGGAGCCCCCCAAAGTTACCTAAGTATGATCAGGGTGACTAGAGAAGTCGATATACCCATTTCCGTCTGTCCGTCCGTCCGTCTGTCCGTCTGTATGAACGCCTAGATCTCAGAGATGGTAAGAGCTAGAGCAACCAAACTTTCAGATTAGATCCGTTTTTATCCTACGGGAGACAAGTTTATTTTATTTTTTTGATATCGGGATTGTATTATAGAGCGCCCATAGGGGTGTTTCAGAGGACCTCGAAAAAAACCAAAAGTTTTAGATGGATAATTAGTTTGTTTATAAAGATATCGTAACCAAATTTGGCACTCAATAGGTTTTTGTAGTTCCCAAACACTGTACCAAATTTGATCAACATTTTTTAGGTTTACCCATCACTGCACCAAATTTGATTAAAATCTGTTGACTATATCATATAGCTCCCATAGGACCGATCGGTCAATAAAATGTTTTTTGAACAAAATTCGTTGTGTTTCGTGTGTTTTTGAAGATACCGTGACCAAATTTGGTGTTCCAAAGTTTTTTATAGTTCCCAAACACTGTGCAAAATTTTATAAAAATCGGCTGAGTATATCATATAGCTCCCATAGGACCGATCGGTCAAAAAAACGTTTTTTTAACAAAATTCGATGTGTTTCGTTTGTTTGTGAAGATCGTATCGTAATTTGGGAATCAATTGTCTTTTAGAGTGCTTAAGCAATATATTGGACTTAATTGCAATTGGTGTTACTGCGTATCCCAAAGTCGTCCGCTCCCGACTTTAACGTACGCCATCTTTTTTTATTTAGTGCGGCACAAATGTTGGTAGAGAGGACTACGCCCGATTGATTTGGCTGTCGAACGATGCCGTCTACTTTTTTGAATGATTATTTTTATATGTTAAGGCCTATACGCAGTACGAAATAAAGCGCCCGGAATGACAAAACTTCATATAAAAAAAATATCCCAAATGGGATTTTTTGTTTTATACGAAGTGCGAAATATTTCGTACTGCGTAGACCCCTTTAAACGCCAAATAAAATGGAAGAATTTTTTTTGGCAGATTCCATTTTGAATATGAATACCTTTTATCATCGAACCGATATCCTATTCGGCAAAAGTTCTCTTTACTATTAATTTATAAATATTGTTCTAGGATTTATTATGAAATTTAAATTTAATTCTAATTTTAACACGGGTTCCGAGTTAGTGTTGATGGGTCAGTGGTATGGGTGCCTGAATGGCATGAAGTTTTTTTGAGTTCAACTCCAGAGTTCGGAATTGTTACAAAATTTTTTCTTTTATTTATAATATTTTTTAACCAGTTTCACAGTTTTAATTTTTGATTTTAAAGGCTTTATTGTTTTATTACGTAGAACAAATTTTTATTTTGCGTTGGCTGGAGCTGCCAATCTCTGCAATCATCAAAGAACCATTCGGGAGTCGTAGTATGGCAATGTGAATGATATGTTGATTTATTTGTAATTTCTCTGGTTATTTCTTAAAGCAGTGAAAAATAATAATATTATGTATTTTGAATGCTTTCACTAAAGAATCAGAGGGTGGAAAGAGCCTACCGAAATTAGATTCAGAGCAATAATTTGTATGAAAAATAATTAATTAATTATTAAAAATAATTTTCAGCCTTCTGTGGGAAATAAAAGGACCTATGCTTACTCTCTCTATCATTAACTGCATCAGATGTGCGCACACAAGCATACATGTAAATTCAAGTATTAGTGTTTGTGTATGCATGCGGTAAAATCATTCAACAAATTTTGAGTCGATAGCAAAATAACCTTTTTCGCATTTTTATACCCTGTACCTATAGGTACAAAGGGTATACCAGATTTGTGCAATGTATGTAACAGACAGACGTCCGTCCGTCCGTATGAACGCCTAGATCTCAGAGATTATAAGAGCTAGAGACACGAACCAGCTGGTGCGCATATTTCCTGAGAAGATGCAGTTTGTTGAATCATGTCAATATCTTCCCCCGTTCCCCCGCTGTAGCTTTTCGCGATTTTTAGCCACACCGTTCAATATTTTCATTTGAAATTTAACATAGCGATGCGCTATGGTTCCATGCAACTATGTGTCAAAAATAAAAAATCAGACAAATACAACAGAAGTTATAGTGTAAAATTTGTTCATTAGAGCCAAATGAATCAGCTTACCAAAAATTGTGATTATAGGTCAATTGTAACCATAATTACGAAGAGTCAAATATTGACGCAGTTTATTGGCAAGGGTGGTGAAATTTGTATATTTTTGACTAAAACTTTTGCTGTATTTGTCCGATTTTGTTTATTTTTTACACACAGATGCATGTAACCACAACGCATTGCTCTGTTAAATTTCAGATGAAAATATTAAACGGTGTGGCTAAAAACCGCTAAACTCTACAAACTTCCTCTTCTGAGGAAATATGCGCACATACTGGTAAAGTTTCGTGTCTCTAGCTCTTATAGTCTCCGAGATCTAGGTGTTCATACAGACGGACATGGCTCAATCGCTACCCGAGGTTATGATAAGCTCAATATTTTGATTGTCCATGCTATTTTTAAATATGGTTTTAAAGTGGTCAGCCAGAGTTTCAGCTTTCTTTTTGTGTATAATTGCTCTAGTAAGTTTCTAGTCGCTTTCCATAGGAAATAGTTAGCTGCTTAGGTACTTCTTCAGTCGATTATCTTTGTCTTCTTGGAGAATTTTTTTAAGTTCATTTGTTGCCTTGTTTAGTTTAGTTTTATCTACTGGATGTTTAGAGAGCTGCCATATTTTCCTAATTTTGCGTTTTTGTCTGATTTTGTCTCTAATAAAAGCAGCAGTGTAAAACCGCGTGAAAGAAAAAAGTGCTACTTATTTTGTGCGCAAACAAAAATTGTATGGGTAGAGCTGCCCATGTATGGGCAATTGACATGTAGATGGCGCTGCTTTGAGAGAAAATTTACCATCGCCAGACTTGACGAAGAGAAAATTTACCATCGCCAGACTTGACGAGGAGAAAATTTACCAACGAGGAGAAAATTTACCATGGTGGAATAATAAGGTGATGTCGTGCGAACGCTCACTCTCTCGTTTAGAGCCCTTATCGTCAGTGCAAAACTTGCTATGAACGAGTGAGGTTGGTTGCGTACGAAATTTTTAGCAGTGTGTGTTTTGTTTTTTAAACACGAAACTTGCAATACAAAAGCAAAACATTATGGGCAATAGTAAACTTGTTAAAATGAAACTATGTAAAATTATTTATTAACTATAAAACATATCTGAATAGTTCTTTGTTATTTATTTACAAACATCAACAAAATTTATATCTATTATAGCTTTTACGGACGATACCACCTTATATTATTCCACCATGCGCCAGACTTGACAAGCAGAAAAAAAGTAAATGTGAGTAGTGCATTAATACATCATTTAAAATAAAAAATTTGTCTTGTTGCTTAATGGTTTTTTATTTTATCAGCATTTGTCTTTACGACAATTTAAAAAATTGCACTTTCATCATTTCTTCGTTGTGCATATACTTATATCTTAGCTGCTCTTAACCTGTATGGCCATACAAGCTAGTGGATACTCTCTCATAGATTAAAAACGGTATCCTTATCAAAGAGTTGCGACTAGACTAATTTTATAGAGCTGAGTCTGTGTTGGGTAAGCTTAATTCCTATAAAAAGTAAAAATATCGCAGGAACATCTGTTTGAACGTTTTTTTTCTCTGCACTTAAGGAAATTTTGTACATCAAAAGAAAGGGCATTCAATATTTCGCACCCGCTAAGAGAGCGTGGCTAAGCAGTGGCTGCAAACTTCCGATTGTCGCCTCCCCTTTGTGCCATGTTCGCCGCTGGAGTTTAAGATCAGCTGTCGTCTATATAAATATATTAAAAACTATAAATTGCTAGCTGCGCTCCCCTTTTTTTTTTTAATAATTTCTTTTTTTTGTTTAAGTTTTTAAAACAATTGCTTAAGCTTTTAGGTTTTGAGGTATATGCACCACATATATATACACACAGCACATAAATATTAAAAAATTAGTTAAAATATATAAAGATATATATATATATAAGATATAAATAGTTAAAAAAAAAGTGTTTAAAAATTAAAATTTGAAAGTCGTTAGGTCTGCTTAATTTGGCAAGCAAAAACAAAGTAAGTAAAAACGTAACGTAAACAAATTGTGTGTTCTTTTGTAAGAACAAACAATTGAAACATCTTAAATAAATCAAAAAGAAATTATTAACAAGTATGTAATCAAGAGCAACATATTCAAAGTTTAAAAAGCGCTTAGCAATGAAGTTTTAGCTTAGTTTAGTTATTATCTCTTTTTTTTCCCCCCTTAAGCAGCAACACAGCGAAAGATCTTTCGGCGTGGGACTTGCATTATCGTAAGTGTTTGAAAAAAAAAACCCATACACATGTAATTTAATTAAGCTAAAGATACTCAATGTTTGCGCTGCATCATTTAAATATTATTTTGCAATCAGTTTTGGACATACAAAAAAAAAAAAATAATAACAATAATAATAATAATTATGTAAATATTAGCTTTTCAGTACCTTTTGTGTATTTTATATTTTTTTTAAGGTCTCCTATATATACGATCAATAATGTTAGGTTTGGATAGGTTCTTACAATTTAATTAAATTTTTTTTTATAAGAAAGATAGTGTTGAATATTGCGTAGAATATATTACAGAATGTTTTTGAATTTGACATGATTCGTTATTTTAATTTTTCTTTCTCTCTGATATGATGCTATAAAAATAATAATGTAGTGTAATTGTCTATGGGGTTCTACAATGCCATCGTTTCCGAGAACCTTGGTTGGGTGGGTCAAGAACGTGGGTGACATTAACAACTTAGTCGGCTCACCAAGAGATATTCAAAGGAAGAACTACACATTGTTTTTAGTATGTTTGTCCGGTTTTAGTGCACACTTGTTATTGTGTCTAGTTTGTTTTTTTTCGTTGATTAGTTCAGACATGTAGTGTAGGGACTCTATAATAAAGTTCGTGTAGTGTGAGTATTCGCAGTAGCAAAAAGACACCCATACTATCGACCAAGGTTATAGGTACTGCTAAGGTTTGCTTTACTAAATCACATACGAATAGTTAATTCAGATTCAGGACTGTTTCTTCTTCGTTAAATTTGTTTTGTTTTTTAGAACATTGAAGATAATTTTTTTTTTTTGCTGGAAATACAAAGTTGTATATGCGTAGGCGTATCTTTGTCCGCAAAATAGTTGTTTTTTCTGCTTTATTTAACTGACAAGTTTCAGAAGCCACTTTAGATTCAATAGCCCTTTATATATACCTATTCTTTCATTTGAAAATCTTATATTACTACATTATTTATTTTATTTGTGTTGTATCAGAGAGAAAATTTGTTTGATTTGAAAATGCCATTACATCATAGTCCTCCAAGAACTAAAGAGGATGACGTTTGCATCATTTGTAGTCACATTATGAATACTCAACCATGCTCGATCACACCTTGTAAGCATGTGTTTCATAAATTATGCATTGAGGATAGATTACGTTCTCATGCAGATTGTCCTTCTTGTTTTATGGCTACAAATATCCGCGACTTAAAAGTCGTGATCGGAAATTGTTCCCCTAGTCCTAGACAACTAGCAGCATGCCATCGCCCAGTTACCAGGAGCGTGGCCAGAAATTTAAATGATGATATAGCTCCAGCTGATCCGGTTGCCAATATTATTGAGCAGCAATCGACCAGTGCGAGTAGTGCTCATCCACTGGTTGAAAGAACCAGTAATGTCAATGGTGCTGAAATTCTTTCACGAGATCCGCCGTCTGTTCGTAATCGAGGTAGATTTCCTAGACGGAATAATGGTCGCCGTTACAATGAATTTGATAGGTCGGAGTTACAAGCAGTTATAGAACAAACGGTTACTCAATTATTGTCGTCAATGAATATTAGTGGCCAAAGAGAGCCAATTGTTCGTAATGAAGTGATGCGATTAGTTCGCAATAGTCCGGTCCGTCATATGTTAGGACCAAGTAAAGTTTCTGATATTATTCAGAAATGGGGTGTTTATTTTGAAGGCACTTCCAATGGTTTGCCAGTTGAAGAATTTTTATATCGAGTGAAAACTTTAACTCGAGAAAATTTGCAAGGAGATTTTGAAGCGTTAGGAAGAAATATTCACTTATTGTTGATTGGTAAAGCCAGAGATTGGTATTGGCGCTACCATAAGAGAACAGAGAAATTTAGTTGGACAGAATTTTGCTGCGCAATACGTTTTCAATATAAAGAAAGTCGTTCCAATTATGAACTGCGTCAACAAATACGTGCTCGTAAGCAGAAACCCGGCGAGTCTTTTGAAAACTTTTATGAAGCTATTTGTCAAATGATGGATAGACTTCCCGTTCGAATTGATGAGGATGAATTAGTCGAGATAGTTCAAGGGAATCTTTTAGCTGAAATCAAAGATAGATTATGATTTGAAGAGATTCATTCTATTGCTAAATTAAGATATTTAGTTCAGAAGCGTGAAATTTTCTAAAGGACGATAGTCGTTGGCGAGTCCCACCAGTAAAACTAAGAGGATCTGGAATTGGTCGTGTTAGTGCGATTGAGGAGCATTCAGAGGATGAAGCGGACAGGTCCGTTGAAAAAATTTCTGCGTTAGATAATGTATCTTCCAAATTTACATGCTGGAATTGCGAGGAGCAAGGCTATATGTGGATAGATTGTTTAGCAGATAGACGTATTTGTTGCTATGGATGTGGCGCGCGTAATGTGTACAAACCACAATGCGCAAATTTTCAAAATAAATCGGAAAACCGCCAGAATGGGTCATCCAACGCCATCAGGATGCCCCAGAGCAAGTCAAATGCGAGTCCCCAGCGTCGTTAAAACCGTCAGAATTGCAGTGTAATTTAGCTACAGATAAGAAAGTAAATTCTTTTAGAGAAGAATGTAAATTTTTGCCATATCATGAGAAATTAAGGAAATATTTACAGATACGGAATCGGATATTTAGTTTAAAAAATTATAAGATTAAAAGAAGTACGCTTCGAATGCGGAATTATTTTAGGAATCATAAAAATCTAATTAAATTAGTGGTATCTACAATTTTTCAGAACAATCTGGATATGCGTAGCTATGCAGCAGTATCGTTTTTAGGTTTTTCAGAATTAGGTTTATTGGATACAGGAGCTAATGTCAGTTGCATTGGAACAGAGTTAGCCCAGAAAGATTTTTCTTCGTATCCACAGTTTAAGTCATTTAAATCTAAAGTTAAGACTGCAGATGGTCCACATAAAGTTATAGGTAAATTGAGAGTTTTGATGAAGTATAAAGATTTAGAGAAAATTATTGATTTATATATTGTTCCATCCATTACACATAAAGTAATATTAGGAATTAATTTTTGGAAAATATTTGGACTAGCACCAGATATTATAGGATCTTTGTCTATGGTGGAAGAACAGGAACAAGATATGTATCCATTGTCGGAAAAGGAATTAAAGCAGTTAGAGATGGTTAAGGATTTGTTCCCAAATTTTGAGAAGCAAGGTCTCGGACGAACGTCGTTAATAAAGCATCATATTGAGATAGGCGATGCGAAACCAGTGAAGCAAAGAAACTATCCAGTAATTCCAGCTGTAGAGAAGATAATGTACGTCGAAATTGACCGCATGCTTAAGTTAGAATATTATTGAGCCTGCATCTAGTGCTTGGAGTTCGCCAGTCCGACCAGTGATAAAGCCTAACAAGACTAGAATGTGTTTAGATGCTAGAAAACTCAACGAGGCTACTAAAAAGGATGTGTATTCACTACAGAACATAGATGGTATTTTTGCTCGTTTACCAAAGGCGAATATTATCTCAAAACTAGATTTGGAAGATGCATTTTGGTAAATTGAGTTAACTCCAGAGTCAAAGCCGCAAACAGCTTTTACCGTTCCAGGACGAGGGCTGTATTTATTCACAGTCATGCCGTTTGGCTTATGCAATGCACCTGCGACGATGAGTAGGCTTATGGATGAGATAATTCCACCAGATTTAAAACACTGCGTATTTGGATACTTGGATGATCTTTGTATTGTTTCAGAAAACTTTTCATCTCACTTATCAGTATTGGTTCGAATAGCAGAACAATTTAGAAAAGCAAATTTAACATTAAATATAAGCAAAAGTCAGTTCTGTGTAACGAAAATCAACTATTTAGGTTACGTCATTGGAAGTGGAGGGATTTCGACAGATCTGTCTAAAATTTCTTGCGTTGTAAATTGGCCCACGCCTCGGAATTTAAAACAAGTACGAGGTTTCCTAGGTGTTTGTGGTTGGTACCGTCTTTTTATAAAAGATTTTGCTGAATTAACTTTTCCCATAACTGAGGTTCTGTCTACAAAAAAATGTTTTAAATGGTCATCTGAAGCTCAATTAGCAATGGATAAGTTAAAATCTCTATTAACAACTGCACCAGTATTGGAAAATCCTGATTTTTCAAAGAAATTTTATTTGCACTGTGACGCAAGCGACTATGGCATAGGCGCTGTGCTAGTGCAAGTGTCTGAATCGTTTGAAGAAAAACCCCAAAGATCATGTTGTACCAGATGCTTTATCGCGTTTAAGTGAAAACGAAATTGCTAGTCTAGAACTTTCTCAACCATTGATTGACTTGGAATCTAGTGCTTTTATTGAAAACGAATACGTTACCCTTAAAGCAAAAATTATCGCCAACCAAAATAAGTTCCCAGATTTAAAAATCTTGGACAAGTTCGTCTATATTCGTACAGAGCATCTGTCTGGTGATAGTGTTGAAAATGATAGTTGGAAATTATGGGTTCCTACCAAGCTACGGAATGCCACAATAAGTCAAGCTCATGATAGTGTTATGTCAGCTCACGGAGGAATGCAGAAAACGATAGAGAGATTACGCAGATTTTTATTTTGGCCAGGATTGTCAAGACAAGTTCGTGACTGTGTTCGTGATTGTGATACTTGTAAGGAAACCAAAGCTTCAAACAAGATCCTTCGTCCGCCCATGGGTGAGCAGAGCAAGTCACTTAGACCTTTTCAGAAGCTCTACATTGACCTACTTGGACCATACCCAAGAAGTAAAAGTGGTAACATAGGATTGTTGATAGTTCTTGATCATTTTAGTCATTTTCATTGGCAGTGTCCCTTAAAAAAGTTTAAATCGGTGGAGATTCAAAACTTTTTATTGAAACACATATTCCACTGTTTTGGTGTCCCAGAGATTTTTATTAGTGACAATGGATCACAGTTTAAATCGAACGATTTTGAAACCTTTTTGAGTAAATTTGGTGTAAAACATATGTTTACAGCTTTATATTCTCCACAGAGTAATGCAGCTGAAAGAGTGAACCGTTCCTTACTTGCCGCTATTCGCTCCTATATTCGTCACGATCAATCTGAATGAGATAAATATTTGACAAATATTTCTTGTGCCTTAAGATCAGCTTTGCATCAATCTATCGGATGTTCTCCTTATAAAGCATTGTTTGGTTTTAATATGTTGACCCATGGAGACGATTATAAATTATTAAAGGAGTTGTCATTATTGAATAAACCCATATCGCTACACAGAGCAGACCAGTTAGAAATTTCAAGAAAAGATATTTTGGAAAATAGTCGGAAAGCGTATGAAAGAAATGTTAAGCAATATAACTTACACGCAAAGCCCGTTACATTTCGAGAAGGTCAGGAAATTTTTCGGAGAAACTTTCAGTTGAGCCAGTTTTCGCTAAATTATAATAAGAAACTGGGCCCTCAGTTTGTTAAATGTAGAGTGAAGAAAAAGCTAGGAAATGCATTTTATCTTTTAGAGACACTCCAAGGTCGTGAGATAGGTACTTTTCATGCCAAGGACTTAAAAAGCTAATTCCAGCTATTCTTCCTCCAGGTGTTCGGCAGAATTATCTGTTTTGTAATATTCGCCCAATTAAAAGCTCAACAATAGCGAAGTTACGGTCCACTTATCGTTTACTTGCATATCGAATACCGTAACTTACTACCGCCATCTATTGCTAGTTATGTTTGTTACAGTTTAAATCAACATATGTTTTGGGTTGCTTTCTGTGTTTTGCAATTGAACTGCAACCTTAATTAATGTTAATGTCAAAGAGCCGAAGTATTGACCCAACTAGCAGAGATCTAAGCCTATCCAACTTCAGCCTCGTGTATTAGGCTATTTCCGTTTTTTACGTTGGCCAGTGAAGAGTGAAGTTCTGCCTAGAAGTGCTTAAGTATTTTTATAAGTGCTGCTAAAAGGTTGTTTTGTTTTAAAAAAAGAAATAAAACGTGAAATATGAAAATTACAAAATTGATTTAAAATTGCTCAAAAAAATAAGCATTTGTTTTAAAAATAAATAAAGTTTAGTGCGTCTTTGAAAAGGCGGAAAATTGAAGAAAAATTTCTATAAATGTGAGTAGTGCATTAATACATCATTTAAAAAAAAAAATTTTGTCTTGTTGCCTAATGGTTTTTTATTTTATCAGCATTTGTCTTTACGACAATTTAAAAAATTGCACTTTCATCATTTCTTCGTTGTGCATATACTTATATCTTAGCTGCTCTTAACCTGTATGGCCATACAAGCTAGTGGATACTCTCTCATAGATTAAAAACGGTATCCTTATCAAAGAGTTGCGACTAGACTAATTTTATAGAGCTGAGTCTGTGTTGGGTAAGCTTAATTCCTATAAAAAGTAAAAATATCGCAGGAACATCTGTTTGAACGTTTTTTTTCTCTGCACTTAAGGAAATTTTGTACATCAAAAGAAAGGGCATTCAATATTTCGCACCCGCTAAGAGAGCGTGGCTAAGCAGTGGCTGCAAACTTCCGATTGTCGCCTCCCCTTTGTGCCATGTTCGCCGCTGGAGTTTAAGATCAGCTGTCGTCTATATAAATATATTAAAAACTATAAATTGCTAGCTGCGCTCCCCTTTTTTTTTTTAATAATTTCTTAAGCTTTTAGGTTTTGAGGTATATGCACCACATATATATACACACAGCACATAAATATTAAAAAATTAGTTAAAATATATAAAGATATATATATAAATAAGATATAAATAGTTAAAAAAAAAAAGTGTTTAAAAATTAAAATTTGAAAGTCGTTAGGTCTGTTTAATTTGGCAAGCAAAAACAAAGTAAGTAAAAACGTAACGTAAACAAATTGTGTGTTCTTTTGTAAGAACAAACAATTGAAACATCTTAAATAAATCAAAAATAAATTATTAACAAGTATGTAATCAAGAGCAACATATTCAAAGTTTAAAAAGCGCTTAGCAATGAAGTTTTAGCTTAGTTTAGTTATTATCTTTAGCTATTTATCTAGCTATTTTTTCTTTTGGCGCGTGAAGGCTGTTGCAGCTGTTTGTGTGGTTAGAAATATGTGAATAAGTGAAGTATTCACTATTCACTTTTGTTGTTACTTCAGGCTCTCGCCTCAAAGTTTGAGCGTCGGGCAAGCTCATTTTATTTTATTAATTTATTATGTTCGTGTTTTTTTGTTTGTTTTTTTTCACTGTGCAATACTTTTTTTATAAGGAGGTAATTCAAGTATATTTTGTGTTCTTTTGAAGGCCCACGACTATGATTTCAAATTAGTTACAGGCTTAAATTGGATACATAAGAGTAGCTAAGTTGGCCACAAAACTTAAAATCGGTTAGTGGTCAGGTCAGTAAGTCGTTTTTATCAACGTATTCCTTGTATCCTCGATGTCGTATTAGGGGCACTGGGTTGTATAAGCAGAAGTTATTCAAAGTTGTGTCAGATAAGCTAAAAACTCCATTCTTAACTTTAAGTATGTTTTAAAAATTATAATATCAATACCGCATTTATATAATTTATTAGACTTAGTCCTTCACTCCACGGTACTTCTTCATCACATGTTAAATTGGAAAGGCGCAGTGAGTGAGACTGTTCCAAGGTTTGCAGCCCAATTGCAAAGACATACACGGAGTCGAACATTAAAGCTGGGTCAGCCTGAAAATAAATACGTATTTCTTGAAGAAGGTGCAGTTACATTGATTTCGTCCATATTAAATGTGCTAGCGCAGCGAGTCGCAATGTTAATAGTAGTCTGGCAGAAGCACCCTCTAAACTAAAACTCACTGACTACCGAATTCGCGCTTATGGCCGCATCACTCATTATTCGACATGTCACTCAATTTTACCTTTCTGCAAAAATTCTTCTTTGTTACTATTTCTTACTTTTTCAGTAATGACACGTTCAATGTTGGGTTCCAAGTCGTCAATTGTTGCTGGCTTGTCTGCATAAACAAATGACTTGACTTGTCCCCAAGGAAAATAATCTAAAGGTGTCAAATCACACGACCGAGGCGGCCAGTTGGTGGACCCATTTCTTGAAATCACCTTCTCACCGAATTTAGTTTTCAGTAAATCAATGGTTGCGGTCGCCGTATAGCACCGTAGCGCCAACCTGTTGAAACCAGAACTTTTCGACATCGATGTCACGTAAATTTGGAAACAAATATTCGTTGACCATCGCTCTGTATCGATAACCATGGACGGTAACACGTTGTCAACTTCTTATGCACGGCGGCGAATCGATAAATTTGGATGTTCTTATTCTGGTTGGTGGTCGGACATCGTGGAATGTCAAATGAGTTCGAACATGATCAAGAACACGATGAATAACTCTGGTGGACGATTATTCAATCCATAAATTGTACGAAGAGCTCTTTATGTTTTTACAACAGGCGCTGCTTATACATAGACCATTGCATATGCAGAAGTTGCATAGCCTTACTTCATTCTCGTTAGATTCATCGTGTAGGGAATTCACACCTTCACATTCAGTGTTTATGTCATTATTTCCCACCTTGGCATTAAAATGTACCTTTTGTCAATTCATCTGCGATATCAGAAATAACAAATATATCTTAAAATTTACCTTTTATACGTATATAACAAAGACGCTCATTTATTGCTTCAAACGTTAAAAGACTGTTTTTTATCTTTTTGCTGGCAAAGATGCCCGTACCATATTGTCCGCTCCTCTCGGGGCCGCTTGTGGTATCGTTCTGATATTCCATATCGCAAATCGTAAAACGTTGTCCTTAATTCAATGCTTGGGTCGGTATCTGTTCAGGCATAAATATGAAACGCCACATCTGGCACACACAACACACCATTTCTGCCACACATAACGCACCATTTCTAGCACACCAACACACAAAATCAGGCACACACAACAAACCACATAAAAAGGCTAGTTTATGAATATATTTATGATATAGTAATCAAGTGGCCTGCATAATTGTAGGATCGTTAATGTTGCGCATGCAACCAAAGGGATTATGACTATATTTATGATATAGTAATCAAGTGGCCTGCATAAGTGTAGCATCGTTAATGTTGCGCATGCAACCAAAGGGATTATGACTATATTTATGATATAGTAATCAAGTGGCCTGCATAAGTGTAGGATCGTTAATGTTGCGCATGCAACCAAAGGGATTCAAGTGTCTGCACTTGAATGCGGCTTTAGTGCATTATCGATCCTGTGTCAAATATCAATTCTGCTCCCACGAACATAAATTAGACGGCGCACTTGACATTCATGTATTGTTCATGTTCCTAATCTTAAGTACGCTGCTGCTTACAACACAGCGTTTATTATATAAGTTAGATATAAGATTGAATTGAATAAAAGGAGGACCGCTCACAAGAGTGGCGTCAGTACATTACGAACCGTACCACGCTATCGTTTAACCTAAACGAATAGCAAACTTTTACTACTTTTACTATAACCTATACGAGAGTAAATTTAAGTGTATAATCCATACGGTATCTAAAATAGGAATCGTATATCCCAGGCTATTGTTACAGGTTCATGACAATTAATACTGGTAAAAGGTTGTCAGCCTTAGGACCAGTCCCCTCTAGGAGAGGCTGATCACCCACTCCTTTTGTCCCCTTTCCTTTCACTGAGATTTCTTACTTAATCTCCGGTTGGGGTTAACAGTTCCACCGCTAGAAGGATACGGGCTGGGAGATTCGTAGAAAGTGGTGAGATACTATCTATCAATCAGGTTGCACATTACTGCCCTTTGCGGAACTTATACATACAACATACCACATTAATTAATACCTTATCCAATCGAGAACAAGTTACATTTTAATACCTGTAAGAATTACACACTAAACCATACCTACATTCCAACACAATATAAAAAAGATGGCGTACGTTAAATTCGGGCGCACACGACTTTGGGATACCCTGTACCACCACATTGCAATCAAGTCCGATATATTGCTTACAAACTCCAAAAGATATTTCTTTGCCAAATAAACGAAACAACGATTTTTGTTAAAAATACGTTTTTTTGACCGATTGGACCTATGGGAGCTATATGATATAGTCCACCGATTTTGATAAAATTTGGTACAGTGTTGAAGATCTCTAAAAAACTTCCGAATGCCAAATTTGGTTACAATATCTTCATAAACAAACGAAACACAACAAGTTTTGTACAAAATGCGTTTTTTTGACCGATTGGTCCTATGGGGGCTATATTTATTTAGAGTATTTTAAGTTTTTGCAAGCCAAAAATGTATTTAACATACAGTAGGAGACATCGGAGACCCCCAAAGTTACCTAAAGTATGATCAGGGTGACTTGAGAAGTCTATATACCCATGTCCGTCTGCCTGTCTGTATGAACGCCTGGATCTCAGATATGGTAAGAGCTTGAGCAACCAAATTTTCAGGTTAGATGCGTTATTATGTCAGGGGAGGCAAGTTTATTTTATATATTTGATATCGGGGATATATTATATAGCTCCCATAGAGGTGTTTCAGAGGACCTCGAAAAAAACCAAAAGTTTTAGATGGATAATTCGTTTCTTTATGAATTTGTAATTTGCGAATTCGATCAAAATCAGTTAACTATATCATATAAATAGCTCCCAAAGGACAGTTCGGTAAAAAAAATATAGTAAGAAGCACATGCTCCACAAGAAGCCAATCTCAACTCCGTACAGCTCAGAGCGAAATGGCCTAGCCAACTTCATTGCTTCGATACACAAACTTGTTGACTTTGACGAGCTTGTAAATGAGTCTGCCATCTCAGGGGTCTTACTCTACACACTGCAAATCGGCGTAAACAAATGAAAACGCTTTGGGAGAAAGTGGAGGAAGAATATGAGACCTGCTCCATGGCTCTGCGTCCACTTGACCTCAATGAAGCAAGAAGCGATCAGCAAGTCACAAAGGCCAAATACAGATATTCATATTCCGTATAAGAACGGTGCACAGCTTGCCTTGCCTAAGGCATTGACGGCACCGCGTCTGCGAGCAGATTATCCAAACGGCCTCGGACACAAGCAGCTACAAGTAGCCGAAGAGTCACCCTATCAAAAATGGCCCACTTGCCGGGACTTATTCACTGCGGTTTATATCGACAATCCGCAATTGGCGCCAGTCGAGAAGCTATTCCACCTACTTGCCAAAACGAGAGGCGAAACAAACGCCATCGTAGCCAAGACCCCGCTCACCCATGAAGGTTTCCACGCCGCATGGGAAAATGTAAAGGAACGCTTCAAAAATAAGCGATTGCTGGTAAATAGCCAATTAAAAATCCATCGGAACCTGAACTCAATCTCCCACGAGTCAGGAACCACCATAAAAGAACTCCAAAACGCAGTGCAACCCCCAAGCTTGCAAAGTATACTCCAAAGAAAATCATCCTGTGCGTCTGTGTCCACGTTTTTTGCAAA
Source organism: Chymomyza fuscimana (assembly GCA_949987675.1). NCBI lineage: Eukaryota > Metazoa > Arthropoda > Insecta > Diptera > Drosophilidae > Chymomyza > Chymomyza fuscimana. The sequence goes on from OX465092.1 coordinate 5,862,829, forward strand.
TTTCCATCGGGGAGAGAGAGGCAACAAAAACTGTGTCTGAATTGTTTCACAAGAACACACGCACTTGATGACTGCAGGCGCAAGTGGTAGGACTAAATCAAGCATCGACTCCAAATCGAAGCCTCTGCCTATGTACTCCCGAGCCTGGCAATTCGCCGTCCCAACCCATTTCGCGCACTGCGCTTAACAATCTGTCAGATGTCCAATTGGCAGATCCCCAATTCCATAAGAGTTTACGGATTGATGTTCTAATCGGCGCGAACATCCTTCCGTCCATACTGCTAAAAGGGACAAAACATAACATTTGAGGCTATGTGGTATCGCTGCCGCTCAAAAGCCCAGAGAATATTGACTTGGGTCTGTCGCGTCCTATCGCCCTCAGTCAATTCCTCAAGAATGAAACTAGACTGAAGCGAAATCCTAATCTAAAGGCTGAATAGGATGCTGTCATCCAAGAGTATGCAGACGTAGGCCACATGAAACGAGTCTCTCCAAGCACCTCCACCAACCACTTTTATCTTCCCCACCATGCTGTCATTAAGCCAGATAGCACTACAACCAAAGTGCGTGTGGTCTTCCAGCAAACCCCTAAATGGCAACAGTTGTAATGACATCCTGCAACCTGGTCCTGTTCTCCAGTCAGACCTGACAACGCAAATCCTAATATGGCGTTTTTTCCGATATGTCTTTAATGCGGACATTACGATGATGTACCGACAGATCCATATCGACCCAAGACAAACGCCTTTTTAACACCCTTTATTGTCCGCTCAAAAATCGTTATGCAAGAGATATGGCTTCGAGAACTGGGATGGGTTGACCTATTTCCCGAAGACTTGCTTCATAAATGGCAGGAACTTCTACTTGCCTTTCCCGCACAAGACCGTATCCGGGTTCCCAGACGGTAAGATCCACCCAACACTCAAAAATACAAGTTCACAGATTCGGTGACGCTTTCCAACACGCATATACATACATCCGAACTGTGCATGGCGACGAGCCTGCCGTTCATCTCCTTACAGCCAAAACACGAGTGATTCTCCTAACTGATATGTGCACCTCAATCCTGCCGCAACTTCCAACTCCTGAGTTTGAGACATATTTTTGGACAGAATCCAACTATTGTGCTGGCCCGACTTAATAAGCCCCCGTGCTGGTGGACAACCTTCGTGGCTAACAGGGTGCAAAAATAACGGATGTCGTGGTTTCACGTCCGGTCGGAGCACAATCCGGCAGATTTGGCCAGCAGAGGCGTGATCCCCCAGGACTTGGCACGCAGCGATGGTGGCACGGTCCAGAGTGGCTCCAGCGCCCACAGGAAAATTGGACTACTTCGCAGGCAACAGTCTTGGAGACAGAACTGGAACAAAGGACTGTCAAGGATCACATGGCAAGAATCCCACCAGATGACGTGTGATGACGTACGTACTCCGTTTCGCAGCAGGCATTAAGAGCGAACCATCTCCCTCCGCTCGTCAAACGCTCAGCTACTGCTCATAAGATTAGCGCAGAAAAAACACTTTACGAAGGAGAACCGCGACATCCAGTCTCCCAGAGTACGGTCTTTGGGTGGATCCTTTCCGGATCTTGCAGCCACTAAAATACTGCAGCTAGCACTCGGCTTAACTCACAACTTCCTCCAACTGCAGCTCCTTACGCAACTACACGTTGCACGTGGGTCAAGTCACGCTCCGTGCTAAGCATCATTCAAAGATCACTCTCAGCTCGCTAAACATGAGCACCTCACATAAGGGCAATCATATCACCCATTTTATTAAAGAAGCAGTCGAGCATACACCAGTCGATCTAGCTCCAATCGGATCCATTGCAGTTAACAATATATTAAAGAGGCTACACCAATACTTAGAAAAAAAAAAAAGCTGGCGAAATTGATTAAAAGGAGAGATTGCTCGCTAGAGTGTACCTCTACAAAACCTATTTTAAAAAAGAACAGAAATTGTATCAAGAAAGTAAAAGAAATATGCATTTGTTGAATGCAAATCGTTCATTTATTTATGAGAGCATCCATTTTTCTCTTAACCGCTTGGAATGCATATAAATTTCTGTCTATTTTTTATCTATTCATTATGTATCTATTTTCTATATTCTACTTTTATAAAATTTTTGAATTGTTTTTGAACGAAATAAAAGAACTGAAACACAAATCACAAGCAAGGCACTTACCTCTATAGAAATTGATTTTTTAATTTTATTATTTGAATCGCTCCACTTTAGTATATGACGATCATAAGATTCTATATCCTTTAAAATCTGCTTTACGGCAACATCGTCCATATCTACCAAACGGTAGGATGTTATGTTTACAAAATTATATTTAAAGTCTTCCAGGTCGAAAGTTTCCAAGTCAAAACTGGTAAACAAGTAATGGTATTTATACTCATTCATTTGTTTTTGAAGAATCTAAACGTACACAATATTATTTAATTTTCAACTATTAGTTTAGACGCCTCTTACGTTTTTAAGTAACATGGATATTCCCTCTGGATTAATGTCTATAATAATATTATGTATTTCCATGCTCTTAAATTCTTCTAATGTGGCCAAGTAGGATTCATCTTGTCGTGTTCGAATGGTTCTTATGTACATTTCCGCCTGAACTAAGCGGGTCAGCTGATTAAGAGCAATTATTCCTGCGGATATTAACAGTAGCATATTCATATTAGCGAGATGGAGAATTCAAATCTATGGTAGTATCTACCGTAATCTTGTTCATATAAAACTCCGAATTTTGTCCAATTTAAGTACCGAATGACATCAATATAAGCATAGTTAACATAATCATGTGACGGATGTACGTTTATAGAGAACTCCTGAGTTATTGTTACGCCGCGACGCTCCATATTTGGTATATCAAGAGTGTCACATATAGAGTTTATATGAGTTGCCAAAATCGAATTTGTCGGACTAAAAATGGCTTGAACGCCGCTTAGAATTTGATAACATACTGCGATGAAGAAAAGATTTATGCAATATATGTAGGTTTAATGAATATAATACATCGAGAAGGAAAATTTTGTGTCGATTGGGTAACCGACAGAAGCCGAAAAAGCGTTTTAAAAATCCTATTTTCTAAACCAATTGAGATATTTTTATGAATTAAATTGTATTTTTACGACAAATCTTGAGGCGTTAAAACAAGAGAGCTCCACAATTTGTTGTGGAAATTGGATTTTAATGCCGGTGCAACATTTGCCTTTTAAAACTGTGAAATATATTGATATTTGATATTTAGCATGTATTATATTTTAATGTCGAAAACTTAGATTCAAGCAGGCGACCGTTGAATTACTGGAAGGTAATACCTTTTAAAGTTTAGCAAGGCTGGCAATCTAGTGAGCGACAAGCGGAGTTCGCTTGAATCAAAAAACGTTGACATGATTTTATTTCGGATTCGGCTGCTCAAAATCCATAAGGGATGCCCTCTGTCACCTGTTAAGTTTACACCACTCATTTTTGTGGCCTGTATTATCTTGTGCTTTCGTTGTATAACCTTTTGGATTGTTATTTATTATTTCTTTGCTTATTTTTCTATGAAATGTAATTAATTTTGAAAATATAGTTATCTCTTGGTTTGTTTGTTAACTCCATTTTATTATTTGAAAATACTTATATAACCAAACCAACAGATTAAGCATTCAAAAAATGGCTGCCACAAGTACTTCGATGTATCGAAACATCGATGTATCGAAGTTAAAAAATATCGAATGTTAGCCAACATCGATGTTTCTCCAGCACTAGTATGAATGTATATGCATATGTATCTTTGTAAGTATTGCATATTTTACCTTTCTGAACAGCTTCAAATGAATTAAACTTGCTGACGTATTGAATGTCGTGAACTAGCATTGTGTCTGGAAGAAGGCTTTTATCTTGATTTATTCTGTAGGTAGCATATTTAAAAGCCAACTCTGCATAGCTGGCTTGTGCCTTCGGTTTTGGCAATAGAGCTCCTATAATTCAAAGAACTATTTTATTTATTCAGTTAATTAATGGCAAACAAATTTTTTCATACCAATTTTTATAATTTTTGGAACTGCTGCAACATTGGTAATCGTAAAAAGTGAAAGGTTGAATAAAAGTTGTATGCTAATAACAACACACAGATTTATTACAACTTTTAACACCAGTTTACACATTTTACAAATTCAGATTTCAAAATTTAAGTACATTAATAAATACGTGTAAAACTTAAAAGTTAATGAAGCCAAAAAAATGTCGTTTGCAGAATAACTAGGAATGTGCGACGTCGATACGGTATTTTAAATTTTGTTTCTCGATTAATCGATTAAATGGTCGAGCCGATACCAATTTGTCTACTATCTGTATCGACTAAAACTTTGGCGGTTTTAAATTAATTTTTTTTTTGTGTCTCACCAGTCTCCAAAATATGTGTTTTTAATAAAAACTCTTAACTTAAGAGTCACAAACCACCAAAGTCTGTTGGCAACTATTTTATCTAAGAGTTTAAGGAAATATGGCGATATGATAATATACCTATCAGCAGTAAGATTTAATAAGTGGGAATATTTTGCTAAGTTTTAATTGATGTGGAATGTAGGACATATGAAATGCGTTCTAAACCAGACGTATTCTTAGATAATTCGGATTGGGGTATTTGAAGTTGAATTAATGAGATTGGTAGTACTTCTATATTTTCCGCTGAAAGCGAGTGTCTGTAGGAAATTGTTGATGAAATTTTTGATTTATGATGGTTAAACATTGGAATTATTGGATTCTTTAGAGAAGTATTTGCAAAAAGCTTCGGCGATATCTTGTTTATCGGTTATAGAGTGTTGAGAAAGTGGGTCGTAGAGGCAGTGTATGGGGAGTTTTGGCTTGGTTCCACAAAAGATTTTAATGTCGGGCCATATTTTTTTGGAAGATGAGTTTGGGCTGATTTCTGATGTGAAGCCTTTCATTGCTTTTTGTTTGCCTGCTTTTATTTCTTTTTATAGCCTGTACCGTATGGTACAAAGGGTATATTAAGTTTAGGCAAGTCGAAAATGTATGTAATATACAGAGAACCCCCAAAGTTACCTAAAGTATGATCTGGGTGACTAGAGAAGTCGATATACCCATGTCCGTCAGTCTGTATGAACCGATCGCCTAGATCTCAGAGATGGTAAGAGCTAGAGCAACCAAATTTTCAGATTAGATGCGTTATTATGTCAGGGGAGACAAGTTTACTTTATTTTTTTTAAATCGGGGTTATATTATATAGTTCCCATATGGGTGTTTCAGAGGACCTCGAAAAAAACAAAAAGTTTTAGTTGGATGATTCGTCTGTTTATGAAGATATCGTAACCAAATTTCGCATTCTGAAGTTTTCATAGTTCTTAAGCACTGTACCAAATTTGATCAAAATCGGTTGACTATATCATGTAGCTCCCATAAGACCAATCGGTCAAAAAAACGTTTTTTGTACAAAATTCGTAGTGCTTCGTTTGTTTGTGAAGATATTGTAACCAAATTTGGCATTCGGAAGTTTTTTAGAGATCTTCAACACTGTACCAAATTTGATCAAAATCGGTTGACTACATCATATAGCTCCCATAGGACCAATCGGTCAAAAAAACGTTTTTTGTACAAAATTCGTAGTGCTTCGTTTGTTTGTGAAGATATTTTTTTTTTTTTTTTTTTTTCTTTTTTTTATTTTGCAAAATTATCAAAAATACATATATTTTTATGAATTGCAGGTTTCTTATTTTATGATCGCCAAGTTTGTGAAGATATTGTAACCAAATTTGGCATTCGGAAGTTTTTTAGAGATCTTCAACACTGTACCGAATTTGATCAAAATCGGTTGACTATATCATATAGCTCCCATAAGACCAATCGGTCAAAAAAACGTTTTTTGTACAAAATTCGTAGTGCTTCGTTTGTTTGTGAAGATATTGTAACCAAATTTGGCATTCGGAAGTTTTTTAGAGATCTTCAACCCTGTACCAAATTTGATCAAAATCGGTTGACTATATCATATAGCTCCCATAGGACCAATCGGTCAAAAAAACGTTTTTTGTACAAAATTCGTAGTGCTTCGTTTGTTTGTGAAGATATTGTAACCAAATTTGGCATTCGGAAGTTTTTTAGAGATCTTCAACACTGTACCGAATTTGATCAAAATCGGTTGACTATATCATATAGCTCCCATAAGACCAATCGGTCAAAAAAACGTTTTTTGTACAAAATTCGTAGTGCTTCGTTTGTTTGTGAAGATATTGTAACCAAATTTGGCATTCGGAAGTTTTTTAGAGATCTTCAACTCTGTACCAAATTTGATCAAAATCGGTTGACTATATCATATAGCTCCCATAGGACCAATCGGTCAAAAAAACGTTTTTTGTACAAAATTCGTAGTGCTTCGTTTGTTTGTGAAGATATTGTAACCAAATTTGGCATTCGGAAGTTTTTTAGAGATCTTCAACACTGTACCAAATTTGATCAAAATCGGTTGACTATATCATATAGCTCCCATAGGACCAATCGGTCAAAAAAACGTTTTTTGCACAAAATTCGTTGTGTTTCGTTTGTTTATGAAGATATTGTAAACAAATTTGGCATTCGGAAGTTTTTTAGAGATCTTCAACACTGTACCGAATTTGATCAAAATCGATTGACTATATCATATAGCTCCCATAGGACCAATCGGTCAAAAAAACGTTTTTTGTACAAAATTCGTTGTGTTTCGTTTGTTTGTTAAGATGTGGGAACCAAATTTGGCATTCAGAAGTTTTTTATAGGTCCCAAGTACTGTACCAAATTTGATCAAAATCGGTTGACTATATCATATAGCTCCCATAGGAACGATCGGTTTTTGGTTCAAAATTCGTATGTTTTTGGTTGTTTATGAAGGTATCGTAATCTAATTTGGAAATCAAATGTCTTTTGGTGTTCTTAAGCAATATACCGGATTTTATTGCAAGCAGTGGTACAGGGTATCCCAAAGTCGTCCGCGGCCGACTTTAACGTACGCCATCTTTTAAGGATAGCATTGGGCTTTCTATAGTTCTGTATGTTAGATGTAAAAAGGTAGTGTTTTAGTGCGTTCCAGTGGTCTTTCCTAGTTATCTTGAGACTTTCGGGGTTCGAGTTCCACCATGATACCTTAGGCTTATTGTAGTGGTGTATTGAGGTTTGTGGAATAGAGCGCTTGTTCTGATATGCTTGCAAATGTTGGCGCATTCTTTGTTGATATTAGTGCTAACTGGGTTATTAATGTCAAGTTGTTTAGTAAAATCAATCAATTTTGTCCAGTTTTTTTTTCCTATTTACTTCTCTTGGGAGCGCCTCTACAAGAGCTTTCCATGGGACTCTATTTTACGCCGTTTGCTTATTTGTAACTCATAACATGTTCTGCTGCCAGGTATCTTTTGGCCGTCCTACTCGTCTACTACCTACTACGTGACATACACCAAGACGAAGAGTCGCATTTTTGTTCGTCGGCTTATCTGCCCGTTTTTCCATATGGCGGTATAATCTCTCTAAAGCTGATCGAGCTTTGGACTTGCATATCTCACTCATGAACTCATCGACTACGATGTTGAAGAGTAGTGGCGATAGGGGACAGCCTTGCTTGACGCCGGTGTTCGTCTGGAAAGGTACACTTGTTCTTCCAGTGTGTAGTACCGCCAGGTCGGCATCATTATACATAGCTTTTATTATCGCGATTATGTTGAGTGGTACTCCTTTCCTTGCAAGTGCTCGCCATATTGCATCTCTCTCTACTGAGTCGAAGCCATTCCACAGCCTGATGGGTAATTATGCGAAGTGTATTTGTTCTGAATCCTGCCTGTTCGTCTCGTATTGTTGGCTCAATTTTTTCCTGAAGGCGCTCGTTCAATAATGTGGCTTGTATTTTATAGTGTTAGTGCAATGTCTCCGCCATCAGCTGGTTGTCAACTTGGAGAAGTTCAGCTCGTATGCCGTCTTCACCAGCTGCCCTGTTGTGCTTTAGCTTTATTGCATTGCCAATCTATGTGACAGATGGGGGCGCAGACGAAATTCTGAGGTTCCCATTTGTTGACGCAATGTCCTCGTTTCTGCTTGGTGTAGCAGTGTAGCAGATTTCCATGAAATGTTGCCGCCATCTATGGATTTGAGCAGCACCAATGAGAACGGTTAGAAGATTTCCATCTGTGTCTCTGACTGGTTGGGTCTGTCTTTGTTGGCTTCCTGAGATCCGTGCAACTAGCTGGTATAGTGAGGGCATATTGTTTTCTCCAGCTGCTCGTTCCGCATTTTCTGCAAATCTATCCACTAGTGCTCTCTTATCGTTTCTGGCAGATTTCTTCACAGCTCTACATAGCCCACGATATTCATCTTGGTTACGTCTGTTCTGGTCTGCCATTGACTTCAGATTGTTTCTCCTGCTGATGAGTTCCCACGTCCTATCGGATATCCAGTTTGCTCTTTCGCGTTGTTGGGTGCCGTTCTCCTTAGTGTCCTGCATGTGTGTTCCCATGGGTGGCCTTTTTGTAGTATCAGGTGTGCTCGTATTGACAATGCTATTCTTGCAGTGAGTCTGTGGAGTTTGTGTCTCCAAGTAGGTGGAGGTTAATGGGAGGTGGTCGGTTTATGCTGTTAATGATCAGTGAGCGGTTTCGGTTCAACTTTATTGCAAGTTCTTTAATGACCAGCTCGTGATCGCTATCTATCAATGCTCCACTCTTGTTCCGTACATCTAATAGCGACTGTCTCCATTTCCGCCTTATACATATGTGGTCGATCTCGTTGAGTGTGTTGCCATTTGGTGATGTCCATGTGTATTTGTGGACATTTTTGTGGGTGAAAAGCGGGCCGCCGATGACCAGTTGAAATGTTTGGCATAGTTCACTTAGCCTCTCGCTGTTATTATTGCGAGTCCCGATCCCATGTTGTCCCATGACTAGTCTTAGTCCGGGGTTGTTAGGTCCCATCTTCGCGTCGAAGTCACCCATGAGAATAGTGTCGTCACCTCGGTGTATTTTGGTGAGGGTTGCTGAGAGAGCAGTAGAGAAGTTGTCTTTAGTGTCGTCACTGGCGTCTTCTGTCGTGGCATACCATTGCACGATGGTGATTGCTGTAATGAGTCTGTCAGATACGGGATGCCAGGAATGGCGTGTTATCTTCATCCTCCTAGACACAAATATTCCCACTCCGTATCTACTGCTGCCGTCACTATTGCCACTGTGCAGAACTACACTGCTATTTGATGTTGTTGTTGTCCCACTGCCACTCCATCTCATCTTACTAATCCCAGCTATAGCTACCTGAAGCTTATTCATTTATTTTTCAAACTGGGCTAGTCTGGATGGTTCCTTTAGAGTCCTAACATTTCATTGTCCGATTCTAGTCCGTTGTGAAATGCCTATGGTCGTCATCGAAGAAAGATATGTCTATGTGTGTACTGAAGTGAGCGGGAGAACCATTCTTGAGGATCAGAAATGGTGAGTTATTTATAAAATCTGCTATGTGCATGCCTCTAGAGTTATTTGTTGTAGAACCCCATAGCTGCTGCCAACCGTTCAGGTCCCCTTGCTTCGAGAGAATTACTAAAACAGTGTAAGAGGTCATTGGATGAAAAACTCTTGTTTGGAGCTATATAATCAGAGAATATAGTCAATTTTTGTTTTGAGTGTAAGTATACTGACTTAAGTGTTGGTTTGAATTGATTGATGGTAAAGGTCATTGGGTATAAGTAGGGCGACGCCATCGCTTGAGTTTTATGAGGAGTTTGAGGAATAGAGGGAGTAATTGTTCGGCGTAGGAAAGGTGTGGTGATTTCGTTGGTGGGTTTCTGGTAAAGCTATGATTTTATGTGAAACTAGCTATATCCGTCACGCCTTGCTGTGCCGTTTACTAAATTTAAAGAAATACTAGTATCGTTACAACAATATTCAATTTTTATTTTGGATCATTGTGTATTTTAATTCGTTTTATCGAGAAAAGTCTGACAATTCAAGTTTTCAATTGAATGCTATTTGTCGAAGTGCATTTGGATACACAATGTTTTTAGTTGATCCATCTGGTGCATATACGTATAAGTCAGATGGTTTTTATAATTGTCCATGCCTCTAAATTCAATCCGGGATTTTCCTTGCGGTTTGTTGATGGTCATTGCAAATGCGAGTAAATTCGAAAGGCATATCTGTTGATATCATTGGAATGCGTGGTAACAGCACATTTTCTCCTTTGAATTTGCCATTCGGTTCGGTTTTTTTCACAGCAAGTCTGGTTCCATTGCAAAGACGTGGTGGGTCAATGTTTCTGAGGAGTATAATAGGAACCCCAATTTTCAAGCTCAAAATTTTGTTCGTCTGTCAAATTTGAATTGAATGGAAACTGAGTGAACACTGTGTTTTTTTCGTTGCATTTGAAAACTATGCTCAGTACTCAGCGCCACTTATCGAAAGGTGTCCATACTTATGTTGTAAACCTTCTCGACAACATACCGAACATAGCCTATAAATATGAACACAATCACACTGCAATATAGTGGATTCCATAAGCCTCGTACAAACATACATTCATTTTTATATATATAGATAGATTTAATTAATATTTGTAACTGACGATAATTATTTTTGTATCCGTTCATATTCCACTGGCCACTGGAGTATTTTAAGAGACATGATTTATTCTATAAAAATAAAAAGGTGTGTTTGGGTATTTATTTCAGTTAACATACTGTGGTGGTGATCAGTCTTAATTGATTGTTATGTGTTAAAGGACCATTTCGTCTTGACTGGAATCTGGGGAGTTAACTAGTTTTTTATAGTAGATTTAGGTTTACTGTTTGTCTTGGCCTTAAAGTTTGTTTTTGGGTTGGAGGTTGTGTTCTTTGGGAAGATTTTGATTTTTTGATCGGCAATAGCTGATGTAGTGTCCGCAGTAGTTGTGTGTTTAGAGAAATTGGTAGAGGCGTTGGTGTTCGATGAGGATGAGGAGATTGGGTCAGTGATGTCGTTGAAGATGGCTGGTTGCTAGATGGATTAGAGTTGTTGGAAGAGTCGCTTTTCAAAGAGATATTGTGTTTGGTTGATCGCGAAGATGTTGTGTGGGCAGCGATGTCGTCGTAGTTCGTTATTGGTCTGGTGGCGGAAAATTGTGATTGAAGGCTGTAATCTTGGAGTCGTTGTAGCTCATGCAACTGCTGGGGAAAAGGTATGGATTCGCTGGGTCTGCGTACTGAGGATCTGCAGTTTAGGCACAGTTAAGGTTTTTCCTCATTATTTTTCGGCAGTCAATAACATTTTGGCTTTCATGTTCTTCTTTAATGACAGGTTCTGGGATTGAACGCAGGGTATTTGAGTATATGAAACCCCTTTTGCAATATTGAGTGAGTTGTGTTTTATTAAGTTAAGTTAGTTTAATCAGTTTTTCTGCCTGAGCTTGAGTTTTTGTTTTTATAAGCTTCACACTTTTCTACTTCTCCTCCGCAAACATTATCTATCGGGTGTGCCACAGAAATCTTTAACTATTTTGGCAACGGTTTAAAACCAAATCTTTAAAAGGTGCAACAGAAATCTCAAAGATTTAATTTTTCGAACAATTAATTTCGAATGTTTACGCTTTTGCAAGAAAGGCAGCAAAGGGTTTCTACTTTCCAAAAATTATATTAGAACATTTAGACACTCATTTAAATAAATGTTTATTAACAGTGATCAAATAAAGTTTATTCTTTATTACATTAAGCGATAATTTTCAGAATATTTTGCATCATTTTGCTTTCTATTTGTACAATACAAGAGTTTGTATGACAACCCTACGGGTCAATGAGGGCCATCGTTGTGAACGGCAAAATTCGTTTGTTTACATTTGCAAAGTTGCACGAAAATATAAAATAATTTTTAAAATGCCTATTGCGGGATTGTTAGCCATTGATGCCTTGAAAAAAAACAACTGCACGAAGAAAAAGTAGAGCGAAGAGGTCGAAGAACCTCTAGATCGCTTCAAGGCTGTCATACAGTCCAGCAAAGGTTGCAACAATTATGTTTGCTGTGCACTGCGCTAAACAGTGATAGTGAAGTGATATTTTAATATAAAACACACACACTGATGAAAACATCACAATTTAACAATTCCCATACTTACTTTAACACTGTTCGCTCACTAAAAAAATACATTTTGAAGCTTTAAAAAATATGTTCTTATTTAATTGCCCTGTAATTTGAAATCGGCTCAAGTTTAACTAATAATTAATTAATTTAATTTACTTATATCAGGGACTTTTCAGCCAAGGAAATTAAATTAAGTTTTATTTTTATAGCAAGTATTTGTTACATTGCATATCGAAAGGTTCACTCACCAATTGAGCTTTCTTTTACGCTTGAACGTGACAGAAATCGGTTTTCAATTGCAAACTCATTTGCATGAGGAAACTACTGTGCTGAGTTTAAAATTTTTATTATTAAAGACTTATTTTTAATAAGTTTTTATATGTATATTTGTATATAATAGTAGGTATGTGATAAATTGTCTCATATATATTAACTTTTTTATCTTCTGGTTTTATTGAAATTCCATATTTATTCGATTGACTCGTTGATTTTTTGGAAATATTTTAAATATTTTATTGGGATTTGTCTTTTATAATTCTTCCCACCTTTAGTTTGTTTTATATTTTTAATTTGGTGTTGTACGCTAGTTACATTGAATCAAATTACACATTTAACATTTTATAGATTTATTACTTTACCATTTTGTTTTTATTCTTACTTTTGAATACTTTATTAAGTTTTAGTATGCTTATTAAAACAATTGTACTTCGATTATTCCGATATTTTTTAAAACAACACAAAGTATACACATTCTCATATTAGAATCTACATAGTACACATGCATATCGCGTTCATATTTGGTTAAATTTAATGCACACTCTTGCATAGCCTTAGATAAATATTGTAGATTTAAAATGTAACTGGCATTGCTGAAATTTTTTTTGAAATCACAGTTTTAAAATTAAGATAGAAATATTCAAAGTAAATAGTATAAGCTATGAGCCCTTCCCTTTAATTTTTACGGATACACCTTTTAAATGAAGGGTGTTATACTTTGTGTACATATACAAACAATGATATTTAGATGGTGTTGTTCAATAAATACTAGAACTTTTACGAGTCAGTTTTATGGATACACAATGCATTTAATTTCTGGATTATTGAAAAAAACTGTTTATTTAACGGTGTGCCGTTAATTTTATATTTTTAAATGCCATAAGCAATCAAGTGTAAATACGACACATATAATATAAATGAATATAAAGTGCACACGCTGGTCGGCTGTCTCAACTTGGTTGACGGTGGCCTTCATCTAATTTCTTTGTTTTAAAAGAATTTTAGAAATTTTTATTGATATTTTTAACAAGGTGACAAGTGGGTAAAACCAAAAGCTATTCAAATATAGTATCTATACGTAGGTATAAAAATGCTAAGAAAATAACTGATATGGACTAGGGTATGACGATGGTTTTATTGTTTAAGAGATTGAGAAAACAATATTATAGGGAACATAGTTAGTGTTAGTCGTGAAAATTCTATTGTTAGTATCCATCAGCTGATTCAAAAAGATTAAGTTCATAGTAAAACTAAAATGTGGGATGCAGGAGTCAATCGTGACATTTTAAAACCAATTAAAAATAGTGTTTTGTAAATAAGAAATTTCTTTATTCTGTATTCATGGTGCTATATTAGACCTAAGTTCAATTATATACTTTTGAAAAAAAGATAACAGTAAATTTATTTATGTGCGGGAACGCTCAATTGCAGATGATATTATTTACTTTGAATTTTTTAATTCTCAATATTATGCTCTCATTAATTTGTCATTAATTCATTTCCGCCTACATAACTGAACGGTCGGAAACTATACATTTTAAGGCGAACGCAATGAAACACTGCAATACCACAAGAAAACGCCATTTCCATAATTGATTTAGTGATATTTTCACATTTTAGCTTCAATGCTTTCTTTTTTAGAGTTCATGTTTGACCGAAACACTTCGGTGGGAATGCTTTGCAGAAAGCAAAACCTTTATGTGATAATAACTTCCTATTATATAACACAGGTGTTTATGGGGAATACAAAAAGGATAAAATCATAATTGCTATATAATTCAGGAATCATGGTCATCTGTGATTTTGACCACAAGAGGTCTTTGGATTGCCATGTGTTCCATAATAAGCTAAATGGGAACAAAAATGCCTGACCCATTACACAAATTTAGTTGCAGATTTAGGCAAACCATTTAACCATTAATTTGAAGTTTGTATTGATTTTAATTTTCATCTTATATGTTAAGCCCTATAACTCTTAAAAACGATAAAGAAACATAAATCTACAGGCATACAAAATTCTAAGTCCATTCGGCTATCAGTCGATCCATTTAACGTACTTCACAACATGGTCATATATATTGAAATGTAGTATATGTGCCTTGGTACATATTTTGGTTGAAGCACATTATCGAACTAGTCATCAACAATGGAACAAACATATTGAGATATATAATCGTAGTCTGATTCCCTACCCGTTGGTCTAGCTTGGCCTTGCATGGCCTGGGCTTGATTTGGGGTGCTTTGGCGCCAGGTAGACGAGTTATTACCAACTGCGGTAGTTACGTTCGAAACAATAGGTTGGCCAGTAGTTGGGTTGCTTGAACAGGTCGATGGACTTTTCCCAACGTTGCTAGTTGACACTGAACCCGAGCCGTTTATGGAACTGGTGCTCACTGTCCCGGGCGCAACGGATCCACCTGCAGTACCATTACCTCCCATATTGCATCCGCCGCTACTGCTATGAAGACTGCCAGTCGCACTACTGTTGTTTCCATTGTTACTGTTACTGTTGCCGCTGGGCATACCACTTGTAGTATTAGTAACGCTACTACTCGAAGTCCCGGTACTAGCGTTGCTGTTGCTACTCCCAACTGAACTAATAGCGCAATTTTTTGAGGACGGAGCTTGGGGCAGGTGTTGCAGAAAGTTTTGAACTTCATTTTCATTTGGGGATTCAGCAAATATTGTTGTACTACCAAGAACACAGTTATTGAGAGCCATTTGTGCTTTGTTAGCCTCTTCCCGAGTTGCGTATTTGCATAGGGCAACCCCCTGGTTCAAGTATAGATGAAAACTTGCAAGAGGGCCATGTTGCATACACAAAGTTCGAAGTGTAGAACCATCAATCTGGAAACAAAAAACAAAAATTAATAAAAAGTACGAGATAAGGCAATGCAAATGCTAGGCGTCACTCGTACCCTAGAAAGGTTATGTATACTCTAGCACACTTAATTCAATTTTATAAGTTTAAAGATTTATCTATCAATAAAAAAAAATTCAAATATCTTTATTTGTTTACGAGACATGTCTTATTAAAGTAGTCTCCCTTAGTTTTAAGTTAAATAATCGGAATTTTAAACAAGAAAAAATATGAAAACATTTGGATTTGTCTTATAACCATTCAATATTCAATCGATGGAATCGATTCTAAAATCCGCTCATAAAAATCCAATCAAATGATCAGGGTGACGAAAGAAATTGATTTAGCACTTTCCGGTGTGTAGACTTATGTTGTTAGCTAACATATAAAAAATTCGTTTTAGTTTGTGGTGATATAAAGACCCAGTCTACCACAACAGTTTTTTACGAATTACTCAAAATCATATTCAAGCAGCAATCTCGCCTAGTTGTTATATTGTACATCCGAGGATGCAAATTTTATTGAAATTCGAGAGTTATAGCTGAAAGTTACAAAATTAACACCCCTTTGACTAGAACTGCATGGATAGTGAGTATTTTAGAGTCGGGCAGACACGACTTTTGCTTTCTCATATTCTTAGAAATTATGTATATTTCGGATATCTCGAAATGACTATAAAAGGCCTTAGAGAGGGCGGAGACCTCTACTTTTAAAATACAAATTTCTTTTCAGGTAAAGATCTGAAAATATTTAAAACTCATGTAGGTTTTTCGGAATTTAGTTATAGAAAGGGGCAAGTGTCCATTTTACAATCATCTGCAATGGTTGATTTTTAATTTAATTTTGGTTACAAAAATAAAATCATATGATAATTTATTCTGCCAATATCGTGATTTGTAAAAATGAGCTGCGTAATAATTTTTGTGTTACAACATTTTATTATAAGTATAGTTATTTATTCAACAATAAATACAGATTTAAAAAAGTAAAACATGTGTAATCGGGTTTTTGTGTTTGTTGTATCGAGTATACGAGTAGTTTTAAAATTTAGCTTCGAATGCATATGCAACAAATCAGTTTTGTGACTTAAAATTTACATTTTTGCTTAGCGCTATATTATATGTTCGTTTTATGAGCTTGATGTTTTTATATTCTTCTTGGGTTAAAATAAATTAGATATTTGTCATGTTTTCTTTTTATGGGGTCACAAATTGCTGGTTACATCGACAGTAGACAGACCTCGACTTTGCTGCTGATGACGAAAGATCACTTCCCAAAGAAAAAATAAGTTTGTAGCACAGATGAGGAAGACGGTCACCGTTCAAATTCCGAAACTATTAAGGTGTAATTTTATTTTTGTCTTTTGTACAACAACCCAAGATTTTCCACAATGATATGAAGATGGATGCTGTTCAAAGAGTTATATCGCAGGAACGATTTCAAGCCAAAAGGCGCTACAACTCAGGAGATTCCTGCTATAAATTCTAATTTGATACATGGGCACATCACAGAAAATGGTTACCAATGGGCACGATTTTAAAGTTGCCAAATCAAATATATTTGTTAACGGAGAATTAAGCTATATATTAAACCTTCAAAATATATAAAGAATATCATGTGGCCGTAATCAACATACCCACATCGAAATTTTATCGATGGGCACCTTCTAGACTGTGACTGTATCACATTTGTTTACATTTATTTATTTAGAACACGCCATTTTTATGAGTATCTAAATAAAGTCTAATTTCGGAACAAATTTCGAGGTTCCTGTAGCTAATGACCTACCATTCATAAATGGATCACCGAAAATTTTTATTCTTTATACATTTTTAAGATGTAATATATACCATATTATTCCATTCAAAGTACATATATTTGGTTTTGACAACATTAAAATATGTCCCTTGGAAACCATTTTCTGGGACTTGCCAATATGCAATAAATAACATTCTTATTGAGGTGTCCAATTTTTTCACAAGATTAGCAAGATAGGAGCCTAGGCATACAAATTTCCGGCTATTTTATGACAATTATTAAACGTATTTTACATGTTGACACAATAAAACAAAATTCCAAATAATAAAATACCGGAATATGGCTTTCAAGAAAAGTCCACGCACACGTCCGTTGAATATTATCGCTGATGACAAGGCTAGGAGGAGGAGTTAATCAAATCAATAGTAATTTGGTAAGACATAATGGAAATTTATGATTTTTAAAGAAAAAAAAGAGGATTTTTAAAATTTCGATTAACTTTCTTTAAGAATTTTAATGTAAATTGTTTTACAATCAATATAATTCAATTTGTTATGTTCAGCCGATATGCTTAATATACTTTGTTAAATTAATCATATTGGATGCAGATCTGCAAAATATCGTTTTTAATTAAAAAAAACCAAATCTATATAGATAAAACAAAACAAAATCGTGTTGTTACACCATTTACAACTCAGGACATAATTTGATAATCTATGATTTGTTGGATTCGTCGCCGCCCCGAATAGCAGAATAACTATTAAAACAACTTTACATTACAAATAAAATTGTACATAAAATTAATCTAGAGCACGTTCGGTCGAAAAATTTAACGTGTGCTAATAAAAATTTTTTTAATTAAATTAATAAAATCTATGGACAAGTCCACGTTCGTGGCAATATATATTTGAACAGTAAACATAAGTGCTTATGCAATTAAATATAAATTTATCAATAAAGATGGCGTACGTTAAAGTCGGGAGCGGACGACTTTGGGATACCCTGTACCACTGCTTGCAAGAAAATCCGGTAAGGTGCTTAAGAAAACCAAAAGCCGTTTGATTGCCAAATTAGATTACGATACCTTCATAGACAACCAAAAACAGACGAATTTTGAACCAAAAATGTTTTTTTGACCGATCGTTCCTATGGGAGCTATATGATATAGTCAACCGATTTTGATAAAATTTTGTACAGTGCTGGGTAACCCTAAAAAACTTACGATTGCCAAATTTGGTTACAATATCTTTACAAGCAAACGAAACACAACGAATTTTGTACAAAAAACGTTTTTTTGACCGATTGGTCCTATGGGAGTTATATGATATAGTCAACCGATTTTGATAATATTTGGTACAGTGTTGAAGATCACTAAAAAACTTCCGATTGCCAAATTTGGTTACAATATCTTAATAAACAAACGAAACACAACGAATTTTGTACAAAAAAGGTTTTTTTAACCGATTGGTCCTATGGGAGCTATATGATATAGTCAACCGATTTTGATCAAATTTGGTACAGTGTTGAAGATCTCTAAAAAACTTCCGAATGCCAAATTTGTTTACAATATCTTCATAAACAAACGAAACACAACGAATTTTGTGCAAAAAACGTTTTTTTGACCGATCTGCCCTATTGGAGCTATATGATATAGTCAACCGATTTTGATCAAATTTGGTACAGTGCTTGGGAACTCTAAAAAACTATTAAGTGGTTACGATATCTTCATAAACAACCGAATTATAATAACGCATCTAATCTGAAAAGTCAATAACTAAAATTCAAGATCCGCCAATCACCGTTTTAAAATGCTCTCAACAAAATTTACATGATGTGTGCAAAGTCCAAAACATTAATCAATATTCTATCACGAAAATTTCAATCGGTATTAACCCTAGACCCGTGCACTCAAATTTCAACATATTTCCGTGTTCTCGGGTCAGATCGACCCATATGGCATTTTACATGTAAGTCGCTATTTTTTCGTCAAATTAAATAAACAAAAGCAAATATTTCGGCAAATAGTAACTTTATATATTTTTTTTAAGGCTAAATATAAAGTTTTAAGTATAAATTTTGATAACCATGTGTTGGTTACATATGGCTTCATTGATTTTTTTTTTTTTTTTAACAATTCAAATATTTATAACCGACATTCGACGATGTTTTGCTGAGCTGTTGTTTGATATGTTTGTGCGGTTTGAGTATTCCGTGTTTATTTCATTTTCTTCTTGTTTTGTTAGATCGCGTTGTATTTTCATTGAAGGACGACGCAAATTATATCGTTGAGACATTGTTTATGTTTTGAAAACTGAATGACAACTGAAAACACACTTCAAACAACCGGGAAACAAAACAGTTTTCCATATAAAATGTAAGTAGAAAATAGTTGGGTCGATCTGACCCGAGAACACGCACAGAGTACATGTTTGTTTGAGTCACATGTATCGCGCATATGTGAGATATGTACTATGAAATGTGGTTTATTTGGAAGCTAAAGGTTCAAGCTACACAACCATACCAGCAATTCTGTATTTTTTTTTTTTAATATGTGCAATTTACATGTAAAAAATGTGTTGGGTCGATCTGACCCAGAACACGGGTCTAGAGTTAAACTTAACTGTGCCAACAAAGCCGACTACGACAAAGCATGCGAGCACCTAATGACTCGGTCGAACATAACGGCAGAACAACACCAATTATATACTTCATGTGGTCTACTTTGAACACAAATCCATTTCTCTAAGCAGCCTAAAGAAAAACTTCTCTGTTATTGATTTTGTTAAGGTCAAGTGGGACTACCAGAAACAAAAATCAAACAAAGTTACTCAATGCTACAACTGCCAAATGTTCGGCCATGGTTCCAGTCGTTGTGCAGTCAAAACATACTGTGCCAAGTGTGCAGGAAACCATAAAACCGAAACATGCAATGAGACAGTATTTAAATGTGCCAACTGCAACGGACTACACAAGTCATTCTCGCCTGATTGCCCTAGTCGTCAAAACTACGTTAAGTTCAGAGAATGTGCTAATCCTAGACCACTTTTTGATTTGGATGCGTTCCCGAGGCTTCCTAACTACAAAGCGCCGACACCACAGCCCGCTTGGAAAATCCCATCTTGCCCTGAGGCTAAAAGCGATGAACTTTTCTCTTTAGAAGAAATTCAAAATCTTACGTTTGATTCGAGGTCATTACCTTGTTAGCTTTAAAATTTTTATATTAATGTCTCATTTTCTAAAAATAATTACTTGGAATGCCAGAGGCATCAATAACAAAAAAAGAAGGAGGAACTCATCGACATTTGCTTACTTAAAGAAACTTGGCTTAATAGCTCATTATAGATTAAACACCCTAATTATCGATGCTATCGGTTCGACCAGCCTAATTCTAGGGGTGGAGGTGTAGCCATTCTTATAAAAAAATCAATCTGCCATATATTATTACCACTCCCGCAAACGAGTATCATCGAAGTAATCGGCATCCAAACCTTTCACTCCGGTAGGCCAACTAATATTTACTCTTAAAAGATGGCGTACGTTAAAGTCGGGCGCGGACGACTTTGGGATACCCTGTACCACTGCTTGCAATAAAACCCGGTAAATTGCTTAAGAACACCAAAAGACATTTGATTGCCAAATTAGATTATGATAACTTCATAAACAACCAAAAACAGGCGAATTTTTAATCAAAAACTTTTTTTCGACAGATCGGCCCTATGGGAGCTGTATGATATAGTCAACCGATTTTTATAAAATTTGGTACAGTGTTGAAGATCTCCAAAAAACTTCTGAATGCCAAATTTGGTTACAATATCTGCACAAACAAACGAAACACAACGAATTTTGTGCAAAAAACGTTTTTTGACCGATTGGCCCTATGGGAGCTATATAATATAGTCAACTGATTTTGATCAAATTTGGTATAGTGCTTGAGAACTCTAAAAAACTTCTTAATGCCAAATGTGGTTACGGTATGTTCACAAATAAACGAAACACAACGAATTTTGTAAAAAAACACGATTTTTTGACCGATTGGTCCTATGGGAGCTATATGATATAGTCAACCGATTTTGATCAAATTTGGTATAGTGCTTGGGAACTCTAAAAAACTTCTTAATGCCAAATTTGGTTACAATATCTTCACAAACAAACGAAACACAACGAATTTTGTACAAAAAACAAATTTTCGACCGATCGATCCTATGGGACCTATATGATATAGTCAACCGATTTTGATAAAATTTGGTACAGTGCTGGGGGTTTCTAAAAAACTTCCGATTGCCAAATTTGGTTATGATATCTTCATAAGCAAACGAATTATCCATCTAAAACTTTTGCTTTTTTTCGAGGTCCTCTGAAACACCCCTATGGGACCCCTATAATGTAGTCCCGATATCAAAAAAATAAAATAAACTTGTCTCCTATGGATTAATAAGGGATCTTATCTGAAAGTTTGGTTGCCCTAGCTCTTACCATCTCTGAGATCTACAGACGGACAGACGGACATGGGTATATCGACTTCTCTAGTCACTCTGATCATACTTTAGGTAACTTTGGGGGGTCTCCGACTTCTCCTTCTGTACGTTACATACATTTTCGGCTTGCACAAACACAATATACCCTTTGTACCATACGGTACAGGGTATAAAAACAAGAAAACACCCGGCCAAGACAACATTGACAATCTATGCCTAAAAGCCCTACCTCGCAGTGGCGTCCGTTTCCTGACCGTTATTCTAAACGCAAGACTCCAGCTTGGTTATTTTCCACGTGTATGGAAAACATCTAAAGTTGTCCCAATCAAAAAATCTAACAAGCCTCCTCATTCTCCTTCCTCATAGCGGCCTATTTCCCTTTTATTTGATGTTAGCAAAATACTTGAAAAGATTATAAAAGAAAAGCTTACAGCTTTTGTTGACAATGCCGATAGTACCTCATAGAAATAAGTATATGTGCATAAATGTTTGCATTTGTTTCTTCCCTAAATATATTCGTAAATGTATTGTTGGAATGCCAAGGTCTGCTCTTGTAATCTATTTTTAGAATTCCTTTGCCTAATTTTTCTTTGACCACTATCCTTAGTACCGTTATCAAAAATTTGTGTGGCGTGA
Source organism: Chymomyza fuscimana (assembly GCA_949987675.1). Classification (NCBI taxonomy): domain Eukaryota; kingdom Metazoa; phylum Arthropoda; class Insecta; order Diptera; family Drosophilidae; genus Chymomyza; species Chymomyza fuscimana. Next base: position 5,884,893 of record OX465092.1, read on the forward strand.
TAGCTTTGCCTTAGGAAATAATTATATGTGCATACAGTGACATTTTACGTTTTGCACTGTGAGGATCGCAAACGCGTGGAATATGCTTTACAATTTCGCGAGAAAATAAAAGAAAATACATTAATTTGAAAACATTTTGAATTTGTATGACGTTAAATTTGACCTTATAGTTTAAAATGCCACGAGCCAAGCACCTTTCAGAAACAGAACAGGGCATAGTCAAAGGAATGTCGGAAAGTGGCATGAAAATAAGTCAAATCGCTTCTAGACTCAACCGCCATAGGAACACAATTGCAAACTTTCTTAAAAATCCAGATGGTTATGGAAAAATCAAGAGAACCGGCCGGCCTTTAAACGTCGACGACAGCAGTAAAAGGCAAATTTTTCGTCTGGCGGTTCAAAAAAATATGTCGTGCTTGGAAATACAGGGTCATTTAGGTCTCACGGTATCTAGGAGACGAGTCAACCAAATTTTGAATAGCAACAAAAACATTAAATATGCATCCAGGGAGCGTATTCCCAAGTTACAAAAGCGCCATATAACTGCCCGTTTGGGTTTTGCCGAAAAATCTAAATTTTGGGGCGCAGAATTCCGAAATGTAATTTTTTCGGACGAAAAAAAGTTTAACTTGGATGGCCCCGACCACTGCAACAAATATTGGCGAGATGTCAGGCAACCGCGGGACACATGCCACAAGCGAAACCATGGCGGAGGATCGCTTATGATTTGGGCAGCTTTTGGGTATGAGGGGAAGTCTCCATTGTGCTTTATACCTACCAGGACCAATTCAGACACTTATGTAGAGCTTTTAGACAGTGTCCTTATTGACTTTGCCGGAGACCACTATGGAGATAACTGGACTTTTCAACAGGACAACGCCCCAATCCATACTGCCCACAAGACAAAAGCCTTTTTTACATCCAAAAATATACCATTATTGGAATGGCCGGCTATCAGCCCCGATCTAAACCCCATCGAAGACCTTTGGGGAATACTTTCTAACAAGGTCTACGCGAAGGGTCGTCAATTCGAGACCTTGGCAGAGCTTAAAAAGACTTTGCTTGAAGAGTGGTCGAAAATAGATGAAATGACGCTAAAAAATCTTGTTAACTCAATGCCAAAACGAATAAACGAAGTTTTAAACAACAAAGGCAGGAACATTAACTATTAATGTTAAAAAAAAATTAATTACTTATTGTTAAATTTAAAATTTCAAATTATGCATATATACTTATTTCTTATGGAAGGATCTGTTTTTATTTTGTATTTTTCTTAGGATAAGCAAATTGAAAATTCTTTGTTATGTTTTTTGTTTCTTATTTTAACTACTATTAAAAAAAATTTTGTTCAAAAAATTTATTTTGTTTTTTAAGAGATTAACCAGCAATTTATGAATGCACTTATACTTATTTCTATGAGGTAGTAGTAGTTCGGTTTCCGTAAGGAACATAATACTATCCATCCACTAATCCGAATTAAAGAGAACGAGAAAGAAAACTTTATTAGAAAGGAATCCACTGGGATGGTTCTGTTAGACGTCAAAGCAGCTTTTGACTCTGTATTGCACAACGGACTCATCTTCAAGTTTTCATCTTTAAATTTCCCCATAGAACTGATAAAAATAATACAAAGCTTTCTAAGCAACCGTTCGTTCAAGGTTTACATTGGACGTGCCCATTCTGCTTCTATAGAAATCCCTGCAGGTTGCCCTCAGGGCTCCTGTCTCTCCCCGCTTCTGAACAATATTTACACATGCGACTTCCCTAACCTAAACGGCTGCACTGCCTCTATATTCGCCGACGACACAGCAATTTTTCGACAGGGCTAAATCCAGCTGATATTACTCGCAACCTAGCGCTTTCGACACCCTCCAATGTTATTTCACTAGGTGGAAAATTGTGATCAACGTCGATAAAACTCAAGCCATATATTTCTCCATAAAAAGGTCACTTAATCACCTACCAAACAGTCCCATAGAGCTGGATGGTAGCGATATCCCCTTGGAAAAAAAAGGTTCGCTACCTAGGAGTTATATTAGTCTCAAAACTAATCTTTAAGGATCATGTAGGGTACACTATCGATTAAATCAACGCCCTGACCAGAATCTTATATCTCTTCATTAACAGGAACTCTCGGTTGTCAATTGAGAATAAATTATACTTGTTCCGATCCATATTCCAAACAGTAATTTTTTTATGGAGCCCCTGTGTGGTCCGATGTGGCTAAGTGCCATATTAAAAAGCTACAAATTACTCAAAACAAATTAATAAAAATGATTTTTAAGCGAACTTGGCACCATCACACACCAGATCTGCACTATAAAGCAAATGTCGAAATGATTTCAGACAGATTAACCCGCCTGACTTTTAATTTTTTTGATAGATGTAGACATTCAACCTTCGACCACATTAGCCAATTGTTATGCTAACATAGATATAATTTATACTGCAGAAATGCGTACGTCTGGTGCAGTTACAAGAGTTGGTGTGGATTATGTTCTCATTGCTACCTACGCTGATGACACTGCAGTGCTAACGAGAAACTTGGAAATTGACATTGCCACGGAGGCTTTGCAGCAATATGTATGTAGTTTCGAAAAGTGGGCTTTAGATTGGAACATAGGAATCAACAACAGCAAATGCGCATGTGTAACATTCGCCAAAAGACGACGATCATGCCCCGGAATTTTGATGCTGGGCTCCACTCTCAAGCATGAACCTGCACATAAATACCTGGGTGTAATTTTGGACAGAAGTCTTACTTTCAAAAGGCATATACCCATGGTTCAGGGAACAGTTTTTGCCAGAGCTAAGAAAATAGCATGGCTGCTTTCCCCCAAAAATAACCTCTTCCTTTCCAACAAGGTCACCATATACATTTCCATTTTGAGCCCAATATGGAAGTATGCGCTGCAAGTGTACGGCATTGCTGCGACGTCACACATTAGCAAAATTAGAGTGGCGCAATCCTCAGAAAAATTTCCAATGCTTCTTGGTACATGCGCACAAGGGACATTGAAAGAGATCTGAAAATCCCTAAAGTTGGCGACGTTATACGGTCACAAGCTCAAAAATACGTCGAACGCCTTGAAATTCATCCAAATGCGCTTGCAAGGCGACTGACCTTGAGAGCTAGAAAGAGAAAACTTAAAAGGTGCCATCCAGGGGACCTTCCTATGCGATTTCTATAAATAAGTTTAAACGTTTTAAAAGCACATATAAATATGTATATACATAAATATTCCTTTAAATATTGTTTTTTTTTTTTTCGTATGTAGAACCCTTAGATTATAATTCGTTTTTATTTTCTTTTTTTAATGTACATCTAGGTTAAGCTGCCAAGATTGGTAGTAGGGAACTAGTTTAATTACATGATATACAAAATTTTTTATAATAAAAAAAAAAAAAAAAAAACATAGATATAGATATAAGTAGTTTTAAGTTTTTATTCTAAACAGTATGGGTTTTTTTTTTTCTCTTCTAAATTTTTCCCTAAAAATAATAATAATCACATAGTTATAAAATAATAATGTATCAAATGTATATAACAAAGCAGAAAAACCCAACTAGGCTTGATCTCTTAAGAAATATGTATATATATTAATAGCATAAACTTTGAATAACTTATGAAGATGCAATAAATTGAATTGAATTGAAAAAATTAATCTAGAAAAATATCTAAACACAGAAAATACTGGAATGTGAACAAAAATAGAGGGAACAAATGACAACTGTCAAAATAGAATGTACAGTGCATTTCAAAACTATAGGGACACCTTGAAGTTTTATGTTCAATTGTAAATATCTCTTTTCGTGGGGGTGATCCACCAAAGCTTTATTTGTCACAATAACTGTCTATTATTGGACCTTTCGATTTACCGTTAGACCTTTGCACTATTGCTTCACACGATTTTTCGTAATAGGTTATTTATTCAAATGCGACTTTTTCTCCAATTTTAAGCGTTTCATAACTTTAGGACAGAAGTCTTTTATAAGGAAATTAAGTTCAAGGATGGCATAAATATAACGAATTTTGTTTAAAATACGCTTTTTCGACTTATCGGCCGTATGGGAGCTATATGATATAGTCTACTGATTTTGATCAAATTTGGTACAGTGCGGGGTAACACTAAAAAACTGACAAACATCAAATTTGGTTACGATATTTATGCAAACAAACGAAACAAAACGAATTTTGTTCAAAATACGTTTTTTCGACCGATCGGCCCTATGGGAGCTATATGATATAGTCTAGCGATTTTGATCAAATTTGGTACAGTGCTGGGTAACACTAAAAAAGTGACAAAAACCAAATTTGGTTACGATATCACGAAACAAAACGAATTTTGTTCAAAATACGTTTTTTCGACCGATATGGGAGCTATATGATATAGTCAACCGATTTTGATCAAAGTTGGTACAGTGCTTGGGAACTATAAAAAACTTCTAAGTGCCAAATTTGGTTACGATATCTCCATCTAAAACTTTTGATTTTTTTCGAGGTCCTTTGAAACACCCCTATCGGAGCTATATAATATATCCCCGATATCAAAAATATAAAATAAACTTGCATCTCCTGACATAATAACGCATCTAACCTGAAAATCTAGGCGTTCATACGGACATCGGTATATCGACTTCTCTAGTCACTCTGATCATACTTTAGGTAACTTTGGGAGTCTCCGACTACTCCTTCTATATGTTACATACATTTTCGGATGGCACAAACTTAATATACCCTTTGTACGGTACAGGGTATAAAAAACAAAACAAAAATACGCAAAAACGCCCTCTGGCAGCACTCAAAACTAAAAATAGATATCAAAAATGGATTCTGCATGTATTCAGATCTAATCTGAAAGTGTTTTTAATTTTGATGAGGGAACGTCATGCATACAGCAGTGGTCGTCAAAAAAATACATACATATGTATTTATACCCTGTACCGTATGGTACAAAGGGTATATTAAGTTTGTGCAAGCCGAAAATGTTTGTAACATACTGAAGGAAACGTCGGAGACCCCCCAAAGTTACCTAAAGTATGATCAGAGTGACTAGAGAAGTCGATATACCCATGTCCGTCTGTCTGTATGAACGCCTAGATCTCAGAGATGGTAAGAGCTAGAGCAACCAAATTTTCAGATTAGATGCGCTATTACGTCAGGGGAGACAAGTTTATCTTATTTTTTTGATATCGGGGTTATATCATATAGCTCCCATAGGGGTGTTTCAGAGGACCTCGAAAAAAGTTTTAGATGGATAATTCGGTTGTTTATGAAGATATCGTAACCAAATTTGGCACTCAATAGTTTTTTAGAGTTCCCAAGCACTGTACCAAATTTGATCAAAATCGGTTGACTATATCATATAGCTCCCATAGGACCAATCAATCAAAAAAATTTTTTTTTTACAAAATTCGTTGTGTTTCGTTTGTTTGTGAAGATATTGTAACCAAATTTGGCAATCGGAAATTTTTTAGTGATCTTCAACACTGTACCAAATTTTATCAAAATCTGTTGACTATATCATATAGCTCCCATAGGAACAATCGGTCAAAAAACATTTTTGGTTCAAAATTCGTCTGTTTTTGGTTGTTCATGAAGGTATCGTAATCTAATTTGGCAATCAAATGTCTTTTGGTGTTCTTAAGCAATTTACCGGATTTTATTGCAAGCAGTGGTCGTCCGCGCCCGACTTTAACGTATGCCATCTTTTTTTATTTTCACTTTTTTACCGAAAACAAAAAAAATCATAAAAATCGCAGAAAAATACAAATGAAGGGTTACTACTGCATATACACCTCCTTGTAAGAACTTTCTAATTGGATGTAATGTTTTTTTTTGTTAGCGATTTTGATCAGAACAGAAAGTTACGACAAAATACAGTACGTTGCAAAAATATTTTAAATTGACTGAATACTTCAAAAGTTAGAGTTTAGCATTTTTGAATTCTTAGAAAATATAGAAAGTGGTCGGGATGTCTCGAAATTAATAGAAAAGGCGGTTTTAGTGCGAAGCACGCCGTATCCCATACATAAATATTTTATAATATAATAAATACTAGCAATATTTTGCTCTACCATACCTGAGCAGTAAGATTTTTTAACAGCAACCAAGTAGAGCTCCAAGAATTACTATTACTACCAGCCCAAGTTGTATTAGTGCTGGACGTACCACGACTGGGCAACCAGCCATTAGCGCTTCCAGGAGCCGTGGATGTAGTTGTAGTAGTAGCCCCACTTCCTGATTTGTTTGTGCTTAGTCCCGGTGGTGGGCCTCGAGATGTTGATTTATTTAAAGGACTCGTCCATAATTCTGAATTGGCACATTGTTGAGAGTTGTCTGACCAACTAAACACAAAATATTATATTTAGAAAACAATTCATATTACGTATCAACACTACTTGCCTCGGAAAATTTTGATTCGGGTTAAAACTCCAAGTCGAATTTGATAGACTGAGTGGCGGTAGCTCAGTAGGAGAACTCTTGCCGGTACTGGCAAAAATATCAGCGTCTTTTGGCGTTGAATTAATAGACAAAGGAGATCTTGCTACACTCCCTGGAGTTATGCTGGGATCGTCTTCTATGCTTTTTATCTGAGAACCCTTAAAAATACACTTCTCTTTGAATATGTTTTTGACATACATATTGCTACAGTTACCTTCCAAGGCTTGCCAGGTTCAAATTCCTGCACCATGTCAGTGTAAGTGGTTGCTGAAGGTGGCTGAGCAACTGACCAGTCTTTATTCTCATTATCGGGTGATGGCTCTGGCCAACCATCGCCAATGTTACGTCCTGTTGACCATGTGCTAAGAGCCAGCAATTAATTAATTTGTTCTTTAATTAAAAAATAATTATACTATACCCATCATTTTGTAATCCCAATGTGCCTCCCATATTGTTTGAGTTGTTTGCTGTTAAATTTTGTTTTGTTGCACCTGGGGCACGTGAAAAGTCTGCGTTATCTGCAACCATTTCCTTATCTAATACTGGAAGCTTCCATTGATTCAACCTGGATTGTTGATTTGGCGCTCCTTGATATCCACTAGGCTAAAGTATTATGTCGTTAAATAAAATTTACAACCAATATTACAAATTTAAATCACCTTATTTAAACTGAGTTCCGAAAAGTTGCCGTGCAGAGCATTTATTGCGTCGTGGCTTCTTAAATATTCACTGCTTGTGTTATTCAAATGTGAAGAAGCATGTTGAGAGTTAGGCGGCACATTTTGCTGTTTAATGTAGATTGCTTGTTGTGCATTAATTTGATTTTGTAGATTTTGAATTTGTTGCTTATACTTCGTGATTGCAACATTGGCAGCTATTGGGTTTGCATTGCTACCTCTAGACAATGATTGCTGTGCCGCTTGAAGATGCTAAAAACAAATGATTTAAATTTAACATATTTTTTTACGTTTGAATATTTTACCTTTATATTGCTAAGTAGCTGATTCAAAAGATTTAATGTAGTTTGAGTAAGCGGTTGATTTAAGATTTGACTGGATATGAAACCACTATGAATAGCTAGTTGAATTTGCTGGCCAAGCATTCGTATTTGCTGGCCAGATGGCTGATTGTTAGTATTTGATGCGATGTTCACAGGTGGCGTAACGTTTGCCGTGTTTTGGCCGAATGCTACCGATGCATTTGAATTTATTGACTGTGGTCCGACACCGACGCTATGTGGCCCTTGATTTAAATATTTTTGCACTTGAAGAGCAGACATGTTTGAAGTGTTACTGCCGCCTGTAACAACAGTACCACCCATGTTATTTAAAAGGTTATTCTGCAAAGAAATTGCGTTTAAAATTTACATTTGTAAGTATGTTTTGTGTTACATACCGGAGGGAATGGCATTGAAGATTGTGCACTGGCAATAGGATATCGCCCCGGAAAACCTCCGGTACTAGTAGTGTTCGAATGATCAGCATAGGAACCAAGAGCTTCATCATGGCGGCGCCATCCGTCCACAACTAAAGATGAATTGGCCCGGAGCAGCTCAGCTGCCTCCTCTATGTTCATATTGGTATTTAATAAAGCGCGTTCCACATCTTCTTTTTTAAACCCATTTTCAACAAGAATACGATATTGTTTGCTTTGTTTGATAATATCAGTACTAATAGCGCCGACACCAACATTCATTACAGGCATTTTTTGTTGTGATTTACCGACTAAGCTACCTTGTGCATTCCAGTCGTTCGTAAGTTCAGAATTATCATTTCCTCCAACATTGGCTCCAGTATTCCAACTAGAATTAGAATTGTTCGAAGAAAGTTTGTTTTGTTTATTGACCCAGCCGCCAGATGAGGACTCAGCCCAAGAATTTGAGTTAGAGGCGATTTGTGCAAGACCAGCATTTGTTTTATCGTCAACCCAATTAGTGCCAGCGGCGCCAACGTTATGACTTTCATCACCCCACGAAGGGTTTCTTCCACTATTGTTGGGATGCACCCACATAGCTGCGTCTGGCTTATGTTGAGCTCCTAGTGATACTAGGCCTGTCGATGCTAATCGACCTTGAGGACCAACAACGGACCCCAATGGGTTATTAGGATTACCGCCAACTGGAACATTGCTATTGCCTGCGATTCCTCCTCCAACGATTCCTGCTGATAGACTTGGACCACGAATCAAATGGGTCCGGCTCATCGAGTCAGTCATATCCTTCCAATGCGTACCTCCGCTAGGTACACGAGTTTGTTGACCCCAAAGGGATGTGCCGTCATCGTAATTAGGTAAATTACGACGTTGGGGAGGCGGAGATGGCTCTTCCCATCCAGTTATCTGCTTTGAAATATCCTTTGATCCGACCACTGCTTGTGGTGTACCCCACTGGGCTCCAATATTCCCCGATACAGAGTTTGCAACGCCACTAGGACCAATGCCTACAGAAGTGGTGGCAACATTTGTGCCAGCTGATCCAACAATTTGTCCGACCATCTTGTTCAAGGTTGGAAGTTGTGTATGTGGAATTTGCTGGTGATGACCCCACATTTCTGATGTTCCATTGAGTCTACCAGAGATTCCGCGAGGATCGCCTCTAATTGGATCCCTGGGATCAATCATTCGGAGTTCCCGAGGATCTGCAGACTGTGGTCCGCGCATTGAATCGCGGTGGTCAACATTTCTGATGTCCATTGATCCTCCTGCTAACGGGCGTATTTCTCGAGGATCACCCCAACCATTACCGGAATTGCCACTAGGACCGGTAACTGGTACAGATGCTGTTATGTTTACAGAACCGCTGCCATCTAAAAAGTAATTAAAGCATAAAGTAAATAATTTATGGATGTTAAACAGAAAATCTTACTTCCAGGTGTAACCACAGGTATTGCGCCCGCAGCTGACGTGTTGTTAGAACCAGCAGTTCCCAATCCAACTCCAACAACTCCTTGACTCCATTGTTGAGGACCGGAGGAACCAACACCAGAACCGGCACCAGAAGCGTTAACACCTACTCCAGCAGCAGGTGCTGCGTTGTTAGCTGGTCCTGTCCAAACGTTAGCTGTGTCTCCTGCATCATCATCCTCACCCCAAGTACCCCCTAAATTCGATGAAGGTGTGTGCCCCCATGACGGTTTTGGTACTTGTGTTGCTGGAGGTTGTCCACCATTTCTTAAATTTGACTCCCACAAATCTGTGCCATTATTAATGTTAGGTTTCCACATAGGTGGCCCAGATGAGTCTTTATTAGCCGGTTCCGGAGAACTGGGTACTTCCCAATTAGTGTCTTGGTTCACATGCTGACAGCCCCAGCCGTCTTGAGAAAAAAGGGCCTCACGCATTGTATACAATTGATCCAACTGATGTTTAGCTATAGAAGCTGGTTTTTCTTTCACAACTAGTTCCGTGGCAATTTTACTGTCACTGCCATTGTTTTTTGTTAGACTATTACTAAAATTGGTAATAATGATGTTGTCAATTGTTGCGACTGTGATGCAGCTGCTTGTCAATTTTATATTGATGCTACTGGTAATATTCAGGGTTCGACAATAGTCAACACTCGTTATGGCCTAGGAAAGCAATAAAAAAAATTCAACCAAAGCATAAATATCAAACCCTGCATGCAAAAAAAATATAAAAAAGAAAAAACCTTTTAAAAATGTTCGCATATTTCGTTAAAAAAAAAATTACAGTATATTTTTAAAATTTGTGTTGATTTTAACAATATCATTTATTTTTCAGCTACATTGAGCCATACATAATATGAATTGTGCACATACACATAGATACATGTATACACTTGGCAACTCTAGGTGGTAGTCATTGACGCAATCACCCCATTTAACTCTGTACTTTTGTTCAGACTTATACAAATGCAGATACTCATACTCAAAAATTTTACGTGTATATACACATTTTGTATATACCTATTATATACTATGGGTATGTATGTGATATGATTTCTATATAAATAAATTTATTTATTATTGTTACGTCCAAACGTAAAGCGTAAAAAAAAATTTGCGTATATAATTACACGTATATGTATGTACATACACATACATATATGTTATATTATATTATATAAATATTAATGTGCATGCATTAGACGATTTGTTGAAAATCAAGAAATACATTAAGTACAAAGATAACATGTAGAAAAACACATTTTTAACAGCTATCGATTAAGCCGTTCATATTTTTTGTAGAATATAATATCGCTTAAAACTAAATGTACTTATGTACATACATATATATATACGTATAAATGTACAAATATATACACACACACACAAAAGTATATATAAGTGTACATATGAATTATACGTATGCACATAATCTAATTTTTTATCGTTGCGTATAAAAACATGCTTACAAACATAAAACGAAAGTTTTGTCTTACCGCTTTTCAAATTAAAAATATACATACGTAATTACTTTTATTTGATGTGAAAATGAAGCCAAGACAAAACGCACTTTCAATAGGGACGGTACGAGTTACTAGCGTATGAAATGTCCGACGAAATACGAGGCAATGGCTGTTCTTTTGACGTTGCCACCTCGTCTCAATATTATCGAAGGAAATATGAAAGAGTGTATCGTGCCTAATACCCTTTTCCAACCAGGCCAGCGCAACAATTACTCAGGACAAAGCAACGAAAACAGTAAAATTGATTTTCATTTAGGGTATTCACGCTTTAAGTTGACTTGAAGACTTGAGGACTTTTACAAAAACAAAATGTATAGCAAAATACAACCTTGTGTTTCAACTCTCAACTCGACTTTTCCTCAACCCAGACCCTAGTCTACTTTTTGCTGTTGACTTGTTGAGAAAGTGTTGCACAATATGGTAATTCGCTGCCTTTTCAGCACTAATGCATTTGCCATTTTTTAGCCATTTCGTGATATGAAAAGCAACGAGTTATAGGCTTTTCACACTGAGCACATTTAAGAGGAACGCATGGGATTTTTTGAAGATGTGAAATTGGTGTTCACACTGACATCTAGCATCTAGCATCTAACATCTTGCTGTCATATTGACAGGCTGACACGTAAAATCAGCAATTTATGAAAATATATTAAAATGTTATTTAAAATTAAAATATCTATCTTTTTATGCGTTAATTTGCAAGATCAAATATTATTAAGGAAGGGTTTTATGAATTTATGTTGAAAACATTAATTAATTGGAAGTATTAATGAGGACGACGAGCTGGTGCTAAATCGCAAATACACACATACTTATATGTAGTACATAACATATATGCAAGCGCCACGAGCTGTTTGGATGTTTGTTGGTGTTGTGCTAAAGTGCATCGAGTCGTTTGGACCTCACCAATGCCTGATAGCCCTGGTTTCGAAAAATATTAGTAAATTCATAATATATTATAAAAAAAGTATGCATATTAGCTATTTGTTCAATTGGATGGGTGCTACATTAACATAAAGTCAAGAACAGTAGAAGTTATTGACCACCATAATTACTAAGTTAGTTTTTTAGCAAAATTAAACCTTGAGCTACACATTTTCATATGTGTCGAATCATCGCCGGTGCTATAGTAGATGTCAAAAACAATTTGCTGATTTTTTAACGAGCCACAATTTGCCTTTCTTTATAAAAATGTAATAAATAAGAGATACAAAATATAAATCAATAAAATTGGTTTCTACTTTTTTCCCTCATCCAACTAGAAGCTCCGACTGGAACGCTTGCTGGATTGCGTTGTACGTTTTTGTTATCTATATATTGCCACACATTTTAAATTGCGTGCCAGTGTCATAAACATATGAGGTTTTGGCGCCTTGTTTTGAATTCAAAGTTGCCAGTCTTTTTCAATGACATTGTTTACATTTTCGCAGCGAATGTCAAAAATTAAGAGGTGCACAGAAAAATAATCGAGTAATTTCTCATCGGGACACAACAAGATAGGAACATTTCCACAAGATGTTGGAATGATGTTGAAATTTACGGAACGGGTAATTCATACGTAGCATCTTCGACATAAGATGTTAGATGTTAAATGTGCCCCAGTGTGAATAGGCTATTACCGTATACTCGTTGGAAAAAAGTAAGCGCCAAATTTATAATTTATAATAATAAAATAAATTGCATTAACGCAAGTACAAAAAGGTTGCGCCTTTTTTGTATGAAATTAAGTGAATTAGATATAATATATTAGATAATATATGCTGGGACTGTGGTGGAGTTACCCTCAGCATTTGAACAAATCGCTTGTCGTCGAAGGAACTAAGCACGTTTTGGCGTCAGTCAACTTACTTCGGGATGTGGAAGTGGGTGCCCTGTCGCAATAGCATTCGTGTCCTCTACATAATTATCTAAAACTTATAGTCTCTGTATTAAACAAAATTTTGTTTTTATACGATGAATTTGTTTTATTGAACCTTCAATAAAATCAATTTCATCCAAAGCCACTTTAGCAACAGCTTCAGTTAAAACACACTTTACGCTTACTCATGGCATTTTTAAATCAAAATTTTTAATTTAAATAAGCATTCCGCAAATGTAAACAAACACACGTAAGAAGAAGCACAAACTCAAATATGGTTTTTCTGCAATTATTTCATTTTCGCAGCAATAAAATAATACAAATCGATGTAATACATAGCTACTTTAGCTACAGGTTTAATTAAAATAGATTTTATCCTTTGAATCGGTCTTTGGCCTGTTGACTTTTTGCTCAACTTTTCAACTCCTCAACTCAACACAAAGGGTTAATACCCTAAATAAAAAAATTCACGTGCAGTACAAGCACGCGTTAGAAGTAAAACTCTACGCTGTTTTTTTTTTTTTTTCTTTAGTTTAGCCGTCTTAACATTACTTTGCAGTTCAAACAGTGTCTTAACAATCAATTATGTATTATAATAATAATGAAAGTAAAGGAATTCTCGTTCCAGACAGATATCTGATATATGTGATGTCAATTTTTGTTAAATGTATAGCTAAAAGATAGAACACGTCAAATTATAATTTCTATGCATATTTTATTTTTTCTGATGTAGCATTTTTACAGTTGTATATTAAAGGTGTTGGAGTAACTAATATTTTTTAGTTAATTGTTTTTATATAAATGAAATGAAACGAACGTATTTCTAAACGTTATAAATTTTATTGTATTGTTGCTGTCACGCAACCGTGTAAGTTAGGTTACAGTGACGGCACATAACCTCACAACCGTATGTTTAGCAAAGACTAATTTGATCTTGGAACGCTGACGGCAATCCAAGGGCCGCAGCGCTGCCAAGAATCTTACATATTATAATACATAAAAATACATAAATAAATATATATAAATAGATAACTATTATATTGCAGTAACCAAAGAGATAAACAATTACACTAGTTTACACGAAAAATGAACCTTCGTGAAAAAGTGTTTTTTAGGGTGATTTGGGGTCGAGAAACACGAAAATGGAAACCTTTTTTTTTTATTTTTTTTTTTTTTTTATTTTTTCTTAAGCACCGTTTTCGAGATGTTTTCGAAAAACATGCTTTTGGGCTCTTATTTCAGTTATTCGTCAATATCTCGTGAGCCAAATTTTGTATCGACATAATAGATAACTAGATCGAAAGGTATTAATGTGCTCTTCACAGTGATATATAATTATGTACAGGTTAAGTACAAATTATAGAAGTTACAAGCAACCAAAATCGAAAAAAGTGTAATTTTTTACCATTTTTCAAAATTTTTTCAAAATTTTTTAATTACACAACAATTGCTTTACGTTGCATTATCTCGAGTGACAACGATTGAGGGACTTTTTATTGTAACAATGAGCGACAATGATTTTAAATTTTACCATGGAACAAGAGCTGTTACTTCAATGATTTATCTTCAAGATGAATTTAGCAGACTATTAACGACAAAGTTACAAACACAACATATGACGTTGATGGACTTTATTTCGAATAGACCAGGACTGTCTACATTATCTCTTAATTGTCAAAGCTTACGAAAGCATGCTCAGGATATATCCATTGACAAGATTGCTACAAAAGCGAATATTCTTATGCTTTCGGAGACATGGCTTAATAATGAAGAGCGTATTGACATACCGAATTTTGATTGGGTTGTACAATACAAACGTCAAAATGTAAGAGCTGGAGGAGTTGCCATTTACAAAAATAGTAATGAGGAAACATATGTTACTACGCCTATGGTAAAAAATTACTATGGTAAAAAATTACACGTTTCTTCGATTTTGGTTGCTTGTAACTTCTATAATTTTTTTTTTCTTTACCTGTACATAATTATATATCACTGTGAAGAACACTTCAATACCTTTCGATCTAATTGTCTTTTATGTCGATACAAAATTTGGCTCACGAGATATTGACGAATAACTGAAATAGGAGCCCAAAAGCATGTTTTTCGAAAATATCTCGAAAACGGTGCTTAAGAAAAAATAAAAAAAATTATGAAAGAGAAGGAACGCGAGCCTGTACTGCACGTGAATTTTGTTTAACTCTGCTATTGCTTTTTGCTTTTTGTACGATTTTTTTAGGCGCTCAGCGCAAAAAAAACGTTATGAATGTCATACTATTTGCACTGCTTAACTAACAAAACGTGACAGTGACTTCAAATTTGCAAACTTGTCAATGTAAAAAATATAAATAATACATATATTTTGTATTTATATTTTATTATATTATTATATTACAACTGAAAATACAGTTAGCTCAATGTGTAGCTTCAAATATCTTTTAGCATCACTTTTACTTTTTAAGTAGTGCGAATAGAACAAAATCAATGGTAATTCCTCTGCGCTGAGCGCGAAAGAAAGCAGCATAAAAAGAAATAGAGAAAGAAAAAAAGAAAAAGAATTAGACAATGTAACTGTCGTGCAATGCTGCTTGGCTTTGTTGTTCGTGCAACTCTCACCTCCCCCGCACCAACTTCAACATCGTTCTTTGCGCAGCGCGATCTTATTTTGTAGCCAACCACCAAACAACACCAAGGCCACGGCATTGCTGTGAGAGTAACAAAAAGTGAGAGAGAGAGAAGCAAGCAAAAATACAAGCTGGCACACAAGCTAATGGCAAACACTGGCACTTGTATGTATGCATGCATGTATGTCGCTGTGTTGTATTCACGCAATGCATACAAAAACAATTTTTTCGTTTGCACACATACACATGTGCTGCGTGCTTTAGCTAACTTTACAAAATTTCAAATTTACTCCCTACGAAAAGTCACAATGCCGCCTAAAAAGTTTGCTCTCTCAACAAGAAACGAAGTCATGACTCATGACCACGTCGCAATGCGAATGAGAACATCAAAAGCAGCTAACGTTTTTTGGGTTAACAAAATTTCAAAGTTACTCCCATAGAAAAATGCCCAACAAATCCAAAAATGCATAACGCCGCCTAAAAAGTTTTACTTCAAAAATTAATTTTATTGACTATAAATGCATTTATTTAAGTAAATAAAGCCAATTACTTTTGATGCCGAAAGCTGCGTGCAAAACTTTTAAAAATGATTACACTTTAAGTGGAATCGAAATCTAGAACACCTTTCATTTTGATTCAGACAAGTTTTTTCGGAATAGAAACGTAAAACTTGTCTTATTGTTATGTATGAAATAGAATTTACATTTTAATAAATAACCCCAGAGAAAAAAAACGTACAGATAATAAATAAAAATTCATTCTTAGATAATTTAAAGTAACCTTTTATGTAATAGCCTATTCACACTGAGCACATCTTAGCGGAACGCATGGGATTTTTCGAAGATGTGAAAATGGTGTTCGCACTGACAACATCAAACATCTTGCTGCCATATTGACAGGCCGACAGGTGAAATAAGCAATTTATGAAAATGTATTAAAAATGCTTTTTAATATTAAAATATCAATCTTTTTATGAGTTGTTTTAGAGTATCAACTATTATTAAGGTAGGGTTTTATGAATTTATGTAAAAAACATGAATTAATTGGGAGTATTAATAAGGACGACGAGCTGGTGCTGACTCGCACATAAACATATATGTATATACATACATATATGCAAGAGACACGAGTTGTTTGGATGTTTGTTGGTGTTGTGCTAAAGTGCTTCGAGTACATTGGACCTCACCCCAATGCCTAAAAGCCACTGGGTTAAAATTAATTGTAAATTCATTATTTAAAAAATGTTTGTATGTATATGTAGTTTTTGTTAACTATTTGTTTAATCCGATGGGTGCTACATTAAAATAAGGTCACCAGCAGTAGGAGTTATTAAACACCATAATTATTAATTTCGTTTTTTAACAAAATTAAAACTTGAGCTGCAGATTTACTTATGTCAATCACCGCCGTACCGTCAGCGGTGCTGACATAGGATGAGAAGTCAAAAAACAATTTGCTGATGTTTTAATGAGCCACAATTTGCCTATGTTTATTATTTATTAAAATGTAATAAATAAAAATACAAATTAAATCTATAAAATTGGTTTCTACTTTTTTCCCTCATCAAACTAGAAGCTCCGACTGGAATGCCTGCTGGCTCACACTTTTATGGTTTAGCTAACCATAAATGGCAGCACATTTTAAATTCTGTGCAAGTTCCATAAACATATGAGGTTTTGGCGCCTTGTTTCGAATTGAAAATTGCCAGTCTTTTTCGTTGACATTGTTTACATTTTCGCAGCGAATGACAAAATTTAGAGGTGCACAAAAAATAATCGAGTAATTTCTCATCGGGACACAATAAGATAGGAACATTTCCACAAGATGTTGGAATGATGTAGAAATTTTCGGAACGGCAAATTCATACGTAACATCTTCGACAAAAGATGTTAGAAGTTAAACGTGCCCCAGTGTGAATTGGCTATAAATGGTCCGTGTGAATTTCATAGATATGTTCAAGTTGTCAAACCCCATATGTGAAACGTGGCAACTCCTAGAATCATATACATACATACATATGTTCTTATGAATATATAAAATATTTTTCTTCTGCATATGAATATATGTGTGTATAAACACATCCATTGTCATCTATCAGCTACTTCATGTTTGTCCACTGTACAAGCAATATTAATTATTTTATTTTTAAAGAAATAAATTATTGTGAAGATACTACAGTTTAAACTACAACTTGCAACTTTTTACTTGTTTTCTTATTTCCAAATTGTTATTTGTTAGACTTACATACATACAAACAAATTTGAGAGCACTTACATATTGGCCGATAAAAATTCACATGTCAACATTTTATTAACATTCATTTGTATGTACCCACCAGTTCGCTGTTTGTAGCGACTTACTGGTAAATTACTAGCGACAAAGGGGCAAGTTACCAGCGACATCTTCGTATCCCGCCTAATTTCAATTTTACACACGATGTCATAGGATGGGTGCAATTGTCACCTCCTCGATGACATGTTGCCAGTAATTTACCACAGACATGTACGAGGTAATTTACCACAGATAAGTCGCGAGTAGTTTACCAGAGACATGTCGTCAGTAATTTACCACAGACAAGTCTGAAGTAGTTTACCACAGACAAATCTTGAGTAATTTACCACAGACTAGGTGTATATTCGAAAGACAGTATCGATTATTATTAGTTAATACAAAACATTGAATAAATATTTGTACAGGCACAATTTTGCACTAAAAGTAAACTTAATTTCAGTAAAAATAAAATTAAACTTAGTGAATAAAATTAAAATTGAAAATTGAGTTTAAAAATTTTTACAATATTTAAATAAATAGATAAATAGATTTAAAAACAATAAATAAAAGCTGAAAATTTAATTTTTATACTTATTAGCTTTTATTGTAAAAATTTTGAAATTTTTAAAAATCAATTTTATTCACTAAGTTTAATTTTATTTTTACTGAAATTAAGGTTACTTTTAGTGCAAAATTATGCCTGTACAAATATTTATTCAATGTTTTATATTAACTAATAATAATTCGTATTAAAATTTTCCACAAATTATAAAAAATAAAAGTCATTTTAGTTTACAATAAGCAAAATTACAAAATTTATTAAAGTTTAATATTAAAATTAATTTTGATATAAACGTAGACTTTATATATTTTGATTGCTTTCAATTTCTTTATTTTTCCTGGAGTTTTTTTTTTAAATTCTTTTTTTTGACGGCCCATAGCCGTACGTAGGTGATTTTCTGGATCACCAGTGGCAATATCTGAAATTGAGGCTGTAACTAAAGGAAAAAGCCATATCAGTAATAAATAGTGGGTTATATTTCATAAAATTACCGATCAAAATAGAATATAAATTTCTAAGTTGCATTAGAGACTCTTTGCCTTGGCCACCTCTGATATTAAAAGCCATTGTGACCTCATCTGAAAGAACAAACTTTAAATTTTTGTCAATTCCTCCTGGCCGTATTATTGAAGTGACTGTGTTAATCTTTAATTTTTAATAAGTTACAGAAAAATTTATTTGACTTATGACTTACATATTGCTGCTTATTTTCATCATTTATATCTATATTTAATTTTTCCACATCCTCTTTTGTTTTGACTGGAAACTGGGCAGAGAATGTAGCCATTGGCCGTTGCTGCCTCATTAAGCTTTTTAGCATTACTGTCAGCTCTGCCAAAGCCTCCCCAAACACATTCATTGTCGCTAGAATGACAGTTTACAAAATATGCCAGAGCCAAGAGACTTCGTAGAAGATCAAGGGCTAAACAAAAAATTTAGCATGTTTGAAAAAGCTATTCAGGATATTAATTCCAGATTGGACCAAATGTTCAAACTAATTCAGGAAACGTTGGAATCTAATAAAGCCTTTCGTGACCTGGTCAACAAATTCATATCAAAATGAATAATCCTGATCTAAAAATCGGATTATGGAACGCACGGGGACTGGTCAGAAAGAACGAAGAACTTAGGCTTTTTCTTAGTGCCAACAATATTGACATTATGCTGATTACGGAGACTCATATGCGCTCTGGACAGGAAGCATATCTACCCGGTTATGATCAATACTATGCTAATCATCCCAGTGGTAACTCTAAAGGTGGTTCTCCAGTTATCGTTAGGTCTATGATTGCGCACTCACAGAATGAGCCTACTTCAAATATGAAAGTGCAGATTGCGAGTGTGAATGTGCCCATGCATGGCGGCGACGTTTCGATTGCGTCCTTATACCTTCCACCCAAAGAACATTGGACAAAGGCCGACTTCGATCAACTTATAATCACCTTGGGTGACACATTCATCGCCGGCGGCGATTTTATCGCAAAGCACCCATGGTGGGGTAACTTAAGGTCGTGCTACCGTGGAAATCGTTTGCAAGAGGCCATAACTAGTAGTTCGTGCCAAATTTTAGCCACTGGTGAGCCAACGTTTTACTCGTATAACACTCGGCTTGTCCCCTCTGCTCTGGATTTTTTCATCATTAATGGTATTGCTTGGAATAAGTTTACAGTAAAGATGCTATATGAACTTTCTTCGGATCACTTGCCAGTTTTAGCAACACTGCATCAAACACCGAAATTTAAGCCCAGGAAGCAACATATGCTGCCGTTCGGCTCTTCTGTGGAAGCTTTTAAATCTGATCTGGATAAAAGATTGAATCTTAATATGGAAATTAACAACGCAGACGATATTGAAGATGCAGTCTCTATCTTCATGAGCAACATTTCACAGGCCGCGTCGTACGCCGCTAACAAGACTCAGTGTTTACCAAGTCAGAATCGAAGAGATCCACTGCCTCCTATTGCTTCCGAGCTTATAAAACTAAAACGACGAGTCAGAAGGGAATACGCAAGAACGGGAGACGTTCGTGTCCATCAGATCTACAGGAGGTTGTCTAATCGTCTTCAAAAGGTCCTTGTAAAATACAAGCAAGATTCATTTGACCGCTTGCTGGATAGTGCAAGCCCCGATTTATCTGCCAACTATTCTCTTTGGAGGCTTACAAATCGCATCAAGAGGCAGGCAATCCCGAAAGCCCCAATTAAGGACCCAGCAGGTGGCTGGTGTTATTCCAGTCTGCAGAAGGCTGAAATCTTTGCTGACAGCTTAGAGGAAAGATTTAAACCGCTTAATCTCTCGCCGGAAGTCATGCGAACGAATGTTCGAATGCAGTTGGAGACGCCATTTCAAATGTCGTTGCCTACGAACCCAGTCACCCTTCAGGAGGTGGAACTGCAGATCAAAAAACTAAAGGCTAAAAAATCTCCAGGCGAAGACCGCTTAGATAACAGGACACTTAAGCTTCTTCCAACAAAAGCGCTTCTTTTCATCGTTCTGCTTTTCAATAGCATACTTAAATTGGGACATTTTCCAAATATCTGGAAGTCTGCGCTAATAACTATGATACCGAAGCCAGAGAAACAGCCCACTGAAGTCGACGCTTATAGGCCAATCAGTCTCCTCCCTGCCCTGGGTAAAATGATGGAAAGGGTTATTCTAAACCGAATTCTCCAACTCGAAAGCGTTTCGCAAGCAATTCCAAAGTGGCAGTTTGGCTTTCGTAAAAGTCACGGTACTCCAGAACAACTACACCGTGTTGTCAATTTTGCATTGGAGGCCATGGAGTATAAAATGTATTCAGTGGCTGTGTTCATGGATATTCAGCAAGCTTTTGATAGGGTGTGGCATGATGGCCTGCTTAGCAAATTAAAGAGCAGTCTGACTCCTCAACTTTTCCAGCTCGTCAACAGCTTTCTAATGGACAGGTCCTTTTGTGTCGTGGTCGATGGAGCAAAATCCAGAAAGCGACCAATCTGTGCAGGTGTTCCCCAAGGCAGTGTGCTAGGACCTACTCTTTACTCAATTTATACTGCAGATATGCCTACGTCTGGTGCAGTTACAAGAGTTGGTGTGGATAATATTCTCATTGCTACTTACGCTGATGACACTGCAGTGCTGACGAGAAACTTGGAAATTGACATTGCCACGGAGGCTTTGCAGCAATACGTATGTAGTTTCGAAAAGTGGGCTTTAGATTGGAACATAGGAATCAACGGCAGCAAATGCGCATGTGTAACATTCGCCAAAAGACGACTATCATGCCCCGGAATTTTGATGCTGGGATCCACTCTCAAGCATGAGCCTGCACATAAATACCTGGGTGTAATTTTGGACAGAAGTCTTACTTTCAAAAGGCATATGACGATGGTTCAGCGAACAGTTTTTGCCAGAGCTAAGAAAATAACATGGCTGCTTTCCCCCAAAAATAAGCTATCCCTTTCCAACAAAGTCACCATATACAATTCCATTTTGAGCCCAATCTGGAAGTATGCGCTGCAAGTGTACGGCATTGATGCGAAGTCCCACATTAGCAAAATTAGAGTGGCGCAAAGCAAAATCCTCAGAAAAATTTCCAATGCTCCTTGGTACATGCGCACAAGGGATATTGAAAGGAATCTGAAAATCCCTAAAGTTGGCGACGTCATACAGTCACAAGCTCAAAAATACGTCGAACGCCTTGAAATACATCCAAATGCGCTTGCAAGGCGGCTGACCTTGAGAGCTAGAAAGAGAAGACTTAAAAGGTGCCATCGTGGGGACCTTCCTTTGCGATTCCTATAAATAAGTTTAAACGTTTTAAAAGCACATATAAATATGTATATACACATTCCTGTAAATATTATTTTTTTTTTGTTTTTCGTATGTAGAACCCTTAGATTATAATTGGTTTTTATTTCATTTTTTTTTTTTAATGTACATCTAGGTTAAGCTGCCAAGATTGGTAGTAGGGAACTAGTTTGATTACATAATATACAACATTTTTTATAATAAAAAAAAAAAAAAAAAAAAAAAAAGAATGACAGTTTAATTTTAGTTTCAATGTGACGATATGAATTTTATAGACACATGTACATACCTTTTAAATCATCCAGTATTCTCGAAATTTCATCCATTTTTTGGCAGGGATCTTTTGTGCTGCAACTAGCTTTGGGTTCTAAAAGATTTTATATTTTGGGGGTTTCATTTTTTTGTAGTATTATTATTATTATTTATATAATAAAACTTACCGTTTACTGTGAACTCGGTGCGCTTAACTTTTTTATTTGGGCTCTCCATTTTATACATTTTAATAAATAAGCACTTCACTTACCTGATATTTTACTTTTAATTTGTATTTTATTTATTGGTTTTTTTTTTTGCACAATGCTACAATACATATATGCAGCGTTTAAAATGCTGCTACCAGCATAGCAAATATCACACAATTTTAGCTGCCGCTGCTATTTCGGCTCTGTAAATTTTCAATATCTGCTGTAGCAGACGCAGCCGAAAAGACAAAAACGAATAGAGCCGATCGTAGCTCGACGCTCGCAGCTGCGAAAAAATTCAGACCCATAGCGGCAGTGTACTTTTTGCACAAGCATCCCCAAGTAACATTTGCACTCGGGATTTTACAAACAAAATATTTCGACTGCGGCCGCTGCTGCCGAAGCTGTGAGCTCGGCTGCAGAGCCTGTCGAATAGACACGCATTTCAATTTGACTGCGGTACCCGAACGCTGCTGGGCGATTTCAGCATACACAAAAACTGCTGCCTTGCCTTGCCTTGCTCTGCGACAGCGGCCCGTATAGAGCCTCAGAGCATTGTTGATACCTGCAACTTGCAAGTAGAAATATTGGCAGCCTTTTCATTATGTTGATCCATGCTGTTAGAAATGTGTAGAGCACTTGAGGCGGCTGGTAGAAATGTTGTTAGTAATGTTTAGAGCAGCGTGCAAATGTTGATAGTAGCTGATCCATGCTGCTACAAATGTATATAGCACTTGAGGCGGCTGGTAGAAATGTTGTTAGTAATGTTTAGAGCAGCGTGCAAATGTTGATAGTAGCTGATCCATGCTGCTACAAATGTATATAGCACTTGAGGCGGCTGGTTGAAATGTTGTTAGTAATGTTTGGAGCAGCGTGCAAATGTTGATAGTAGCTGATCCATGCTGCTACAAATGTATATAGCACTTGAGGCGGCTGGTAGAAATGTTGTTAGTAATGTATAGAGCAGCGTGCAAATGTTGATAGTAGCTGATCCATGCTGCTACAAATGTGTAGAGCAGTTGAGGCGGCTGGTAGAAATGTTGTTACGAAATTTTCGTTTTATTATACCCTGCACCGTATGGTACAAAGGGTATATTAAGTTTGTGCAAGCCGAAAATGTATGTAACATACAGAAGGAAACGTCGGAGACCCCCCAAAAAGTTACCTAAAGTATGATCAGGGTGACTAGAAAAGTCGATATACCCATGTGTATATGAACGCCTAGATCTCAGAGGTGGTAAGAGCTTGAGCAACCAAACTTTCAGATTAGATGCGCTATTATCTCAGGGGAGACAAGTTTATTTTATTTTTTTGATATCGGGGTTACATTATAGAGCTCCCATAGGGGTGTTTCAGAGGACAAAACTTGTTGTGCTTCGTTTGTTTATGAAGATATCGTAACCAAATTCGGCATTTGGAAGTTTTTACCCAAGCACTCTACAAAATTTGATCAAAATCGGTTGACTATATCATATAGCTCCCATAGGACCAATCGGTCAAAAAAAGTTTTTTGAACAAAATTCGTTGTGTTTCGTTTGTTTATAAAGATATCGTAACCAAATTTGTTATTCAGAACTTGTTTAGAGTACCCAAGCACTGTACCATATATAATCAAAATCGGTTGTCTATATCATATAGCTCCCATAGAACCAATCGGTCAAAAAAACGTTTTTTGTACAAAATTCATTGTGTTTCGTTTGTTTGTTAAGATATTGTAACCAAATTTGGCATTCGCAAGTTTTTTAGAGTACCCAAGCACTGTATTAAATTTGATCAAAATCGCTTGACTATATCATATTGCTCCAATAGGAACGATCGGTCAAAAAAACATTTTTGGTTCAAAATTCGTCAGTTTTTGGTTATTTATGAAGGTATCGTAACCTAATTTGGCAATCAAATGTTTTTTGGTGTTCTTAAGCAATATACTGGATTTTATTGCAGGCTAGTGGTACAGGGTATCCCAAAGTCGTCCGCAACCGACTTTAACGTACGCCATCTTTTTACTTGTACTGTAGATAATTGAAATTACCATCGATTATCTTTGGAAACATATTTTTATCAAACTTACGGTTTGGTCGCTATTTATGCATTCATATGAAATTTTTCGTAATTTTTTTACCTATCCATCAAATCCCAGCAGTTCGCTGTTTGTAGCGACTTACTGGTAAATTACTAGCGACAAAGGGGCAAGTTACCAGCGACATCTTCGTATCCCGCCTAATTTCAATTTTACACACGATGTCGTAGGATGGGTGCAATTGTCACCTCCTCGATGACATGTTGCCAGTAATTTACCACAGACATGTACGAGGTAATTTACCACAGATAAGTCGCGAGTAGTTTACCAGAGACATGTCGTCAGTAATTTACCACAGACAAATCTTGAGTAATTTACCACAGACAAGGTGTACATTCGAAAGGCCATATCGATTATTATTAGTTAATACAAAACATTGAATAAATATTTGTACAGGCACAATTTTGCACTAAAAGTAAACTTAATTTCAGTAAAAATAAAATTAAACTTAGTGAATAAAATTAAAATTGAAAATTGAGTTTAAAAATTTTAAAATTTTTACAATATTTAAATAAATAGATAAATAGATTAAAAAACAATAAATAAAAGCTAAAAATTTAATTTATATACTTACTTATTAGCTTTTATTGTAAAAATTTTAAAATTTTTAAAAATCAATTTTATTTACTAAGTTTAATTTTATTTTTACTGAAATTAAGTTTACTTTTATTGCAAAATTGTGCCTGTACAAATATTTATTCAATGTTTTATATTAACTAATAATAATTCGTATTAAAATTTTCCACAAATTATAAAAAATAAAAGTCATTTTAGTTTACAATAAGCAAAATTACAAAATTTATTAAAGTTTAATATTAAAATTAATTTTGATATAAACGTAGACTTTATATATTTTGATTTCTTTCAATTTCTTTATTTTTCCTGGAGTTTTTTTTTTAAAATTCTTTTTTTTTGGCGGCCCATAGCCGTACGTAGGTGATTTTCTGCATCACCAGTGGCAATATCTGAAATTGAGGCTGTAATTAAAAGAAAAAGCCATATCAGTAATAAATAGTGGGTTATATTTCATAAAATTAGCGATCAAAATGGAATATAAATTTCTAAGTTGCCTTAGAGACTCTTTGCCTTGGCCACCTCCGATATCAAAAGCCATTGTGACCTCATCTGAAAGAACAAACTTTAAATTTTTGTCAATTCCTCCTGGCCGTATTATTGAAGTGACTGTGTTAATCTGCAAAATTGAATATTATTTTAAATAAGTTACAGAAAAATTTATTTGACTTAGAACTTACATATTGCTGCTTATTTTCATCATTTATATCTATATTTAATTTTTCCACATCCTCTTTTGTTTTGACTGGAAACTGGGCAGAGAATGTAGCCATTGGCCGTTGCTGCCTCATTAAGCTTTTTAGCATTACTGTCAGCTCTGCCAAAGCCTCCCCAAACAAATTCATTGTCGCTAGAATGACAGTTTAATTTTAGTTTAAATGTGACGATATGAATTTTATAGACACATGTACATACCTTTTAAATCATCCAGTATTCTCGAAATTTCATCCATTTTTTGGCAGGGATCTTCTGTGCTGCAACTAGCTTTGGGTTCTAAAAGATTTTATATTTTGGGGGTTTCATTTTTTTGTAGTATTATTATTATTATTCACATAAAACTTACCGTCTACTGTGAACTCGGTGCGCTTAACTTTTTTATTTGGGCTCTCCATTTTGTACATTTTAATAAATAAGCACTTCACTTACCTGATATTTTACTTTTTATTTGTATTTTATTTATTGGTTTTTTTTTTTGAAAATGCTACAATACATATATGTATATACTTTTTGCAATATGCTTCACACTGCACAATTTAAAAAAAAAAAAATAAAATACGGTAAATGCTTCGGCTAAAAATAAACAAAATTATTAAATATGCAATTTGCAATTCCAAAACGCGTACGCACTTGATGCTAGTAATAGTTCAACTAAAAGGTCGAGCGCGAAAACCAAAGCAATTAGCGGCTGATTTACAGAAAATCAAAGTAATCATAAATAAAGATGCATAACAAAGAGGATATGTGTAGATAAAAATCAAGCGCGCGAAAAGTTGTTGACAAAAAATTGCCGCCCCACAACTGTGCAATGCAACGCACATATTGTTGTTTGTGTAAAACTAAAACAAAAACCAAAAAATTATCTATTCTTTTTTGCCACTTTTCTTTTATTTTGTTTTTTGTGTAATTTTTAGACGCAGCGTATGTAAAACACGCACACAAAAATGTAGAAGAAAAGAATCGGGTGGGCGACTTTTAGATACCCTGAACCCTTCCAACAAGAAAATTAATAAACAACCAGCTTTTGATTATTTTCGACTAAGTGATTAGATATAAAAATCAAATAAAAGAATTATGCCCATAATGCTTAAGGTTGCTTTTAAGGTGTCATAAAATGCGCGTATGTTAATATACTAGAAAACTTAATGTACTCCTATACATACTTTGTACAGGGTATACAAATTCTTGGTTTGTTGTTTGCCTTAGCAAGCAACGCAACAAATACATAAAATTTTTTCGCTTTTTTTAGTAGCGACATGTCGCCAATTGCTGGCGGCAGAACTGCAGGGTACATACATACCAGAGATCTGCAATAGTGCCTGTTTTGTGGCAATAATCATACTCTCATCAAAAGTAATGGCAGTGTCAGCTGCACTCTTAGGCTTATGGTGTGGCACCACACGCACTCTTAACCATAAGAGTGTGAGCAGTAATAGTGCACCATACACTATATCAGTGATGGGCAGTCTCTCAATTTACATAACTCGCGAGGCTATTGCACCAAAATCTGACGCAGCGCAGTCGGCTCATGTACGGTCCAAGTGTGTGAAATCTCTCGCTCGTTTTTGCTTAATTGCGGTTCTTGCTCTCTCGTGCGCTTTTGCTTACTGCGCAGTTTACTCACACAAAAAAATGTTTGTTGGTATGAGTTTTGCCCATCACTGCACTATATTGTTAAGATTGTAGTCTTGTTTACACTCATACACGCCAGCAGCCGCCCCTACCCTGCAGGAATTCGGTGTCATATAAGTGGCCTCAACTACTCTGAACGTAACTAGTTTTTGAATGGTTAAAAAAAGAACTAGCGAGGTATAGGTTAAAACGGTAAAGGAGAGCGCTCTCTCTCTGTCAAATTTGTACCGCTCAATGCTCACGCTCTCTCAGAGAGTGATTTTGTTTTTTTTTTGTGAAAAGAGATGAATTTTGGGTATACATAAAAATGTATTACAACCAAAAATGCTGCTGTACGAAATAGTCATTTCATGTTTTGCATTGGCATGTGTGGGCAAGCGCGAATTTGGTAAGTGATAAATATTTTGTAATTCAGTATATTTAAATATTATTTATTATATTTAAATATTTTGTAAGAGTAATTTAATAGTAGCAAGTTACCTATAGTTTTTTATATTAAGCTTATATATAAAAGATATAACTTGTTTTTTTTTTTGTTTTAAGTGTTATAGGAATGTACACCAAATAACTTGAATTTTTTATTTTCAGCTTAATATGTATTAAAAATAATTGTTTTATTTTATTTTCAGTTCTATAAGTACATATAACTCATAACTTGTTTTTTTTTTCAGTTTTATAAATATAAGAAATTTCTTGTGTTATTTATTTTCAGGAAAAAGAATAATAACGTAGTTACCTAAAATTACTTTACAATGAACATTTAAGTTAATCACATGTTTGTATATGTGTATATATGTAATTAAAAAATCTGTTAATTTTCAATCTATAATATAAGAATTGTAAATTATTGATAATAAGTTACTTATAAGTGAATAAAATGATTACAAGTTGAATTAAATAAACTAATATTTTAATACAACAATAATTACTAGTTCAATATTTGGGTTAAATATACTAGAACGAGCGCATACCCAAACAAATTATTATATTCTAGTACGGAAGCAACTAGTTTTGTCCCATATGCAGGCGAACCAGTTTGCTACCAGTTGAACATCATACCCAAAAATTCTGGTTGCTTCCTATGACAAGCCCATGTTAAAAATACTAGTTAGCCAGGAGCAATCATACTAGGTTTGGGACACACAGTTTCACAGTCGGGGTGGTTCGGAACCAGTTTCGGACTAATTTTTTTTCCTGCAGGGTAACCTAACCTAACCTACACTCATACACTGCAGACACACTTTTAAATTTCAAGAGTGACAATGACACTCTTTTCGAGCAGTGAGAGAGCGAGAGGTGGGAGCAAAATGTTTATTGCGTGTCAGAATGAGAGCTGGGTAAAAAGAGAGCGGCCGAAAAATGAGGCCTACAACATTTACAAGCATGATCCAACGATTAGAAGGTCACGCAACGCGCAGGTCCGTTATTCGTGTCTCTCCCAAAAGAGAGCGGGTTCACTTTTTGTATGGTAGCTATGTGAAATAGTGGACCAATTTTGATCAAACTTCACACAAATGTAAAGACTTATACTTAATTAAACTGGCATAAATTTAGATGCGATATTCAAAAAACCAAAAAAGTTTTTCTTTGTATATATTTCCTTGTTTGTATGGTAGCAGCTGAGAGCAGCATGCTGTAATGAATTAACATACAAATGTTTCTTTACATTTGCTTATGCCTGCATCTGTAAATTAACATTTGTATGTTAGTTCAATACAAACTGCTGCTGCCAGCTGCTGCCAAGCAAATGTTTTGTATGAGAATAGTTATTGCTAGAAAAACTTTTCTGGTTTTTAAAATATCGCAACCAAATATTTGTCAGTTTAATTTAGTATAAGTCTTTACATTTGTGTGAAGTTTGATCAAAATTGGTCCACTATTTAGCTACCATACAAAAAGTGAACCCGGAGCCGCCATTTTTTCCGCGCAGCCGAATTCGCGCACTTCTTTGCGTCACCTTGTAAAATTCTTTGCATCATGATTTACAACAATACAAAAATAATAAACGCAAATAATATTAACAATGTGTACGAAAAATTAATGCAACAACATTTTGCAACACAATTCAATTGCGCAGTGTATAGCCCACTAACACTCTCTCATTTTTCGTCCGTTCTCTTTTTGCCCAGCTCAGGCCAAAACACACGCGTAGTATCATAGTACCACTGCTCTCTCGTAAGTTGTTGAGGTTTCTCTCACGCTCTCTTTTTTATTGTGCTGTATGTTAGAGTGTAAACTTTACACTGTAAAGCAGTGACCCTGCAGGAAAAAAAATTAGTTCAGAACTGGTTCCCAACCACCCCGACGGTGAAACTGTGTGTCCCAAACCTAGTATGATTGCTCCTGGCTAACTAGTATTTTTAACATGGGCTTGACATAGGAAGCAACCAGAATTTTTGGGTATGATGTTCAACTGGTAGCAAACTGGTTCGCCTGCATATGGGACAAAACTAGTTGCTTCCGAACTAGAATATAATAATTCGTTTAGGTATGCTCTCGTTCTAGTATATTTAACCCAAATGTTGAACTAGTAATTATTGTTGTATTAATTTAATTTAATTTGTAATCATTTTATTCACTTATAAGTAACTTATTATCAATCATTTACAATTCTTAAATTATAGATTGAAAATTTACAGATTTTTTAATTACATATACATATACATATATACATACATACATGTGTTTAACTTAAATGTTCATTGTAAAGTAATTTTAGGTAACTACGTTATTATTATCCTGAAAATAAATAACACAAGAAATTTCTTATACTTATTTATAAAACTGAAAAAAAGACAAGTTATGAGTTATATGTACTTATAGAACTTAAAATAAAATAAAACAATTATTTTTAATACATATTAAGCTGAAAATAAAAAATTCAAGTTATTTGGTGTACATTCCTATAACACTTAAAACAAAAAAAAAACAAGTTATTTGTTTTATATATAAGCTTAATATAAAAAACTATAGGTAACTTGCTACTATTAAATTACTCTTACAAAATATTGTTTTAAATATACTAAATAACAAAATATTTATCACTTACCAAATTCACGCTTGCCCACACATGCCAATGCAAAACATGAAATGACTATTTTGTACAGCAGCATTTTTGGTTGTACCGCGCTGGTTCTTTTTTTAACCATTCAAAAACTAGTTACGTCCAGAGTAGTTGAGGCCACTTATATGACACCGAATTCCTGCAGGGGATGGGCAAAACTCATACAAATAAACATATCTTTGTGTGAGTAAGCTGCGCAGTAAGCAAAAGCGCACGAGAGAGCAAGAACCGCAATTAAGGAAAAACGAGCAAGAGATTTCACACACTTGGACCGTGCATGAGCCGACTGCGCTGCGTCAGATTTTGGTGCAATAGCCTCGCAAGTTATGTAAATTGAGAGACTGCCCATCACTGCTGTAAAGCGAACCATTTGCACTCGAGTTTGGCACCATTGGCACCATAGTGCTAAGAGTGGAAAAAGGCAACAGAACTGGTTCCCAACCACCCCGACGGTGAAACTGTGTGTCCCAAACCTAGTATGATTGCTCCTGGCTAACTAGTATTTTTAACATGGGCTTGTCATAGGAAGCAACCAGAATTTTTGGGTATGATGTTCAACTGGTAGCAAACTGGTTCGCCTGCATATGGGACAAAACTAGTTGCTTCCGAACTAGAATATAATAATTCGTTTAGGTATGCTCTCGTTCTAGTATATTTAACCCAAATATTGAACTAGTAATTATTGTTGTATTAAAATATTATGTGTGAGATGTAGGGGGATAGGAGAGTGGTAGGTTGATTTGTGGGATTTGGGGTACTGTGTGAAGCTATGTTTTAGTAGGCGGCAACACAAACACCTCGTCAGTGCAGCGGTCATTTGTGCACCCGCTGCCTGTCCGGGACTGCTTATTCGCAAGAATTCTCGCTTATTTGCAGCTAACCTCCCGGAGAGAGGCCGTTCGCTATCCGCAACCTGCGACCCGTCCGGTGGCCTACAGCTTGGCCCCTAAAGAACCATCTCACTAGTTCGTTAGACCGACAGCATTGAGCATTGAGCGGTACAAATTTGACAGAGAGAGCGCTCTCCTTTACCGTTTTATCCTATACCGCGCTGGTTCTTTTTTTAACCATTCAAAAACTAGTTACGTTCAGAGTATTTGAGGCCACTTATATGACACCGAATTCCTGCAGGGTAGGGGCGGCTGCTGGCGTGTATGAGTGTAAACAAGACTACAATCTTAACAATATAGTGCAGTGATGGGCAAAACTCATACAAACAAACATATCTTTGTGTGAGTAAGCTGCGCAGTAAGCAAAAGCGCACGAGAGAGCAAGAACCGCAATTAAGGAAAAACGAGCAAGAGATTTCACACACTTGGACCGTGCATGAGCCGACTGCGCTGCGTCAGATTTTGGTGCAATAGCCTCGCAAGTTATGTAAATTGAGAGACTGCCCATCACTGCTGTAAAGCGAACCATTTGCACTCGAGTTTGGCACCATTGGCACCATAGTGCTAAGAGTGGAAAAAGGCAACAGAACTGGTTCCCCAGCCACCCCGACGGTGAAACTGTGTGTCCCAAACCTAGTATGATTGCTCCTGGCTAACTAGTATTTTTAACATGGGCTTGTCATAGAAAGCAACCAGAATTTTTGGGTATGATGTTCAACTGGTAGCAAACTGGTTCGCCTGCATATGGGACAAAACTAGTTGCTTCCGTACTAGAATATAATAATTCGTTTAGGTATGCTCTCGTTCTAGTATATTTAACCCAAGTATTGAACTAGTAATTATTGTTGTATTAAAATATTATGTGTTAGATGTAGGGGGATAGGAGAGTGGTAGGTTGATTTGTGGGATTTGGGGTACAGTGTGAAGCTATGTTTTAGTAGGCGGCAACACAAACACCTCGTCAGTGCAGCGGTCATTTGTGCACCCGCTGCCTGTCCGGGACTGCTTATTCGCAAGAATTCTCGCTTATTTGCAGCTAACCTCCCGGAGAGAGGCCGTTCGCTATCCGCAACCTGCGAGCCGTCCGGTGGCCTACAGCTTGGCCCCTAAAGAACCATCTCACTAGTTCGTTAGACCGACAGCATTGAGCATTGAGCGGTACAAATTTGACAGAGAGAGCGCTCTCCTTTACCGTTTTATCCTATACCGCGCTGGTTCTTTTTTTAACCATTCAAAATCTAGTTACGTCCAGAGTAGTTGAGGCCACTTATATGACACCGAATTCCTGCAGGGTATTTGGAAAAAGTGTTGTATATTTGTACATATCCACATACAGTGAATTTACCACTTAAAACGTTGCGGCTAGCAAACGCTGCATTCTACTTACATACATACGAAAGTACATACATACATACTTACATAAGTATGTATATACATATATACAGACAGCACACAAATTATTCGGACACTTTGAATTTGCCACTTTGAAGCCCAATAACTTTTGATGTAAACAAGATAGAACAAAAATTTTTTTAATATTGAAAATATAACATTTTCCTTACATGCTTATACAATAAAAACCATAAAACTTCAAATAATATGCATAAAAACTTAACAAAACTAAAAAATGAGCGATTTTTACGCACATAAATTATTCGGACACTTGTTACCAAATAAGAAATTTTGTTAGAAAAAAATGTTTTTTTGGACTTTTTATGTTTAATAAGGCTGCCTTTGGGTTTTATAATGGCTTTCAAGCGATGCTTCATATTTTTCAAGAATCTATTGATCTCCTATGGGTCAATTTTCTTCAGCTGTATAGTAATAGATGTTTATGACGGTTCCTTTGGTGTTACTTGGTACTACCTTCAAATTTTTTCAATCAAATGCCAAGGGGGATGTTAGTTCGGAGACTGGAGTAGAGTTTTCAGCTGCTTGCAATTACATATTAACCATTCCTGAGCGGTAATTTCGTCAAATTCATAAAAAATCTACATTGCCAAAGATATTAACTACTCTAGATCAGCGAAATCTGATAGGAGCTGTATTTAAAACTCCAAAAATTTCCATCCATCCCAGTAGTAGACCAAAATGTGAAGAAGCATTGTAATACAAAAAAAAGTACATAGAAGATACAATGCTATGTTTGAAATGCTATATATACTTAGGGTGTTCACGGTTTGTGTTGAGTTGAGGAATTGAAAAGTTGAGGAAAATGTCCGCAGGCCAAAGCGTGAACAGCCCTGTTGAGTTTCATGAGATGAGTTGTTGAGTTTTCTTCTTCTTTCCAGTGTTTGTTTACATTTGTAAATTGGTACCATTTACATTAAAATTCAAAAAGCATAACATCTATTTCAATGAAACCTGCAGCTAAAGTAGTTATGTATTACATGGATATTTATTATTTTTCTGCAGCGAAAATGAAATACTTGCACAAAAACCGTATTTGAGTTTGTGCTTGTTCTTCCATTTGTTTGTTTACATTTGTAAATTGGTACAAATTGCATTAAAATTGCATTAAAATTAAAATGCAGAGTAAGAACATAAAATCTACTTTAATAGAACCTGCAGCTAAAGTAGCTATCGATTACGCAGATTTTTATTATTTTATTGCTGCAAAAACGAAACAATTGTAGAAAAACCGTATTTGAGTTTGTGCTGCTTCTTCCCTGTGTTTGTTTACTTTTATAAATTGCTGCAAATAATCATTAAAATAAAAATTTTGATTTAAAAATGCCAAGACTGAGCGTAAAGTCTACTTTGATTGAAACTGTTGGTAAAGTGGCTTTGGCTGAAATTAAGGTTCGCCTGCTAAAACAAATTCATCGTATAAGAACTAAATTTAGTTTAATATAGTGACTATGGGGTTGCGGGGCGACGCACAAATTGATGAAGTTTTAGATAATTATGTAGAGGACATGAATGCTATAATACTCTCGCGGCAGGGCGACCACTTCCACATCCCTAAGTCAATTGACTGGCGCCAGAACGTGCTCAGTTCCTTCGGCGACAAGCGTGTTGTTCAAATGCTGAGTATATTTAGCCTAGTACATCTATTTTTACTCGTTTATTTGCGTAAAATCCAACAATAAGTAATCATGTCTAATTCACTTAATTTCGCACAAAAAAGGCGCAACCTTTTTGTACTTGCGTTAATGCAATTTGATTATTTTAAATTTGGCGCTTACTTTTTTCCAACGAGTATACGGTAACTCGTTGGTTTTCATACCACGAAATGGCTAAAAAATGGCAAATGCATTAGTGCTGAAAAGGCAGCGAATTACCACATTGTGCAACACTTTCTCAAAAACTCAACAGGAAAAAATAGACTAGGGTCTGGGTTGAGGAAAAGTTGAGTTGAAAATCGAAACGCAGGATTGATTTACATCATGTATTTGTTTTTGTAAAAGTCCTCAACTTTTCAACTCCTCAACTCAACACAAAGCGTGAATACCCTAACTGATAAAAAAAATAAAATCTTAAATCAAGATTTTTGCATTCTTGTTTTTAATTCTTAAAATGAGACCAAAAAATCATAAAAGAAGGCCAAAAAATCTTGAATTAAGAATAAAAGTTCTTGAATTAAGAAAGAAAAATATTAATACCCTAAATTATTACCCTAAATTAGGGTATTCACGCTTTGTGAGCACTTGAGCAGTTGAGCAGAAAGTGCTCAGGCTAAAGCGTGAATCCCTCCTGTCGATTTTTTGTGTTGAGTTGAGCACTTTTCTGGTTCTTGCCAGAGTTTGTTTACATTTGTAAATTGGTACAATTTACATTAAAATTAAAAAACCTGAATTAAAAATGCCGAGTCAAAGCATAAAATCTATTTTAACTAAACCTGTAGCTAAAGCAGCTATGTATTACATCGATTCGTATTATTTTATTGCTGCGAAAATTAAATAATTGCAGAGAAACCGTATTTGTTTTTGTGCTTCCTCTTCTTGTGTTTGTTTACATTTGCAAAATGCTGCAAATAATTATTAAAATTAAAAATGTTGAATTAAAAATGTCGAGTCAAAGCATAAAATCTATTTTAACTAAACATGTAGCTAAAGTAGCTTTGTATTACATCGATTCGTATTATTTTATTGCTGCGAAAATTAAATAATTGCAGAGAAACCGTATTTGATTTTGTGCTTCCTCTTCTTGTGTTTGCTTACATTTCTTAATTGCTGCAAATTATCATCAATAGTTAAAATTTATATTTAAAAATGCCAAGACAGAGCGTAAAGTCTATGCTGCTTGAAGCTGTTGCTCAAATGGCTTTAGATGAAATCTATTTTATTGAAGGTTCGTCTGCTAAAACAAATTCATTGTTGAAAAACTAACTTTTGTATAATACAGATACAATGGGGTTGCGTGGCGACGCAAAAATTGATGAAGTTTTAGACAACTATCATGAGGACGCAAATGCAATTATACTCTCGCATCGCGGTGACCACTTCGATATCCCTAAGTCAATTGACTGGCGCCAGAACGGGCTGAAAAACAGTTCCAGCATATATTAAGCGTAGTACAGCCCCAGCATTTTCCGATTCTCATCTACTTGCGTTTACTCCAACAACAAGTAATTATGTCTAAATCACTTAATTTCGCATAAAAAAGCCACAACCTTTTTTACTTGCGCTAATACAATTTGATTATTTTAAATTTGGCGCTCTTCTTTTTTTAGCGAGTATAAGGTAACTCGTTGCTTTTCATATCATGAAATGGCTAAAAAATGACAAATGCGTGCAGTGTTGAAAAGCCAGCGAATTACCATATTGTGCAACACTTTCTGCTCAAGTGTACAGCAAAAAGTAGACTAGGGTCTGGGTTTTTTGCGTAAAATCCAACAATAAGTAATCATGTCTAATTCACTTAATTTCGCACAAAAAAGGCGCAACCTTTTTGTACTTGCGTTAATGCAATTTGATTATTTTAAATTTGGCGCTTACTTTTTTCCAACGAGTATACGGTAACTCGTTGGTTTTCATACCACGAAATGGCTAAAAAATGGCAAATGCATTAGTGCTGAAAAGGCAGCGAATTACCACATTGTGCAACACTTTCTCAAAAACTCAACAGGAAAAAATAGACTAGGGTCTGGGTTGAGGAAAAGTTGAGTTGAAAATCGAAACGCAGGATTGATTTACATCATGTATTTGTTTTTGTAAAAGTCCTCAACTTTTCAACTCCTCAACTCAACACAAAGCGTGAATACCCTAACTGATAAAAAAAATAAAATCTTAAATCAAGATTTTTGCATTCTTGTTTTTAATTCTTAAAATGAGACCAAAAAATCATAAAAGAAGGCCAAAAAATCTTGAATTAAGAATAAAAGTTCTTGAATTAAGAAAGAAAAATATTAATACCCTAAATTATTAACCTAAATTAGGGTATTCACGCTTTGTGAGCACTTGAGCACTTGAGCAGTTGAGCAGAAAGTGCTCAGGCTAAAGCGTGAATCCCTCCTGTCGATTTTTTGTGTTGAGTTGAGCACTTTTCTGGTTCTTGCCAGAGTTTGTTTACATTTGTAAATTGGTACAATTTACATTAAAATTAAAAAACCTGAATTAAAAATGCCGAGTCAAAGCATAAAATCTATTTTAACTAAACCTGTAGCTAAAGCAGCTATGTATTACATCGATTCGTATTATTTTATTGCTGCGAAAATTAAATAATTGCAGAGAAACCGTATTTGTTTTTGTGCTTCCTCTTCTTGTGTTTGTTTACATTTGCAAAATGCTGCAAATAATTATTAAAATTAAAAATGTTGAATTAAAAATGTCGAGTCAAAGCATAAAATCTATTTTAACTAAACATGTAGCTAAAGTAGCTTTGTATTACATCGATTCGTATTATTTTATTGCTGCGAAAATTAAATAATTGCAGAGAAACCGTATTTGATTTTGTGCTTCCTCTTCTTGTGTTTGCTTACATTTCTTAATTGCTGCAAATTATCATCAATAGTTAAAATTTATATTTAAAAATGCCAAGACAGAGCGTAAAGTCTATGCTGCTTGAAGCTGTTGCTCAAATGGCTTTAGATGAAATCTATTTTATTGAAGGTTCGTCTGCTAAAACAAATTCATTGTTGAAAAACTAACTTTTGTATAATACAGATACAATGGGGTTGCGTGGCGACGCAAAAATTGATGAAGTTTTAGACAACTATCATGAGGACGCAAATGCAATTATACTCTCGCATCGCGGTGACCACTTCGATATCCCTAAGTCAATTGACTGGCGCCAGAACGGGCTGAAAAACAGTTCCAGCATATATTAAGCGTAGTACAGCCCCAGCATTTTCCGATTCTCATCTACTTGCGTTTACTCCAACAACAAGTAATTATGTCTAAATCACTTAATTTCGCATAAAAAAGCCACA
The DNA here is from genome assembly GCA_949987675.1 of Chymomyza fuscimana. Classification (NCBI taxonomy): domain Eukaryota; kingdom Metazoa; phylum Arthropoda; class Insecta; order Diptera; family Drosophilidae; genus Chymomyza; species Chymomyza fuscimana. The sequence continues at coordinate 5,922,649 of OX465092.1, forward strand.
ACCTTTTTTACTTGCGCTAATACAATTTGATTATTTTAAATTTGGCGCTCTTCTTTTTTTAGCGAGTATAAGGTAACTCGTTGCTTTTCATATCATGAAATGGCTAAAAAATGACAAATGCGTGCAGTGTTGAAAAGCCAGCGAATTACCATATTGTGCAACACTTTCTGCTCAAGTGTACAGCAAAAAGTAGACTAGGGTCTGGGTTGAGCACTTGAGCAGTTGAGACTTGAAACGCAGGGTTGTATTTCCCCATACATTTTGTTTTTGTAAAAGTGCTCAACTGCTCAAGTGCTCACAAAGCGTGAATACCCTAAATTAGGGTAATATTATAGAATTTTTCTTACCAAACTGCTCTAGCTTCCGACACTTTGGTCAAATTCGTAAGAATATCGAAGCTCTCAAAATTTTTGAGGTCCTTTTGGTGGAATGAAAATGTATGCCTTCACTTTGCCAAATTACGATGAGATGGCTCATACTTTGAGCGCTTGATCCTTTTGTTCTTATATTTTGCAAATAGTTTTCCACTTGGATTTGATTTATTTTTCCGCGTTATATTGTAGTAATCCCGTCAAGATTATGACACTTTAGATGGCATCGACAATGAATCGTTTTCCATTCCAAACTGATGAAATATATAAAGAACAAAATGTATACATGAATTCGTGCATATGTGTAGCATCCAAAACTAACCTCCTTTTTTTTCACGCTTTGTGAGCACTTGAGCACTTGAGCAGTTGAGCAGAAAGTGCTCAGGCTAAAGCGTGAATCCCTCCTGTCGATTTTTTGTGTTGAGTTGAGCACTTTTCTGGTTCTTGCCAGAGTTTGTTTACATTTGTAAATTGGTACAATTTACATTAAAATTAAAAAACCTGAATTAAAAATGACGAGTCAAAGCATAAAATCTATTTTAACTAAACCTGTAGCTAAAGTAGCTATGTATTACATCGATTCGTATTATTTTATTGCTGCGAAAATTAAATAATTGCAGAGAAACCGTATTTGATTTTGTGCTTCCTCTTCTTGTGTTTGTTTACATTTGCAAAATGCTGCAAATAATTATTAAAATTAAAAATGTTGAATTAAAAATGTCGAGTCAAAGCATAAAATCTATTTTAACTAAACCTGTAGCTAAAGTAGCTATGTATTACATCGATTCGTATTATTTTATTGCTGCGAAAATTAAATAATTGCAGAGAAACCGTATTTGATTTTGTGCTTCCTCTTCTTGTGTTTGCTTACATTTCTTAATTGCTGCAAATTATCATCAATAGTTAAAATTTATATTTAAAAATGCCAAGACAGAGCGTAAAGTCTATGCTGCTTGAAGCTGTTGCTCAAATGGCTTTAGATGAAATCTATTTTATTGAAGGTTCGTCTGCTAAAACAAATTCATTGTTGAAAAACTAACTTTTGTATAATACAGATACAATGGGGTTGCGTGGCGACGCAAAAATTGATGAAGTTATAGACAACTATCATGAGGACGCAAATGCAATTATACTCTCGCATCGCGGTGACCACTTCGATATCCCTAAGTCAATTGACTGGCGCCAGAACGGGCTGAAAAACAGTTCCAGCATATATTAAGCGTAGTACAGCCCCAGCATTTTCCAATTCTCATCTACTTGCGTTTACTCCAACAACAAGTAATTATGTCTAAATCACTTAATTTCGCATAAAAAAGCCACAACCTTTTTTACTTGCGCTAATACAATTTGATTATTTTAAATTTGGCGCTCTTCTTTTTTTAGCGAGTATAAGGTAACTCGTTGCTTTTCATATCATGAAATGGCTAAAAAATGACAAATGCGTGCAGTGTTGAAAAGCCAGCGAATTACCATATTGTGCAACACTTTCTGCTCAAGTGCACAGCAAAAAGTAGACTAGGGTCTGGGTTGAGCACTTGAGCAGTTGAGACTTGAAACGCAGGGTTGTATTTCCCCATACATTTTGTTTTTGTAAAAGTGCTCAACTGCTCAAGTGCTCAAGTGCTCACAAAGCGTGAATAACCTAATTATTTATATTGCCCTAACAAAAAACATTTCTTGCTTTTCAGATACAAATAGATTTTGATATTTTGTACCCGGGGAAAAACAATTTTTTGATATCAAAATGGCAAGGTTTTAAAAAGAGTGTAACAACCTTTTTTGAAAACAACATCCTCTACGAGTTGTGCATTGATCAATCTAGCATAGCTTAATCAATAACCCACAAAGGTAAGACTAGAAAAAAAAATTCTTAAACTAAATTAAAGTAAAAATTTTCTATAACATATATATAGGTTTTATGAAATATATTTTACTAATTTTTAATTATGAATTTAAAATTTATATACTCATTAGATGCAAAGGACTACATGTACTACTGCTAACATCGGTATTGCCATCATCTGCATGATTCAAGGACAAATCGGGAAAAAGTATCAGGAAGGAAACGAAGAGTGGAAATTAATCCATTCGATTAAGTTTAGATCGGTTACAAAAATTTAATTTAAAAATGACAGCTAGTGAAGTTGATTGTTTTGTTCACTTTTTGACTTTAATGAATGGTGATCTTGTTCCCATAAAGAATAAATACTTTCTTTTACAAATTATAGATACTTGGCTGAAATCTAAGGAGACTATAAATGACTCAGATTATTTAAAAAAATTGATTTGTGAACCTATAGAAATAAGACTATTTGATCAACACTCTCAATCACATGAAATTGGACAAAAAACGTAAATTGAATTGTATAAAATATATTTCAGACTTTACCAGTCCGCCACTTCATTTATATCCCCTAAACCCAGTATTAAGTTTGAATAAGTTTGTAGTTATAAAAGTTTTTTATACTAAAAAAAAAAAAAAAAAAAAAAATTGTAAAATACATTTTAAAAAGCATTTTTCCTTATTTGTAATAAGAATTTATAAATCTCATTTCAAGATTTTAACAATCTTATTGCAGGCGATTTTAGATTTTCCCTTCTTAAATCTTAAATCAAGAACGGCATTCTTAAGCTGACAACAAAAAAAGCTTACGCTACTTTCGTGACCATTTGTTCACGATTTTATGACCAAAAATCTTAAAATCAGACCGTTTTTTTATCAGTATACTTATGCAAATTGCAAAGCACTAATTTTGGTTGCTAATGAAGATCAATGGCTAGAATTCACGAAACACCAAAAAAAAAAAGAGCTAGATTTGATTGACTGATTTTTCGATTAAAATTATAATCTACCAAATCAAATCCGGGTAAGGAATAAAACTAGTCGCTTCCTTACTAGAATACAATAATTTGCTTGGATATGGTATGGTTGGTTGGTTGAAGTGGTGGCTCAGTTCATGAGCCCAACTAGCGCTTTCGCACCATTTTGTTGCCACATCCTCGTTTCCAACTCGTTACTTGGTTGTTTGTGTAGTCAGCTCAGTTAGATCCAGTCCGTGCGGTTATGGAACCTCTGGAGGTCGTTAATGTTTATTTCTGCCAGCTCCCCCCGTCCATTGAAAAGCGGCTTTCCTAGGGTGTCCATGAAGAACGGTTTCTTGTTCTTCTGGCTGGTTACAACTGTGACAGTGGATATTGAGGGGAAGCCTCATTTTGGCCGCCTGTTCTCCAATAGGCCAGAAGCCAGTGATGACTGCCATCAGTCTAGAGGTGTCTTTTCTATTCCTGTTTATCAGCAATGTTGTTTGTTTGAGGTTGTATCTAGGCCATAGGGATCTACTAGTCCTGCATGTTACAAGACTATTCCATCTACGACCCACTATCTGAAGGTATTTTGTATTTATGTTTCTATTGACCACGTTAAGTGGTGTGAACGCCGGATCCGCAAGATGGCAGATCCATTTCTTGCCAGTTCGTCGGCTTTTTCGTTTCCCTCTATATTTCTGTGTCCCGGGACCCAGATTAGGGTAACGTTATGCCTTTCGCTTATGGTGGTGAGGCTCCTTCTGCTTTGTTCCACCATTTTAAAGTTGTGATGGCTGAATTCAGGGCCTGAATCGCAGCCTGGCTATCCGACAGAATAGTAATGTTGTTTTTGAATGTGTAGTCAGCGATTAGTATCCTACATGCCTCCCCAATAGCGAATACTTCCGCCTGGAAGACGCTGGATAAATTGGGAAGGCGCACTGACTTTTTGATGTTTAGTCTCTCGGATTATATACCTGCTCCGACACCACAATCCATTTTGAAGCCATCCGTATAGATTGTGGTGTCGAAGTTGTTTAGCAAAGATCCCGTAGTCCAATCCTTCCGTAAGGGTAGGACTGTAGTGAAATTCCTGTTGAATATCATCTTTGGTACAATATACTGGGGTGCCACAGAAAACAATTTCTTTGCAATTTCGTAGCCATTCCGATTCTTGGTGCCACAGACATGATTCGCAAAGGTTTCAAAATCTTCGACAAAATTGCTTGAGATTTGATTAAATTCACCAATTAAAACAATCCCGCAATTGGCATTTTAAAAATAATTTTCTATTTTCGTGCAAATTTGCAAATGTAAACAAACAAATTTTGCCATTCACAACGCTGAGGACAGCTGTTGACCCTAGGGTTGCCATACAAACTCTTTTATTGGGCGGTACAAATATTCAAACTTAATTTAAATTTATTTTGTACAAATGGAAAGCAAAAGATGGCGTACGTTAAAGTCGGGCGCGGACGACTTTGGGATACCCTGTACCACTGCTTGCAATAAAATCCGGTATATTGCTTAAGAACACCAAAAGACATTTGATTGCCAAATTAGATTAGCGACTGTACCCAAATTACGTGACCCAAATTTTGCACTTTTTGACAAAGATATGGTTCCCATATCTTAACAAACAAACGAAATACAACGAACGTCCTATGGGAGCTATATGATACAGTCAACCGATTTTGATAAAATTTGGTACAGTGCTTGGGTACTCTAAAAAACTTCCGAATGCCAAATTCGGTTACAATATCTTTACAAACAAACGAAGCACAACTAATTTTGTACAAAAAACTTTTTTTGACCGATTGGTCCTATGGGAGCTATATGATATAGTCAACCGATTTTGATCAAATTTGGTAAAGTGCTCAAAAAAATAAAATAAACCTGTCTCCCCTGACATAATAGCGCATCTGATCTGAAAATTTGGTTGCTCTAGCTTTTACCATCTCTGAGATCTAGGCGTTCATACAGACAGACGGACATAGGTATATCGACTTCTCTAGTCACCCTGATCATGCTTTAGGTAACTTTGAGGGGTCTCCGACGTTTCCTTCTGTATGTTACATACATTTTCGGCTTGCACAAACTTAATATACCCTTTGTACCATACGGTAAAGGGTATAAATATGCTGAAAATTATCGATCAATGTAATAAAGAATAAACTTTATTGGATCACTGTTAATAAACATTTATTTAAATGAGTGTCTAAATGTTTTAAAATAATTTTTGGAAAGTAGCAACCCTTTGCTGCCATTCTTGCAAAGGCGTGAATATTCGAAATTATTTGTTCGAAAAATGAAATCTTTGAGATTTCTGTGGCACGTTAAAGATTTCTGTGGCACCCCCGATTGTCAGTCTTTTCAGAAAGGTTTTGCGTTAGTTTTGTTAATAAGCACCCGTGGCCATGGGTTCTTTCTTTCCAGCGCCCCGCTTCCCTTAACCTCAGAGCAGCCGTTGTCGCCGTTTTCATAATATGTAAGTCTATTGGTAGCGTGTGCGTCAGAACATTAAGAGCCTCCCTGGGACATGACTTAATGGCTCCGACAGCCATTGCACTTGCTGACCTTTGTATACTGTTAAGTTTATTGACAGTGTTACCTTTTTCTAAAGCCTTCCACCAAACCACAGAGCCGTACGATAAAATTGGACGCATAACCGCTTTGTACATCCAAAAAGCTAATTTTGGTTGAAGGCCCCATTTCCTACCTATTGTTTGTTTTCAGGCATATAGGGCAAAACCAGCTTTCTTTGCCCGCAGCTCTGTGTTTAATCTCCAGTTCAGCTTGGAGTCAAGTATTACCCCTAGGTACTAAGCACTGGATGAAAAAGTGAGTGTCTGTTGGTTTAGTTTTGGTGGGTCAAAGTTGGGTATATTGATACTTACTTCTTCAGCATGATTTTGATAATATGCAATCTTGGTGCAATATCAACCAACTCTTTCTCAACAAGACAAAATGTAACGTTATGATATTTTATCGTTCTGCTCCTTATTTGGCTAATTACTTTTTAGAATCTTCTACCTTAGAAAGCATCGAGACTGTGTGTCTGACCTTGGTGTTTTGTTTAATCATGTTAGAGTTAGGAAAATACACGTCTTTACACTTGCATTTGTATAACCGGAAAAGACATAGTTTATTGTTATATTTTAATTATATATAATTGTATAACACAATATTAAGAGTGCGGCGCTGCCAACACGTGCGATTATCATAATGCTACATACTATACATATGTTTGGTATTTTCAACAGTTACCCTCAATACATATGTATTGTACTATTTATAATAATTAAATCTTACAGTTTCTTTAAACCAAGCAAACTTATACAATTTTCATGTTTTACTTTACATAAATTCTTGGTCAAAACATCCGCCATCATATTATTAGTGGAACAATATTTTAAATCAATAACATTATTACTATAGACTTCGCGTACATAATGATAACGTATGTCTATATGTTTGCTTCTTGCATGGTATACAGGGTTTTTAACTAAATTAATGGCACTTAGATTATCGCCATGTATATTAATTGATTTTACATTGTTAAATATCTTCATTTCTTTGCATAATTTTTGTATAAAAACAGCTTCTTTAACAGCTTCTGATAGCCCCATGTATTCGGCTTCGGTACTGCTGAGCGCTACCGATGACTGCTTTTTGCTTTCCCAAGAAAATGCGCTGCCTCCCAGGGTGAAGGCAAATCCAGTGTATGACTTCCGATCCGTAGCATCTCCGCCCCAATCTGCGTCGACATAACCATTCACGGTGCCACCAGTTTTCGCATACGTAATGCCAAAGTTTGATGTGGTGTACAGGTATCTCAACACCTGCTTAGCTGCTGTCCAATGCTCTTTGTGTGGGTTCGTGTTTCTTTGTGATAGCTTGCACACAGAATGCAAAATGTCCGGACGTGATGTAACAGCAAGATACATCATTGAACCTATCAATGACTGATACTCGGTCTGATCCAGTAACTTGCAGCTTGGTTTATCACAATTGGACTGATAACCAGGAATCAATGGCTGCTGCTGGGAAATCGTTATCGCCCCTGTGGAGCCCTCTCTCTCTATTTTCATACCAAGAAAATGATGAATGGGACCTTTGTCTACAATCTGAAAAGAGTTCGAAATTTGGCGTTTAATGGCGACTAACTCACCGATATCTGAAGAACATATCATCAGATCATCAACATAGACTGCTATGATGTTTATTTGGCCCTCTTTGTGCTTTACATAAACGCACGGCTCGCTTGGACATGCCGCAAAACCAATTTGCCGTAGCTTGTCGTCCAACTTTATGTTCCACATTCGACCAGATTGTTTCAAGCCGTACAGTGACTTCTTTAGTTTGAGGACACGTACTGCCGGATCTTCAAACATTGCAGGCTGCTTCATATAAACATCATCTTCTAGTTCGCCATTCAGATATGCCGTAGAAACGTCCAGTTGATGTACATGCAGCTCAAGTTCAGCCGCTACCGCTAGCACCATACGTAATGTTGCTAATCTAACTACGGGAGAAAACGTTTCCTCATAGTTAACACCATATCTCTGTCCGCATCCTTTTGCCACCAGCCGGGCCTTATATCGTTCGATGGCACCGCCACTGTCTCTTTTCAGTGCAAATACCCATCTGCTTCCGATTGCCTTCTGATTATGTGGTAACTCAGCAGGCTCCCACGTATCGTTTTTGACGAGTGCTTTGTACTCATCTAGCATGGCCTTTTGCCATTCTGATGATTGCTCACTTGCTAGAGCTTCTTCTAATGTTGTCGGCACATTTACGTACTCACAGTTTAATAAATTTATCAATTTGGACTCTTTTTTTTACGCTGCCACCCTTTTCCAGTTAGACGCACCAGTCTACCCGATCCACTTTGAATAATTGGCTCGCTGGGCTCAGGTTCCACTTGGTTGTTGACGCTGCCGGTATCATCATCGCTTTTAACTTCGCTGTCCGTATCGCCATCGCTTTCGCCACTCTCATTATGTACCTTAATGTCTGCAATCGTACTCAGTTGTTCATCTGCGAATTGATCATTATTAATTTGTTCTATAGACATATATGGTATATTAACACTATGCGTTACTATTGAAGACTCAACAAAGTTTACATCACGGCTCTCGATGATTTTTCTACTCGATTTGTCGAATAGTCGATACGCTTTTGATTTGGTAGCATATCCCACCAGAATGCACTCCTTTCCTTTGGCTTGGAACTTTTTGTGCTGCGTTTTGTCTAGCGAAACAGCTAAACATCCAAAAATACGAAGGTGACCAACTGCTGGCTTAAATCCAGTCCACAACTCATACGGTGTTTTATTGTTAACCGCCTTTGTAGGCGAACGATTGCACTGCAGTTTGAAGTGCGTCAGCCCAGAAGTTTTCACTTAAGTTTGCATTTAACAACATGCTGCGTGCCATTTCAACGAGCGTACGGTTCATTCTTTCTGCCACTCCGTTTTGTTGTGGTGTATGGGGAACAGTCAATTGTCTTTTAATACCGTGCTCATCTAGAAATGCTTCAAACTTATTATTGACATACTCTTTCCCATTATCACTGCGTAACATTTTAATTCGCTTGCCCGTTTGACACTCGACCATTCTTTTGAAAGATTTAAACACATTAAAAACTTCCGATTTATTTTTTAGGCAGTAAACATGAACGTATCTCGATTTATCGTCTACCATTGTCACGAAGTATCGCGAGCCACCAAGCGAATTAACATTTATAGGACCACAAACGTCACTATGTACGACTTGTAATAAGTCTTTGCTTTTAATTTCTGACGCAGTAAATGGTTTTACGCAGCATTTACTTTTTAAACACACTGTGCAATTTATTTGTGTGTTTATTTTCTCAATGTTTAAGCCACGCACTAATTCTTTTTCCTTTAGTTCTTTTAAGCTTTGCACATTTAGGTGTCCGTACCTTTTGTGCCACAGTTCAAGATCAGCTGTCGAGCAAGTGCTAAAACACAGCATATTTTTTGTTTTTTCTATTTCACACAGATAATACATAGGTTGTTTATTTGTTTTGCACTCAGTAATTTTTTACCGTTTTCGTCATTGAGCAGCCTCCGTCTTCTGCTTTACTTATCGAAATAAAGTTACATTGCAATTGTGGAGCATATAAAACCTTCTTTAGTTTTATGACCGATGTTTTTGTTTCTATTGTAACATCCCCGCGTCCTAATGCATTTATTGTGTTTTTGTCAGCTAAGGTTACAGTATCTTTAATACTTTCGAACTTTTCAAACATTTCTCTACGTGCACACATATGATTTGTTGCTCCACTATCCAAACACCAACTGGATTGATCAAAGTACGACATTCCCTTATCAACTGAAAACAGTGTTAAAAATGATTTTGAATCATCTCCTTTGTGTTTACGTTCGTTTACATTCTGAGTACACTCGGTGGCAATATGACCTCTCTTTCCACATTTATAGCATTTTATGAAATTTGCTTTGTGTTTATTCTTTTGCCTTTGACCACTATAACTGTTTTCACGTCTGGTGCTATTTTGCGCGTTTGCTTTCATATTGGAAGTTTTACCTAGAAATGCTTGTACAGTTGGTTCACTTTCCAATAGTACCTCATTTTGTCTGCGTTCATATTCTTCAATTAATTTGACCTTCAAACCACATAGGTTAGGTAATTTATCATGCGATTCTAGTGCAACTACTAAATTCTCGTACGATTTTGGCAAACTTGATAGGAGCATTACAACATATAACTCCTCCTGCACCTCAATACCAGTTTCAAACAACTTCTCAACTATATTTGCGAAACTAGTAAGGTACTGGTGCATACCTTCATTTTCGTTCATTTTCGTATGAAGCAATTTTTTGAACAAGGAAACTTTTCTAGCTGGACCAGTCGGTTGATGCACATCTTTTAGTGTTTTCCATGCGTCACTTGCTGTTGTACACTTTTTTATATGCCCGATCTCTGTTATTTTAACCGACAATGTTATAACTGCTAGCGCTTTATCGTTTTGTTTCTCCCATATGGCGCACTCAGCTTGCTTTTCCGGACTTGGACGCACGAAATCACCCGACACATACGACCACAATTCTTGATGTATTAACACACTTCTCATTTGGAGACACCAGGAATCATAATTGGTTTCATCCAATTTGTCAATGTTATACATAGCGTTACTCATGATGCTGATTTACTTATTTTTGCAGTTTCGCACTCAGAAAAACTTTGAGTATTTTGCGTTGCAGTTTTTCACACAGAAAAACGTTTTATTTAATTCGACTCACGAAAAATAACACAACGACTAATTATGCGTATTTATGTTCTGGGCCCATAACCTGTTAGAGTTAGGAAAATACACGTCTTTACACTTGCATTTGTATAACCGGAAAAGACATAGTTTATTGTTATATTTTAATTATATATAATTGTATAACACAATATTAAGAGTGCGGCGCTGCCAACACGTGCGATTATCATAATGCTACATACTATACATATGTTTGGTATTTTCAACAAATCATAACTTTAAATTTAATAATCATATTTGCAACATCGTGAATAAAGAGGTGTTCTTGCTTTTATTAAGCGTTGGTCTAAAGAGTTTAACGACCCTTACACAACAAAACTTCTTTATATTTCTCTTGTCCGTCCAATTTTTGAATATTGTTCCTGCGTTTGGAGCCCGCAATACCACCTTTATCAGGACATGATTAAGTTCGTACAAAAGCAATTTCTCCTTTTTGCACTTCGTGGCTTAAACTGGGACCCAAATATCCGAGTGCCAACGTACTTCTTAGCAAAGTTACTTTTGTCATACCATCTAGAGTAACTCGTAATTTTCGACCCTTAGCGTTACAATTTTGTAGATCTAATTATGCTTTGCACGATCCTTTCCGTGTCTTATGCTCTAACTATAATAACTTTTACAATTTCCTCTCTTTCGAACGGTCTATTCAATCTATCACTTCTTCTATCTTAAGTCACCTTGACTTGCCACTACGAGCATCCATGACCAATCCTATATTATGAGTCACCCACTTGATCAACGGTGATCCATTGGCTCTTTTTGTGATATAATGTTTAATTTTTATCTTGCTCCTTGTTTCATATCAGTTCATATCAATTCCCTCGCTCTATATTCTTTTCTAAATAAATTATAGTTTTTTTATAATAGTATAAGGTCAACTGAACTTAATGTACCCTTCAAATAAATAAATAAATAAATAAATAAGTAAATAAATAAATAAATAAATAAATAAATCAATAAATAAATAAATAAATAAATAAATAAATAAATAAATAAATAAATAAATAAATAAATAAATAAATAAATAAATAAATAAATAAATAAATAAGATATTAGGCTTGCTAAAATCTTTGTTTTGTTGTTTAATTGTTTGTTTGTTTAATAATAATGATATTATATGTTTAAGGATATAAAAATGTTGCAGCTTTAAATAGAATAGGTTTGCGCAAAACCAAAATCAAACACATCACATACGGTCACAAATTTTGCCGTGTGTTAATGAAAAACATAATTTATTTAATAAAATTAATCAAATCTATGAACAAGTCCACATTCGTGGTAATAGCGTATTGATCAATGAAAATAAGTGCCTATGTAATTAAATTAATTTATCTTGAACAAAAAAAAAAAAGCAAAAGACGCAACTAAAACATTGCAGTGACAGTGCAAATAATACCAGTATAACAACCCTGTTCTTATAACTGCAGACCTTTCTAGTAAAGCAGAACAACCCAGACTAACTCGTGCTTTACCAAATAAAATTGTCTTTTGGTATTAAACAAAAATAAAAAATTAAAGATTAAGCGAACAAAGACAATCTTTAAGGGCGACATTGCAATGTCGCCCCGCGCGAAGAAAAAGTTGTTAAAATCAGACTCTGGGCAGAAACCTGTCGCTGATACAAATTACTTTTCCCCGCTTCAAACTGTTGACGACTTGGATGCTGAGGAAAATAATGACGAAAGTATTGAGCTTGTCGTTAAAAACAAAGTGTACGTACCACCACCTATAACTATACTCAAAAGTTCTGTGGAGCAAGTTCACAACATTTGCAACAAAATAAACTGCACTAAGTTTTCAATCAGGAAGATTTCGATTGGTATAAAACTGTACTGTGAGGAAGCTAAGGATTATGAAGCTGCCTGCAAACAACTAAACGGAAATTTTGAATACTTTTCTTACGCCAACAAAAGTGAAAAACCGTATAAAGCTCTTCTCCTAGGGCTTGACGTATTGGATACCGGCGCAGTCAAATCTAAACTCATCGAAATGGGCCTTGAATGTATTGATGTTAAACTTGTTCAAAGGGAGAGACCTAACAACAGTGTTGTTGTCATCTACGTTGTGTACTTCAACAAAAAGTCGATTACTCTCAGCGAGCTACGGTTTTCAAAACTATGTTAAAATGGGAGTACCAAAAACGCAATAATAACAAAATAACTCAATGTTATAATTGCCAAATGTTTGGGCATGGCTCCAGCCGTTGTGGGGTTAAAACTTACTGTTCAGTTTGTGCCGGTAACCACAAGACCACTGACTGCCAGGAAAAAAGGAGTTTCAAATGTGCGAACTGTAATGGCCCGCATAAATCAAATTTTTCAGAATGCCCTAGTAGGTTGAATTACCATAACTTGAAGTCGCAGTTCAAGTCAAATCGGGTCAATTCACAAGTCTGGAAGCCTTCGAAACCTCCGCAACTTAATAATACTGACGCTTTTCCAGCTCTTCCCAAGTTTGCAAGTACGCCAACTTCACGCAGCCATCAACCAGGCTACTGCTGGGGAAATCAAGCAAACCTTCTAAAAGGAAATCCTGATCTCTTCACTATTGAGGAAATAAAAAACATTACATTTGATCTTATTAAAAATTTAAGAAACTTTAAGTCCAAAGCAGACCAACTCGAGGTTATTACCTCTTTAGCTTGTAAATTTATATAATAATGTTAGACCAACTTAAAATAGTCACTTGGAATGCTAGAGGCATTCGTAACAAAAAAGATGAGTTTTTTAGCTTTCTTATTAGAAAGAAAGTAGACATTTGCCTCCTTACTGAAACTTGGCTAAATAGCGAAATTTCAATCAAACATCAAGATTTTCATTGTTATAGAAACGATAGAATAAACAATAGAGGAGGTGGTGTAGCAATCATTATAAAAAAGTGTATACGCCATAAGCTTTTACCTCTGCCAAATACATTAATTGTCGAAGCCATTGGCATTTTCTTGATTAATCCAATTGGAATTCAGACATCATTGTACTGCTGTTATTTTCCGGGTGGTCGCGCCATTTCAAATAATAAGCAAAAATTTAAAGGCGACCTCAGACTACTTACTAGAGTTACAGGGAACCTAATACTAGGAGGCGACTTTAACTGTCGTCATAGAAACTGGGGCTGTTGTAGAGCAAATTCCTGGGGAAACATATTGCACGAGTTTTTAGCATCAAATAACGTTGATATTTCTTATCCACTAGGGCTTACGCATATCCCTGCTAGTAGCAGAAGGCAAGGCTCTGTTCTTGATTTTTTCCTATGTAATAATTTGCATCTTTTGTCTAACACTGTTGCCATAAACGATTTAAGTTCAGATCACCTACCTGTAGTGACATTTCTACAAGCTAGCCCTGCTCTCATTGATCGCTATCGTTACGACATTAAGAATGCAAACTGGTTTGAATTTGCTAGACAAGTCAATCTTTCGCTCTCCCAAATTCCCCCTACTATTGTAGAAAGCTCTAATAGTATTGACTGCATGGTATCAAGTCTTGCTAATGCGATTCAAATTGCCAAGCACCACAGCATTCCGCGGATAAGAATCACAAACCACTCAAAACACCTTCCTCCTTGCATTTTAAATCTAATTAAACACAGAAATATTATTCGTCGAAGCTGGTTGAGATACCGAAATCCTTCTGACCACGTCCTCTTTAAGTGGCTTGGGCTCGTTATTTCCAAAATGATTCTCAACCTGCGTAACCAATCTTGGAATAATCTATTAGCTTCGTTTGATAAAGGATCGTCTCCCTTTTGGAAATTAACGAAAATCATAAAAAAGAAAAGATCAGACATACCTACACTTTTAGACAATACAACTCACATTTTTACACCCGAAGCAAAAGCTGAAGCTTTGGCGAAAACTTTCAGTCTAAATCACTCTTTTTCAAATCACCTCAGTGACCCTATTACTATTAACGAAGTTAATAATTACGTTTCGTTGCTTGATCAAATATTGCCCATCCCAGCAGATAACTACTATATTAACAGCGTTGAAGTAGCCTCAATCCTTAAAAATCTAAAGTCAAAGAAATCTCCAGGCCTGGACAACATTGAAAACATTTTCCTTAAGGCACTTCCTCGAAGAGGAATTCTTTTTCTAACTAAAATAATAAATGAGTGCCTTCGCCTTAGCTATTTTCCGCAGCTTTGGAAATCAACCAAGGTCATACCTATAAGGAAAGCTAACAAACCTGCCGAACTGCCGTCTTCTTATCGTCCTATCAGCTTGCTCTCTTCAGTCAGTAAAGTATTGGAAAAAGTTATTAAAATCAAGCTTTCTCAGTTTGTTGAAGACAACAATATACTTCCCCCGCAGCAATTCGGTTTTCGCCGTGAGCATTGTACTCTTCATGCTTTGACTAGAATAAAAAACTTAGTTAAGGCAAATTTTTCAAGTTCTAATTCTTCAGGAATGGTTCTCTTAGATATTAAAGCAGCTTTTGACTCAGTCTGGCACAATGGTCTAGTGTTCAAAATGTATACCCTGAACTTTCCCCCAGAACTTATAAAAATCATTCAAAGTTTCTTGGCAAATCGTAAATTTTCAGTATACATCGGTAACATTCGCTCGCAAAAGATTAACATCAAAGCAGGTTGTCCTCAAGGCTCTTGTCTGTCCCCTTTTCTGTATAATATATACACCTCAGATCTCCCAACATTTCGAGGCTGCACCACGTCAATTTTTGCTGATGACACTGCTATACTCTGTTCTGGCACTCTATCAGCTGATATAACTAATAAACTTCAGGAAGCTTTTAATTCCATTGTGTCCTATTTCGCTAAATGGAAAATCCTTGTTAACCCCGAGAAAACCCAAGCAATATTTTTCTCAAGAAAACGCAAAGACATATTCCTTCCAAGCATTCACATACGGTTAAATTCTATAGATGTTAAATGGGAAATTAGCGTCAAATACTTAGGAGTTGTTCTTGATAGGAAATTAACTTTCAGTGATCATATCAACTATACTATAAAAAAAGTTAATATGTTGATCCGAACGCTTTACCCCTTCATAAACTGGAACTCAAGACTTAGTTTAGAAAACAAAATGTACCTATTTACCACAAAATATGTGCTGAAAAATACAACTTTTTCTTGACAAAAACAGGAAAATTTAAAAAAATATCAAAAATGATAAAAAGAAAAAACCATTGGAATTTGATCTCTGTTTCATTGGATTGGGAGACAAGCTCTCATTCCTCTCATCCATAGCCACTACCGTATCGCATTTGCAAATATGCGTATACAAGCAAAAGCTGCAGTGAACAACAATAAACAATAACTAAGCAAAAGCAAGCATTGGCTCTGGCTGCGTTTGTGTTGATGTTCATGCATTAGCCAAATGTTTCGTTCTTATCTATATTTATATGAATGTTCCTTTTAAATTAAAAAATTACAAATTCCTTAACGAATATTAAAAATGTTTTTTGTTTTACAAATTTTTAAAGTGACATTAATTTGTAATGAGAGCCTGAAGCCCTACGTTGCTCTGGTTACAAACCTTTTATAACTTAGAATTAACTAAAAAAAATTTGTAATGCAAAGTTAAAATGTGCATGCTCCTTTTTATTTATATAAAATAAAATTTTAATTCCATTTTCATACAGTATTTGTATATTGGTATAAACATTATTAAAGTACACATACTAAGCAAAATCAAGCGTTCGATCGAGCTGTGTTGTGACGTTTTTGCGTTCACTTAGGTTCGGTTCGACCAAACCAAAAGCAAAGACAACCATTGCCTCGGTCTGTGTTGTGTTGTGTTTGAGGTTCGCGCAAAGCAAAGCAATGTGAAGCAATTTCGAATTTCGTTTGTTTTGCTTTGCATTGTGTTTCCGAGCCCAAGTCACGCAGAATCATTTTCGAGTTTCGAACTCGGAGAGAATTTTCGCCTCTGTCTATTTGGTACTCTCTGTCTCTCGCTTGCTAACAGCTTTCTAACTGCAATGCTCGCCTGCCATTTAACAGCGCCTGCTGATCCTCTGTTGTTAACAGCCCTTCTTACACTTGGCCATTCTGATTATTCATCGGCCTCCGATGACCACGGTTCCTCATCATTCTCAGCCAGTTCCCACAACTTCATGTTGTCCGCACTAGTTGTCGTATTGATCGGTCCCTCTACGTTTGCTGCTTTGCGTACTTCATATCGTTCATTACGCTTCACCTTTATAACCTCATATTGACCGAGGTACTCGATTGCCAGCTTTCTTCCAGCAACAAACTGCGTGCGTCGAATCGCCACCAGATCGCCATACGGATGAGTGTCCAGCACCTTGGAAATCACCTTGATCATCTCATCTCTCTGCTGTGCATTTTTGATTCGCGCAGTTACCTCTGAAGATGCCAACATTATTCTGGATGGGTATCGACTTAGGCAATCAACATGCCAGAGTCGCTCTCCAGGTCTATGCTCCACTTGAAAATCGAATTCCTGAATGTAGACGACCAATGCGCAACTTCTCGTGGAACATCCTTCTTGTTTAGCGTGTGCTTAAACGCAGCGCAATCTGTCACCATCTTAAAAGGCACACCCAGTATGTAGTGCCGGAACTTCTTCAACGCCAGAATAATCGCTTTTGCTTCAAGAACGTAGCTATGCTTCTTCGTTTCAGCCTCAGTGGTTTTCTTACTCCAATAGTATACCGTAACACCTTTTCCGTCTTCTGTAGACATTCCTCTGCTGTCGCTGCGTGTATGATAATGTCATCCATATACAAATCCATAACATCATTGCACATGAGTTCTTGAAACACATAATTTACAAAACGTATGAATACAGCCGGCGAATTTTTGAAACCAAATGGCGCTCTGTTAAACTCGTACAAGCCATCTCTGGTCACAAACGCTGTATACTTCTTGCTGCTTTCTTCCATAGGCACAAGGAAAAATCCATTCTCCAAGTCCATCACCGTAAAAAATTTCGCTCCTTGCAACTTATCCAGTATCTCTTCCATTAATGGCAAGGGAAAACAGTCCCTCAACAATTCGGCTTGCATAATTTGAAGATGATTTTCGAATGATGCCGGCCTTCAATCATTCGTCAATCTGCTGCTTAACTGCTTCTATTTCTCCGTCTGCAATACGGCTTGGTGCCTGCCGGAAAGGTAACATGCCTGCATCAGGCACAATCTTCAGCTGGACTGAACTTTCAGCAACATCTACGGCTGGCTTGTATGTATTAATCATACTTTAACGACGTTTTTGAACTGCGGGGTATATCAGCATCAGTATTTGTTTCAACAATATTAAAAAAACCTATCTGATTTGTTTCCTTAGTTTCCCCTCCCGTCCGGAGAGAACTTGTAACCAGCTTCCGTTGACTCATAGTTGAACTTATCGGTGAAATCATAACCGAGCAGCACATCACATCCAATAGCATAGTCAGCAACTACCGAGAACTTCTGAGAAATCTGCGCGCCGTCGACCACGACATCTGCCACAAAAAATCCCAAAGTGAAAGTTTTTGTGCCGCCTAATCCTTTCAGCACCTTCGTGGGTTTTTCCAACACGGCGTTTATTTTCTTGCACACTGAAATTCTTGCTATTGTTACATCAGCTCCTGTGTCCACCAAAGCGTCTATCACTACGTTGTTTATCTTCAGCGTTTTAAGCCGTTTGGCATCATAGACAACATTAACTGCTGCATCTGGGCAATTCTTAGACATATGCCCACTCTTGCTGCCTCGGAAACACTTTGCCATATTTTCTTTACAATGCCTGCGCAAGTCCTCTGCAGATCCACAGTTGAAGCAATGCTGCTTTTTTTCATGCGTGTTTTGCCAGATTTTGTTGGAACTACTGCTAGGTTTTCCAAACAGTTTTTCATCGCCGTAATTACTGCTCTGAGCCACGCTTTCGTACACCTCATATTTTGTTTTTAACTCTTTGTACGACGAGCAGTTGTATAAACTGTATTTAAAATCGTTTTTCAGCTTCAGGCCACTCACTATATATCTTATGACTGATTCTGTGTCGATCACACCTCGCGACGCAATACGCTTCATTTGCAGCATATATTCGTGAAAGCTCTCATCTTTTTGTTTAATACGGGCACTTAATTGCTTGTGTATTTCAGCACTGCAAACATTTTCGCTGGTAAATTCCTCTGTAACCAGACGACGTAACTCACTATATTCGTATACTGCTGTTGATTCTAGGAATAATTGTGCTGTGCGCGTCATTTTAGCTCGAGCCTGGACGTATTTCTGCTTATCATTAAGACCATAGGCGTCAGCATTCAGCTCAAAGTTCTCGAACCACTTATGCACCTGCAAAATTTTCCACTACCAGCTTAGCATCATTTTTTCCAACTTCGTCGGCTTGAATTTTCAACGTCAGTAACTGCATCAACTGTTGCAGCATTTCATTATTTTGAGCAATTTTTTCTTTATTAATTTCAGCTATGTTCATTTCTGCTGCGTTTATTTCGGCTTTACTTTGGATCGCTGTTTTTTTTTGTTTCCAATTTACCGCTTGTAGTTGGACGTTCGTCTATTTCCTTTTGCGATCCCGCTTTGTCTTCTACACACTTCTCAATCAATTGCGGCTGTTTATTCTCACTCATCTTAGAGCGCGTACTGTACCTCTGCTCTGTCATCGGCAGCTGCTTTTTTTTTGCGTTTTTCTTGCGAAATGTATTCAATATACATAATTAAAATACACACTGTGTTTGGACATGTAAAATAACATTCATTGCTTCTTTTTGTTTGGACGAGCAAAGTAATATTGACTGCTTTTTTGTGTTTGGAAGAGCCGCCAAATGTGATATTAGGCTTGCTAATATCTTTGTTTTGTTGTTTAATTGTTTGTTTGTTTAATAATAATGATATTATATGTTTAATGATATAAAAATGTTACAGCTTTAAATAGAACAGCTTTTAATCAATTAGGTCGACGAAAAATTTCTAATTGCCCATACAATTTTTCCTTTTGTTACTATATCATCTGTGCGATGCAGTGTTACATTGGAGCATCGCTCACGTGTACTACTTCCATTTTCTTACTGACTGCAAGCCGGAAAGTGTGTGTTTAAAAGGAGTTCTAAAGATTGGTCTGGTTTCTTAATCCAGGAAGCACTCAAATGGTTCCTAGAGAAGATCCGGCTGAGTCTAGCTGAATCCTTAGTGGATTCGATTGATGAGCAAAATTCTGCCCAGCTCCCTTTTTGGCGCTCCTAATAGCTTTCTTATAAAGTCTCCGACAGTCTTTATACACTTGCCAATTTTCAGTGGAGAAGCTGAGGTTGTAGGCTGATCTTGCTTTCTTCCTTAGTTCTGAGAGTTCATAACTCCACCAAGGGGGAAAGGGTTTCTTACTATATTTTAGTGGGCATGACATTTCAAACGCTTTGCCGAAGGTTTTTTCTACGGGTTAATAAGTAAGTCGGTGGATGTGATCTGATGAACAGGAATCCTTCCTATCGTATGCTCAACAATATTTTTGAACCTTCCCCAGTTGGTTCTCTGCGGATTACGATGTGGAAGAGGTGGATCTACCTTAAGGTCCACATTGTAGAGTATCCAGCTGTGATCCGAAAAGGAGTTTTCGCTGGAGACCCGCCAATTTTCAATTCTAACCACATCGTTATCAAATAATAAGGTAACATCAAGCACTTCCGCCCAACCATTATATTGCGCCGAGCTTGGAAAGGTGAAAGTGGGAGTGCTACCTCTATTAAATACTAGTAAGTTAGTACTTATTATAAAGTCGTATAAGGACTCACCTCGATCGTTATTCTCGGAACTGCCCCACAATGCATTGGCATCACATCCGAGGAGAAGGATGTTATTTTTGTTGTCATGCACCAGTCTGTCGACTTCATCAGGCGGTGAATGGTATTCATGCGCCATATACACCGAGGCAACTTTAAGTCTGACTCCGTCAGCGGCCTCCAGTTCGACGACCGTCACATCCTGTGAGCAGTACGTTGGGATAAGATAAATGTATAGATTTTTCTTTGCTACAATACAAGATCTCGGCCTATCCGAGACTCGTTTGTAGTAAAGGTTATAATTCTTGCCTGGGAGACCTTTTATTTCAGTGTTCCACACCCAAGGTTCCTGGATAATGGCTATGTCAACGCCCTCCTCCGCTAGGAAGACGGCAAGATTGTCCGTTGCAGCTCTTGAGTGCTGCAAGTTAATTTGGACAACCTTGATACCCGTTTTCTCCGTATTGTCGCCGACGTCTTCAAGATGCATTCCTTCATGCGGCTTATCGGCGTCTCCGATGTTTTCGTCGTGCTCTTCCTCCGGACTAGCAGAGCGGAATATTTTTAGTTTGGCGTACCGTATGCCAAACGAAAGTTTGTTGTCTGCTTTCTGAAGCGGTTCAAGGCTCTCCTCTGTGATGAGGAGAAGGAACGACATGCTATTTTTTTGCGGGGTTTCCGCCTTGATGACTGACCATTCAGCCATTGGAATAGCACGGTTATGCGTCTGCAAATATGTTATTAGTTTGCTGCTGTCAAACTCCATGTTAGGGATCCAAATGCGCGCTCTAGGCCTGCGAGGGATTTTGCTGGCTGGGATGATCTTGAGCCGCAAGCCTTCCCAGGAGTCTTTGAGTTCAGCAACTGCACCATTTTAGAACCCCAGAGAGATCTGATCGCTGCATTTGATGACCCTATAACCGCGGACAACCTCTGCTAAGTCGAAACGTGGTGGCTCATCTTCCGGATGTGCCATATCGTGATCGACAACGAACCGGACAGCCGTGCCTCGATTTCGGACCACTTGTCCAGCACAGGTTTCCCGCAGTTAGAAGTCTCATCTAAAAGCGCAATCTGCAGGCTATCACGAGCCACCTCGTTATCATTAGCAATGTTCCCATCGAACATTTATTATTGTTTGAGTTATCGGTGTACTGTTGCCTACAGCTTCGCCGATAACAGTTTCTTGGCTTGAATCCAATTGAATTTTTATATTGGTATTTATACATTTCAACTGGTTCGTACGGTTACCTGCCCCACCATATCTCACAGAAAGGCGGAGCTGGCCACGACGACAAGTCACCGTGTACGGTGACCAAAAGAGGAAAGGGGGAAAAATAACCGGTCCAACATAGCAGCGCCCCATACCATGGTACGTCCACAGCTACAACCTGATTCGGCCTGGTATCAGGAGGGCTCCGTTAGATGACAGCCTAATTTATCCCCTGGCTGCCAAACTCACCCAATAGGCACGGGTCGCACAACACCTTGGGTTAGGGGAGATTTGAAAGGGTTTACTCCCTTCGCCAGAGTCTATCTTAGCCAATTGCACACCACACATCTAATATAGTTCGTTTCCATAAACGAACTACCGCAGATTTTAGTTATGCAATTGTTACCAGCCGTCACCACGTTGAGGTGATAGACCTGACTTTCGCCAGAAACTCAATTACGGCACGTACATGCGTACATGTTGATCCCCTTGAGTGACAGACGGCCTGACGGCCTGAATATGGTATACTCTACTATTATATTTAATGCATAAATTAAACTAGTTTGTATTGTTTTATTAAAACTTTTTTAAGCATTATTATTACATTAGCAATTTTTTTATTCACTTATAGTTTATTTATTAACAAATTTGTACAATTCTTAAATTATAAACTTATAATTAAAATTTACTCATTTTTAAATTGTGTAAATGTTATACCTTATATTTTTATTATAAACTAAATTAAGTTAGCTATGTTTTTGTGTATTTTCCTGAAAACAAATTTCTTATTCAGACAATACTAAAAAAAAGGACGTTATTTCTTATATGTACAAGTAAAAATAAACGTAAAAAAAATATATGTTATAAATTAGATGAAAATAATAAATACAAGTAATTTGGTGTACAAATAAAACTGAACAAAAAGAACTCATTGAAAAAAAAACCACTAGTATTTGTTGTATACTAGGGGGCTCCGCCCCCTGCATGCTTCGCACGCCAATCCCCCTACAGTCTGCTTTATTCAATTCAGATCATCTAGACTTTATATATATACCCTGTACGAATCTTCCAAAATGTTCATCCTGCCCGACTTTAAAATATTCCGAAACAATGCAGGTCGCTACTCGGATAACTGAAATAGAAACGTTTACAATGGCTCCTTTGATATTGTTCTGCTATATATCCCAATGGCTTATTATCATAAACGGTAGTCGAGGTGACATTAATCTTTCCTCTAATGATGTTAAGCTTTTTAAACATTCTGGTAAATCTGTTAAATCTGAGCCACTTGAAATGCAATTTTTGGGCTTCCTACCTGCCTTAACCCTAGGATGTGCGACTGGGCTTTTCGAGGCCCATTTTGACTTTGAGTAGTCGCCAAAATTTTTTCTTGGCCCTGAGCGCCGAAATATTTTATGCCAACTACCGCTCATGTTTTCTAGATGTAACGAAACCATCTACAGATTGTTTGCATTGATTTCGTAGAACAAACCTGATCTGTTTATGTATGAAGGTGCTAAGTGTACCTACTGGGCCTCACGAGGCCCGCACGTTTGATGTATGGGAAATATATGTAAGCTGCAACACAAAACAAGTTCGCTAGCTTTTGGTGAGGTCTACGCAGTTTTCTTTTAGCATTGATCGGGTGAGCATCGTTTGTGTTGCGTTTTACTGTGTATCTTTCTGCGCTCTTCGGTTTTTTGCTTTAAAATTACGGGAATAAGGGACGAAGAGTGGGAAGACCTTGATATGGTCCTAAATAGGCGTCAACGGTTTTCTAGGCTGCCGACAGACCGGCAGCAGCTCACTGAGGACAGACTTGCCGCATTTTTTGCGAGCGAGAATATCGAGGATGAAGAAGACGATCCATTCAGAGGGGACGATGATGCTGATGAAGACTATATCCCGTCTGGTGAAGCGGCGTCGGATGCTGAAGAAGAAGAGTTGAACATTGGGACGAATGTTTCGATAGATAGTGACAATGACGAAGAGGAGGAAATTGTCGAAGGAGAGGCGGATGCTGTGAACGATTCGCAATTGCCCGTTGACGAATTTCACGCATCCAAAGCTGGCGTTATTTGGATGAAAAATCCACCAGCCAGATACCGCACGCACGCGCACTATGTTCCAGTTGTTGCCAGAAGTGGCCTAACACAAGTTATGCGGCAATATTTTGCCAGCCCAATCAACATATTCAAACAATTTGTTACTCCAGAGACGGTTGATTTGATTGTTCGCGAAACAAACCACAAGGCATTAAGCATCATGCGCGATTGGAATATTGCCCATCCTGGCTCGACTGTAAGAGTTTGGAAAGAAACAAACGAGACTGAGATGTATGCGTTCTTCGGACTATTATTATGTGCTGGTACGCTCAATTCGAATACACAGCCAGCTAAAGAACTTTGGAAACAGTACCACCATAACATCTACAAAGCCACGATATCCTTCAACCGCTTCAAGCTAATCTTACGTTACATTCACTTTGACAACGGAAACACGCGACCGGCTCGTGCGGCATTGAGTAAATCTGCAGCGATCGACGACCTATGGATAATGTTTAACATTCCTGTCTTGTGAAAAATGTAAAAAATTCATGTGCCTTGAACACGGCTCTGTGAAGAAAATTTCTCTGTGCCATGGCTGTGCTACTGAAAAATCATAAATTCAGTACAAAGCAATTCAACAGTCACCGTTACTTCAATCATTATATACCACACTATTAATTTATGTTAATAAATTAGTCAAAAGTTGACTTGTGCCACACAGAAACAGTAATTTCACTTTTTAAGGCATTCCAACCCCCCACCCTCTTAAGATAAAACACAGTTATACCATCATACAATACTTCTACCCAATAGCAGCTGTCGATGGGATACATAGCTGGACGAAAATCGTAAGGACAGCTGACTATGGCTTATGGGCCTCGCGAGGCCCAGTAGTACCACTTACCGCCTCCCAGGTTGCTGCACATCCTAGGGTTAATTGTACGTCTATGGAAAATCTTTTTTTGAAAAATCGCAATTCAACTTTGACATATAAAATGCTCCAAACTACTTGATTCCAGAACTAAGATATCCTCAATAAATTCCTTTTTCATCGCGAAAAATTTCATAGTATCTTTGCAGTTTCCGGTTACACTGAGAAATTGTTTTGTATTATTCTCTTTTCTCTTTATTATCGATGGTTATATGCATATTATTGCACTAAACTCAATCAGAATAATTTTCAAATAATAATAGATATGCACCTGAATGAAATTGATACTGGTGCAAATGTTCGCAACTATTATATTTCGCGGCGTAAAGTTAAAGCGTGTGAATAAAAAATTATTTTGTGTGAAAAGCTCTTTTAAAAAACTGCGGGGGAAAAGATTTATAAAGTATTTCCTATTCAATGTATGCTACGAAGTAAGTACAATGATGACTTTCGTGGCACCGTTATCTCGGTCGGTAATGGGAGAAAAACAAGTTAGCGTCCTTCTTATTTTAACTGTAAAGCAAAAAAATTTTCGTAAGTTGTCCGTAGTGAATAATGAAATTTTAATTTTCCCGATTCTCTGTGTATCAAAAAAATGTAGATTTTAAAAATGTACATAAGACTGGGTGTTGAATCATGTAAGTATCTCTAGTAGTTCCACACTTCAAAGTTTGTCCGTGCCTTGAAAAATATACAAACGCTGCGCTACGATCAGCATTTTAGCGCCCCTTGCCGCTCAATATGTTTTCAGATTAGCGCTGCGTTTAAGTAACTTTGGCGCCCTCTACCGAGATACAAGAAAGTAATTCAAACAGCTTTTCATCACTTCGTGAAAAATAATTTGGACGCAATTTTCATCGCTTCCAATGCACCAGGTCGAAGCCCGAAGAATATGAAAAATTAAACAATTCATTTAAAAAGTTTCTTCTTGTCAGCAAACGAGCTGTCAACTACTCAAATTGCAATACTATAAAGTAAAATACCGAGTTGTCAACTACACAAATTGCGATACCATACCACAAAACACCGAGCTGTCAACTACTCAAATTGCGATACCTTACCACAAAAAATAGAGCTGCCAACCGGTCAACTGCGATACCCTACCGCATGCCAGATGAGCGCAAAACCAAACCAATCACAACCGGTACTGTCCGCATTTTACCGCATGAACGCAGGTGATTTGACCGCATAGTGACTGATACCGCTTTAGAACGCAAAATTCAAGTCAATGATCCGATGTGCAGTTCCCCCCTATAACCTTTATTTGCGGAGGAGGATCGCTCTGGTCATGAGCCATGTAGAAGGAGTTTACTCTTATGCTCCCGGTTACCAGCTCTAGGCTTACGGCGGTGTTGTCACCGTCACTATAACTTGGTAGCAAAAACGTATGCAGATGCTTTTTTGCAACAATACAGGCTTTACCTGAGTTTTGAACTGCTAGGGGCTTATAATCATTAGTCCTCAATCCAGAGATCTGGAATTTGCTGAGATACACTTCTCCTCTGCCGAGCGTGTGTCATCGCAGGCTATAGTCTTGACAGTTCCGAGGTGCCACCCGGCGTCACTTCAGAGGGGAGGGGGTCCTCACCTGAACTCCATCTCGCCCACAGATTTCGAGGGATAAGGCCATCCTTGTTGCCCTTGTCTAGGACACCAAGGAGGATCTTGTCCTTCGTAACCTCAGCGCTTTATGTTACCTTTCGGTTTTCCTAGGGCTGCTGGCTGGAAGACCGGCAGGATTTTTTCGGGCCAATCGGTCAGCCTCTTACCCTCCAGTGATTCCTCCGGAGTGGAAAGATTTCTTTGGAAATCTCTTCTGCCCGTCGCCTGTCTTGGTAAGACGGTTTGTTTGGTGATGGCATCTTAGGAGGAAACGAACCATTCCTGTGGAGTGCCCACCGAAATCTTTCTGCTCCAATCGAAACAACCATGCCATTAAGGAGTTCCCTCGGCACTTGGCTCCGCAGCGACAAAGAAAAAGCTTGTACATTTGCTGCCCATCTACAACAAGTGTTTCAGCCAAACTCTGCCACCAATTCATTTGTTCTCCCATCTTCGTAACATTACAATCTAGTAGAACCATTAAAACCAATCGAGTTTAGGCCCACAAAAGAGTCCTCGCAGTGAAATGTAACTCCCAGGATCACACGATCGAAGGTGGAATACCCAAGACAGTGTTCTCGGACCTGTCCTCTACGGCGGACATCCCACAGACTACCACCTTACAACTTTTACGTTTGCTGATGATACCGCGATTCTTAGTCGCCCCAGATGCCCAGCAAAGGCAACAGCTCAACTGGCTCGCCCCCTAATATCTGTGGAAAGATGGCTAGCAGATTGGCGCATACAAGTTAACGAACAAAAATGCAAGCAAGTTACGTTTACGCTCAACAAAAAAAGGTGCGTCCCTAGGTCTTGAACAATGCACGCATTCCACAAGCTGACGAAGTAACGTACCTAGGCGTTCACCTTGATAGGCGGCTCACCTGGCGGAAGCACATCGAAACCAAGAAGACTCATCTGAAACTCAAGGCAAGTAGCCTTCAATGGCTTATAAACGCTCGCTCTCCCCTTAGCCTCGGCTATAAAGTCCTTCTGTATAACTCCGTGCTGAAAGCAATTGGGACATGTGGTTCCGAGTTATGGGGCAACGCAAGCTGATCCAACATTGACACTATACAGCGAGCACAGTCCAAAATCTTACGAACAATCAGGGGGGCACCGTGGTATCTCCGAAACGAGGATTACAGAGACCTGCATAACTATCTCGTAAAAGAAGAGATTTCCGAAAAACAACAAAAACAGAAAATCAAGCTCGCAAGACTTATCCAAACCGTCTTGCAAGATCTCTAACCCAAGTTTGTAGCCACAGCCGACTGCAGCGCAACGATTTTGCAGTCCAGCAACAGTTTTTTTAGGGCCTTTTTACATTAATACAATTCACATTAAATTGTAAAGTAAATTAGAATAAGATTTGATTAATCATTGTTAGTCCCTTAAGGAAAAAGTAGAAATTCAATATAAAAATAAATAGTTTAAAAAAAAAAAAAGTTCGCCGCGGAGGTTGTCAAAGGCTCCCTTGAAATCTACGAATATTCCACTCTGCAGGGATACAGCCTTCAGCCACGCAGCGCGAAGTCAGGCACACCATACCTGCCTGCAGATGGTGCCGGTGATACCATCAAGGCCTACGAGCGTCTGCTCTTCAACCTATCTATGCCCCTATCTCGGTGCTCTTCTTGCGTCTTCTGCAAATCTTGTAGACTTGCTTATGAGGTAGATCTCGAAACTTGTCTTCACTGATAACAGGTATATTCTTTACGAACGGTAGAAAGATTTAGGCTTAAGGTCCTTATATACATTGCAGCCTTTATAATTTGCTGGGTGATTACCACTGCAGAGTACACATTTCACATAGTTTGACAGCATTTTCTTTGAGCAGTTTGCATACCTGCACATTTTACGCAACGTGGAGTGTGGTTACAAGTTTTTTGGGTATGACCATACTTCTGACCTTTATGCTTAGGACTGTTATAAATTTCTGTATTGTTCCGACATTGCTTTACATCAGTGGTCGGCACGGCCCCTTCTAAATTATTATGAGAAATAGCCTGCTCACACATACAATATGTTACACAAAAAGCATGCATTAGTATGTGCGTTTTGTATTGAAGTATTCTCTGCCGAAGTTGATGCTGTGTCGTTTCGGATCTTTTTCTGTAGCAGGGCATACTATAATAGGTAAAGTAAGCCGGCAGTGGTCGCTCTTCGCTGGGTCCATAATTTTCAGTGTCGTTGCGAGTCGTTGTGTGTTAGGCATCATTTAGTTTGCGTGTGTATGCACCAGCTACGATTTTTGTTTGTTTCTCTCTCTCACTTGTTTACGCTCACAAAATTTATGGACCACAGTCAACAACTTAATTAACTTAACTATTTAAGTGCTTGATGTGCTACTTTGGTGCCTCAGCGGTAAGTCAGTTGTTTTTCAGTTGTAAACAAAGCGGGATCAGCCGAATATTTTATGATTTATTTTGATTTTTTCCTGAAAGTACATATCCTAGAGAATCTTTTCACAAAAATCATAAGTAGAACCAATTTGGCAGCTATTGATAGCGCGCTATCTGCAACTGCGAGCCATCCGCAATACACGCTTCACGAGCGTTTATCTCGAAACTTTTTTTTCCGGTTGCGGTGAGCACAGTTTCTAAAGAACCGATAATCCGAGCAATCCGAATTTTGGCAGGCTTATTTATAACAATATTAGTCTCTGAGTGAACGAAGAATTTTTAATTTCAAGCAAAACTTTTTTTTCTTGCTGCAAAAACCGGAAGCTCAGACGTTCAAAAATAAAACGTTTTAGAAAAACGATTCCCTTTTTTGTAAAAAAGTTAATTTTGCAAAATACTTCGCTCACTCAGAGCGTGAAGGAACAAACTTCATGAAATCGTTCCTGAATTTTCAGTACCAGTCATGAATCTACGCATTCATTTGTAACTGAATTTAATACATGCAAGTTATGTGATGCCTTGCCTAAATGAATATAGTATTGTCCGTGTAAACATTAATCCCCATGAACTTCAAATTAGCTGATCAAGCTAATACCCAAATGTCTCGCCGCAACTTGATGCTACACAGCATAAACAAGATAAGCGAAATTCTTTGCGCTAGCGTAAACAGGGGCAAAACTTAGATTGCCAAAATTGCATACGCAGCGCTTATCGAGGGAACTGCAAGATTGCATCTTTCGTGACGATTGCCGAGGTTGCTTGTAGGGTAAAGTAAAATAGAATAATCAGTCTTTGTTTTAGCTTTAAATTGGAATTATAAATAAACTGCGCTCCGCGCAACTAAATTTATATTTTTTTCGTGTTATTTAATGAAGTAAACTTAATTGGCGCCCAACGTGGGGCCTACGCGTATAAATAATCCCAATATTCTAAAACGGATTTGCGTTGTGCACCATAATAAAAAAAAAATGGCGTACGTTAAAGTCGGGCGCAGACGACTTTGGGATACCCTGTACGACTAATTGCAATTAAGTCTAAAACATTGCTTAAGCACTCTAAAAGCCAATTGATTGCCGAATTTGGTTACGATATCTTCATAAACAAACGAAGCACAACAAATTTTGTACAAAAAACGGGTTTTTGATCAATCTGCTCTACGGGAGCTATATGATATAGTACTCTGATTTTGATCAAATTTGGTACAGTGCTTGGGTACTTTAAAAAACTTCTGAATGCCAAATTTGGTTACAATATCTTCACAAGCAAACGAAACGCGATG
This sequence comes from Chymomyza fuscimana, assembly GCA_949987675.1. Lineage (NCBI taxonomy): Eukaryota > Metazoa > Arthropoda > Insecta > Diptera > Drosophilidae > Chymomyza > Chymomyza fuscimana. Next base: position 5,952,317 of record OX465092.1, read on the forward strand.
AATTTTGTACAAAAAACGTTTTTTTGACCGATTGGTCCTATGGGAGCTATATGATATAGTCAACCGATTTTGATCAAATTTGGTACAGTGCTTGGGAACTCTAAAAAACTTCTTAATGCCAAATGTGGTTACGGTATGTTCACAAATAAACGAAACACAACGAATTTTGTACAAAAAACAAATTTTCGACCGATCGATCCTATGATATACAGTGGTACAGTGCTTGGGTACTCTAAAAAACTTCTGAATGCCAAATTTGGTTACAATATCTTCACAAGCAAACGAAACGCTATGAATTTTGTACAAAAAACGTTTTTTTGATCGATTGGTCCTATGGGAGCTATATGATATAGTCAACCGATTTTGATAAAATTTGGTACATTGCTGGGGGTTTCTAAAAAACTTCCGATTGCCAAATTTGGTTATGATATCTTCATAAACAAACGAATTATCCATCTAAAACTTTTGCTTTTTTTAGAGGTCCTCTGAAACACCCCTATGGGAGCTATATAATGTAGTCCCGATATCAAAAAAATAAAATAAACTTGTCTCCTATGGATTAATAAGGGATCTTATCTGAAAGTTTGGTTGCTCTAGCTCTGAGATCTAGGCGTTCATACGGACAGACGGGCAGACGGACAGACGGACATGGGTATATCGACTTCTCTAGTCACTCTGATCATACTTTAGGTAACTTTGGGGGGTCTCCGACTTCTCCTTCTGTACGTTACATACATTTTCGGCTTGCACAAACACAATATACCCTTTGTACCATACTGTACAGGGTATAAAAAGAAAACTCGTGAACGAACGAACAGTCATAGCGACTGCGCGAGAAAGATATAATTTTTTACAAAGTACTCACGAGAAACAAGTCATAGCGACTTCGCGGGTGAAAGATTGTGAAAAAACCCAAAGAAAAATTTAAAAGGTGAAAATAAAACCAAACGAAAAATAAAAAGAGCTGTAATAGCAACTGAAGCAGTAGCTACGTAAAAACTGATTTCATCCTGTTGATAATGTTATTAACAAAACTATGTTAATATTGAATAATTGAATTTTGCTGCTGAAATACTTAATAAAAAAGTGTAAAACAAACAACAAATAAGCAACAAACAAACTACTTACAAAAAAGTGTAAAACAAGCAACAAATAAGCAACAAACCAACTACTTATTAAAAGGGTTTTAAACAAACAACAAATAGCCACCAAACAAATTACTTTATAAAAAAGTTTAAAACAAACAACAAATAAGCAACAAACAAATTACTTTATAAAAAAGTTTAAAACAAACAACAAATAAGCAACAAACAACTTACTTTATAAAAAAGTTTAAAACAAACAACAAACAAACATCAACAGACAACAAACCAACAACGAACAAACAACAATCAAATCTACCCGCCAAGTGATAAAAAACCTGGAAGAAAGAAAATTAGAAGAAGCCGAAATAAATGAGACGTCTGGAAGATCATAGAAGCCTAAAAAAGACGAACAAGGAGACCCCACTGACTGAAAAAGAGTTTCAAAATCTAATAAAAGAAAAAAATAAATAAAATAAATAAAAAATTTTTAGAAGAAAAAAAAGAAAAATAATAAAAATAAAAACAACTAGAAAACGAAATAAATAAATAATAATAAATTAATATATTAATAATAGCAATTTTCCTAGTTTTACCATCTACATTTAAGTGATAAACAATAATAATAATTTTTCTGGTTTTACCATCTACCGTAAATTAAGTAATAAACAAACCCTCAATTTATAAAGGTGTAGAGCAAGCAAGGTTTAATTGTCAAAGTGGAGGAAATTATTTCGGGTTTATCTAAGTTCAGCTTTGAAGAAAGAAAAATGGCTACCGGGGCATCCACTAGCGCGAGTAGCAGCTTGGTGACGGAGGGCGTTAATAGACTCAAAAGTTAATACACTGAAAGATGAGATTGATTCGTTAAAGGAAACGATTGATAATACCATTTTTTGTGACGAGTCGTTCGAAATAATGAAGTCGGTCCCGACTTTTTCGGGAAGTTGTGGCTCTTACGTGAGTTGGAGGGAGTCTGCGGAGACTGCCATGTCCTTATATAACAGGGGAAGTCGCCGGTATTACGTGGCTTTAACAATCCTTAGAAATAAAATTATGGGTTGCGCAAATGATGTACTGACCAATCATGGTACAGTTCTTAACTTTGACGCAATTCTATCGCGCCTCGATTTCGTTTATAGTGATAGACTTCCGATGCATATAATCGAGCAGGAACTGAGCGTTCTTGTTGTTGATTACTATAATGAGGTAAATAGGAAGTTAGCCCTCTTGACCAATAAAACCATTATGGCATACAGTGAAGTCACTGTCGAATCTAATAAAAAACACAGACAAAATGCACTTCGCGTTTTCATCACTGGCTTAAACGGCCCAATTTCCGAGATTTTATTCTCGATGAATCCGACCGATTTGCCCAATGCCTTGGCTTCTGTCCAAGAATTGGAATCCAATCATCTAAGAGCTCGGTTTGCTAATAGATTTGGGAATCATGCGGATGTATCAAGACCACAGAGTGCGAATGCGAGGGGAAACAATGGAAACAACTTTAGACAGAACACGTACAACCAAAACAACTTGCGTTTCGACAACAGAAACAACCCCAGACCATACACGAACGGATATACACCAGATACTTTCAATCCTAACGGTTTTTTTCGATAATAATCGAAACAACAGATCAAACGGCTTTAACGCAAGGGGCCCTACCCAGGTTCAACCTAGACCAGAACCGATGGAGGTGGACGAATCTCTTCAACGACAAAGACCACAGGGTAGATAGGGAAACAGGAAAGGAATTGGTTGCATTGGTAGACACCGGTGCAACCGCAAGCTACGTTAGGACGGGCTTGTATAAAAATAAAAACAGATTAGCTATAAAGAAAAGAGTGAGAACGCTACATGGCTTCAGCATTATAACTTACTATCACCATATTACAATGTTTGGGAAAAAGTTCATATTTTACGAGATAGCCAACTTGGGAACGGACATTTTGGTGGGCTGGAACTTGTTGAAGGCCGTAGGAGCTAAAGTAGACACAGAGTTTAACCTATGCCGGTTACACTGAAAAAATGGTGGAAATGGGGGAAAATGGAAAAATATTTTAAAAGACATCCTGATAGGGATGCAAATAAAGATAACCTTAGTACGCTCGCTTTTATGGGTAGCGAGCCTGAGCATTTAGGTGATTTTAAGAAACAGAATAAAAACAGTTTAAGAGAAAAGCCTCTTAAACACGCCGCCGTTGAAGTTAATTCCGGCCAAATTATTGAAAAAAGTTTGAGGAAAAAATACCTCGAACACGCCGACGATGAAAGAAGTTCCGTCAAAAATAGCTTGAGAAATTAAGCTTCTGAGCAATTTGTAATTAAGAAATCAGAAAATTTGGCTTTAAATGCCAGTTCCTTGAATGAACAAGAGAACGAAAAAGCCGAACGTTTGAGTAAAATTATAATTAAGAAAATAGAAGAAAGTCATAATGGCATTAACACAACTCTGCCATTTAGAACAGACATTAAAGGGGAAAATAATACACTTTCGGATAGACCCGTATACAGTAAGCCATACCCATATCTGCAGGCGTTAAATGATGTTGTTAATGGAGAGGTCTCGCGAATGTTGAAAGAAAAAATAATTCGGTCTAGCCGAAGTCCGTACAACGCGCCTGTCTGACCAGTACAGATGAAGGGCTTCAATCCCGATGGTAGTCAGAAATATAGATTGGTAATTGACTATAAAAAACTAAACCAACAGACCATACCCGACCGATATCCCATGCAGGATCCATCGGTCATTTTATCTAATTTGGGAAAGTCACGCTATTATTCTACTATAGATCTGGAATCTGGTTTTCATCAGATTTTAATGGCAGAACAAGATATCCAAAAAACTGCTTTTTCGATAAACAATGGAAAATATGAGTTTATCCGTATGCCTTCCGGCCTTTCCAATGCACCTCGAATTTTCCAGAGGGCCATGGACGATATTTTAAGAGAGAAAGTGGGAAAAATCTGTCACGTCTATATGGACGATATCATAGTATTTTCAAAAACACTTGAGCAACATTACCAAGATTTATTGACAATAGTTCAAATATTAAAAGATGCTCATATGAAAATATCTCTCGAAAAGTGCAAATTCTTTAAAAAAGAAACCGAATTCCTCGGTTTCGCTGTATCCTATAATGTGGTCAAAACTGACCCACACAAGATAGAAACTATGGTGAAATATCCAATCCCGCGAAATATACGCGAATTGAGAGGGTTTCTCGGATTGACAGGATTTTATAGGAAATTCGTCCGCAATTACGCAGCCATAGTCAAACCTCTAACGAAATATTAAGGGGGACATAACGGCAAGGTAACTAAAAAAACATCAAGACGAGTTTTTGTTGAGTTAGATCAGGATGCTATAAGTGCCTTCAATATGCTGAAAGCTAGCGTAATATCCCATGTCGAGCTGGTACAGCCAGACTATTCAAAAAATTTCGTATTAACAACTGATGCTTCTGACATGGCTATAGGGGCCGTATTGTCTCAAGAGGGACATCCAATAATTTTTATTTCAAAAACATTAAGCCAAACAGAACAAAACTATCCGGCAAACAAAAAAGAGCTGTATGCCATTGTTTGGGCTTTAAAAACACTTCGAAATTATTTATATGGTTTCACCGGTTTTGAAATACAAACCGATCACCAATCCTTAACATTTGACGTGTGACCTTATTTCGATATTAAAAGAATTTATTCAACCTGGCTTAACAACCGGTGTTCATTGTACGCTAGAGGATCTGTACGCAATTCAAATTCCATTGAAGTCAACATTAGAAAATAAATTTTTGTTTACACGAATTGTTCTCCAAGATATTCCCAAAGAAGAATACAAAGCTATTATAATTGAACAAACTCATTGTAGAGCCCACAGAGGTCTCGATGAGAACTATAAACAGATCACGCGCCTTTATTACTAGCCTAACCTGTACAAAAAATTAAAACAGTTCATTAAAAATTGCGAAATTTGTTGTAAAAATAAATACAACAGACATCTGATTGAGATTCCAATCGGGAAAGCCCCTATTCCAGATAAAGAAGGACAAAATTTACATTTAGACATTTTTTACGCACAGCATAGTATTTTTTTGACTTATATTGATGCTTATTCTAAGTTTTTGGTTGTTAAACAAAACGAAGACAAATTGAATATGGAGTCCAACGTGTTAGAAGTCTTACAGCATTTCCCGTCGGCAAAGATTATTATGACCGATAACGAGCCTAGCTTCACATCAGCTCCATTCAGAGCGTTTGCTCAGCGCAGTGGTATTCCAGTGATATTTACAGACCCATACCATAGTTTGACTAATGGTCAAATCGAAAGAGTCCATTCGACACTGGCCGAGATTGCTAGATGTGTCAGGGATGAGTACCACCTCATTGATTATTCCGAGGTCATATTGCGTGGTGTACAGAAGTATAACATGAGCATTCACCCAGTTACTTCTCAAAAACTCTATGACGTACTTTTTAACAAAATAAAAGACGACGGAATTCCTTCAAAATTGAGCCTGACAAGAAAGAATGTTGCAAGTCCAAAATAGAAATAAACAAGAAAAAAGGTATAGCTGTGGGGATATAATTTATGTAAGACGCATGTGCGAAAGGAACAAATTGGGCTCAAGATATATAGGGTGTTCACGGTTTGTGTTGAGTTGAGGAGTTGAAAAGTTGAGGAAAAAATCCGCAGGCCAAAGCGTGAACAGCCCTGTTGAGTTTCATTAGTTGAGTTTTTGAGTTTTCTACTTCTTTCCAAAGTTTGTTTACATTTGCATTAAAATTAAAAAACTTGAATTAAAAATGCGGAGTCAAAGCATAAAATCTATTTCAATGAAACCTGCAGCTAAAGTAGTTATGTATTACATCGATTTTTATTATTTTATTGCTGCAAAAATCCCATAATTGCAGCTAAACCAAAGTTCAGCTAGTGCTTCCTCTTCCTTGTGTTTGTTTACATTTGTAAATTGGAACAAATTGCCTTAAAATTAAAAAACTTGAATTAAAAATGCCGAGTCAAAGCATAAAATCTATTTCAATGAAACATGCAGCTAAAGTAGTTATGTATTACATCGATATTTATTATTTTATTGCTGCAAAAATCCCATAATTGCAGAAAAACCCTATATGACTTTGTTCTTCTTCTTCTTGCGTGTGTTTGCTTACATTTGCGATTTGCGAAATGCTGCAAAAATGTATTTAAATTAAACATTTTAATGTAAAAATGCCGAAGACTAAGGGTAAAGTGTATTTTGCCTGATGCTGTTGCTAAAGTGGCTTTGGATGAAATTGATTTTATTGAAGGTTCGTCTGCTAAAACAAATTCATCGTATAAAACTAAATTTTATTTAATACAGCGACTATGGGGCTGCGTGGCGACGCACAAATTGATGAAGTTTTAGATAATTATGTAGAGGACATGAATGCTATTGCGGCAGGGCGGCCACTTCCACATCCCGAAGTAAGTTGACTTGCGCCAGAACGTGCTCAGTTCCTTCGACGACAAGCGATTTGTTCAAATGCTGAGGGTAACTCCACAACAGTTCCAGCATATATTAAGCCAAGTACATCTATTTTTACTCTTTTATTTGCGTAAACTCCAAAAACAAGTAATCATGTCTAATTTACTTCATTTCGCACAAAAAAGGCGCAACCTTTTTGTACTTGCGTTAATGCAATTTGATTATTTTAAATTTGGCGCTTACTTTTTTCCAACGAGTATACGGTAACTCGTTGCTTTTTATACCACGAAATGGCTAAAAAATGGCAAATGCATTAGTGCTGAAAAGGCAGCGAATTACCACATTGTGCAACACTTTCTCAAAAACTCAACAGGAAAAAATAGACTAGGGTCTGGGTTGAGGAAAAGTTGAGTTGAAAATCGAAACGCAGGGTTGATTTACATCATGTATTTGTTTTTGTAAAAGTCCTCAACTTTTTAACTCCTCAACTCAACACAAAGCGTGAATAAACAAGTTGTTGAAGAGGATTTGCGAAGAAAATTAAAAGCTATTAACAGAGGGAGAATAATACACAAAAATAATATTAAGTCTTAATTTTTCCGCTTTATTTCAGAAAACATGTATCATTACACCATAATAATGTGTTTCTTATGTACTCTGTTTTCACCAGAGATAATTGACTATACAACTGGTAACGAGTTTCTACTGTTGAAGGAGGAAGGTGACTTTCTTGTTTATGACACTTACGCCGATTTATTCCATGTTACAAACCTATCACTTTACGATCAAATAATCGATTCAGAGTTCTAAGACCTGAACGAAAGTGACTTGACATGGTCCACTGATCTGCACTTGGTGCGTACCCTCTTCCAGCAACTGAGTTATACAAGGCAGAAAAGAGGCATACACGAACTGGGGGCTCTATGGAAATGGATTTCGGGAACTCCCGACCACTCTGACTTCCTAACAGTGCATAACAAAATTAACGACCTAACTCAAAATAATAATAAACAATTTGTCATAAATTCTAAATTGTTCTCTCAAATCGAAAACCTAACTCAGGAAATGATGCTCTTTTGAGAAAACAGCGAATTAGAATGCTGATTCTCGACCTTCAAAATCTAATTGACACAATAACTTTAGCAAAAATAAACCTATTCAACACACGAATTTTGAATGAGGACGACATGTCCCACATTTTCCGTCATGAAAATAGATCCCTAGTCCTAACAGACTTGCTGGATGCCTCAAGTTTTAAAATTTTGCGTAACGAAAACTTATTAGTTATATATATTAAATACCCCGTAGTGATTAATTCATGCGAGCTTTACACCTCTAGGGCCATATCAAATAAGGAAGGTAAATTGCTGATTGACAATCAGGCGGCTCGTTGCCAAAATACATATTATGAAATAAGTAAATTTAAGAAAGAAATATTTAATTCTTACGGACAAATTGCCAAAAGAGAAAATTGTTTTATTAAACTATTAAATGGACAGAAGGCATACTGTTCAAGAATAAGAGAGGGAAACAAAAAAATTGAAGAGCTACAAGAAGGAGCCGTATTAATTACCGGCCAAAATATTGTTAATAGTACCACCCTGAATGGTGTTTTTTTAGTACTTTTTAATTTTACGACAATCATTAACAACAAAACTTTTGAAAATCCGACACGTAAAATCTTAAATTTTTTGCAACATAATCAATCATAATCAACCACTCAGACCTGTCATTTGACAATATAAATATATTAAATCCATTTGTAGAACTCAATAACGTTAAATATCCACTGTCGTATTTTATCATAACTTTTATAATATTGTACTTCTTATCAATAATTAGTTATTATTATTATTATTATTATTATTGTACTGGGTGTAGTATGTACTGCGACCCAAGTGGATCTATTGTACCCCCTTTCACGGCTTAGAGCTCTCCCAAAAGTCCAATTGCCTGCATATACTGCAGTATTTTGTTTGGATTTATGGTAACAATGCTCTCCGGTGAGATGACGTGCATGCTTAAAAGCTTGCTTCTTTTGTTGACGAGTGCTATGCATTCACATAGTAGATGCACTGAAGTTTCTTCCTCCATGCTACAGAAACGACAAAGCCCACTATCCGCTATGCCAATTTTGTTTAAGTGGCTGCGGAGCCTACAGTGACCCGTCAAGAGGCCTGTCAGGGTCCTCACGGTATTTTTCCCGTGAGTTATCACGTGTTTGAATCTCTTGCGGTTGTACTTAGAGAGGAGGGTTTTTGACTGCTTTAGTCCTGGTATCTGTGCCCAGTGAAGCAGCCGTTTGTTTTCCTCCTCTTTCCTCAATAGGTCCCTTACCACGTGGTTGCCAATCCCACAGTATGGTTCAGGTCCGATTAGCGGTGTTGCTGCACCTGTTCTTGCTAGTTTGTCTACTAGCTCATTCCCAGGGATATTGTTGTGTCCTGGGACCCATCTAATTGTGAGCTTGTTTCTGGCACCTAAATTGTCAAGTGCAGTTCTCACTTCTTTGACCAGCCTTGATGTTATTTTGGCTCTGCTTATTGCCTTTATCGCTGCTTGACTGTCAGACAGGATGGAGATCTCCTTGTCATGATAGTTCTTTTGCAGATTAAATTCTGCACACCTTCCAATAGCACAGACCTCAGCTTGAAAAATGCTGGTGTGTCTGCCTAGTGACTCTTGATATTTAGTCCTGGGTCCTACTACCCCCAGACCACTCCCTTCATCGGTGAGGGATCCATCCGTATACCACTTTGTTGTGTGTGGTTTCATTGGGTGAATTGCCGAAAGAGTTGTCCAGGCCTCTTTCGTGCTGAGTTTAATATCGAAGTTCTGATCGAACTTGTACTCAGCTGGCATTTCATCCCTTGGTTGCAGAAGCATAGGTATGTCCTCTGCTAAATCTGCAGCGTCTTTTCTGGTGAGGTTGAAGTCAACTCCTTCCCTCCCAATTCTTATTAACGTTGCTTTTCTCTGCATATCAACAACGATATGAAGCGGTGTAACATCCATTAATACTTCAATGGCCGCAGTAGGACAGGTGCGCATTGCTCCTGTCATACATATGCAGGCCATTCTTTGCAGTTTCTGCAATCTGGCTTTGGTCGTGCTAAGGCGCGCTCTGCTGCCCCAGGCTATTGCCCCATATAAGAGCATGGGTCTGACAACCATTAGGTACAGCCATCTTATTATTCGTGGTGATGTACCCCACGATTACCCAGCAATGCTTCTACACGTAAATAGAGCCCTTGAGCACTTATTTATAGTGTTGTTTACATGGGTTCTGAAGTTAAGCTTAGAGTCAAAGGTGACTCCTAGATACTTGACTTCATTACTTGTTTCTATGCTGCATCCTGATAGGGTTATACTCCTCATCCTTCCAAGTTTGTATCTCCTTGTGAAGGGTACTATGACTGTCTTGGCAGGGTTAAGGCTCAGGCCTGCCTTTTTACACCAGTCATTAGTTTCCTTGAGCCCTAGCTGGATAATGTCGCAGAGTGTTTCCTCATACTTGCCTCTGGCTATAATAACGACATCGTCAGCATAGCCTTGGCATTGTATGCCTCTGCCCGCTAGTTTCTCCAGTAGCTCATCTACTAGCAGACTCCATAAGAGGGGTGATAGTACACCGCCCTGAGGGCAGCCTCTTGTTGTTACTACAGTGGTTGATTGCCCACCAATGGTTGCTGTGGCTTGCCTAGACGTTAACAGTGAAGTTATCCATCTGCTAGTAGTTGCGTCTAGGCCCCTTCTGGCCAGTGATGCGTTGACAGCCTCGTGGGAGGCGTTATCAAAGGCACCCTGTATATCCAGAAAGGCGCATAGTGCAACTTCCTTATGAGTTAAAGATTTTTCAGCTGATGAAGGGGTCGTTGTACTAGCAATGTGCTTCTAATTCTGAAATCTACCAGCTTTTCCAGCGTTTTCAGCAAAAACGAAGTTAAGCTAATAGGTCTGTAAGACTTTGGATTAGTGATGTCTTTCTTCCCAGCTTTCGGGATGAAGACCACTCTAGCTGTACTCCACGCGGTAGGTATGTGTCCTAGCGCAAGGCTGCTAACCAGTACTTCCCTAATGGGGGTCAAGAGGTGGCCCAGTCCTTTTTGTAGGAGTACTGGGTGTATACCATCCAGACCAGGAGATTTATAGGGCTGGAACGTGCCAATTGCCCATTTTAATCTCTCAGGGGTTACCGTTGACTTGGCAATGGCCCAGTCAGCGGCACGTGCTCTATTTCTACCTGTTGGTAGAATTCTACTCTCCACCTGTTCAGTACTTCCAGGGAAGTGCATAGCCAGGAGGAGTTCTAATTTCTCCTTATTACTTTTTGTGAAGGAGTTATCAGATTTCTGGAGTGCTAGATTCAAGTCCGGCACTCCTTTGGAAATTGCTTTGTGAAGTCGTGCGCCTTCACTAGTTTTTTCAATGGCTTCGCAGAAGGTTCTATAATTCCTTCGCTTGGCTTTTCTGATCTCCTTGTTATACAGGGTCAGACTATTTCGGTAAGCGTCCCACTCTCCAACGCGCCTCGCGGTGTTGAAGAGTTGCCGGGTCACTTTCCGCAACTTCTCAAGTTGAGCGTTCCACCATGGGGCGTCCTTCTCCTTCTTTGCTTTACCAAAAGGGCAGCTTTCATTGAAGGCGTTCACTAAACACGTATTCAATTCCTCCACTGCGCATTCCAAACCAATAGGGTTTCTGGGTTTTCCAGATGCTCTGCTGGTCAGGTTTTGCTCAATGGAGATATTGAACTTTCCCAGTCTGTGTTTCTGGGGTTACGTTTGCGTTCGCTACTTCTTAGATTTAGACCTAGGTTAAATCTAATAATTCTGTGGTCTGACATAGACTCCTCAGGAGATACGTGCCAGTCCCTATAGTGTGGCTTTATTGCCCTACTAGCCAAGGTTATATCTAGAACCTCGGATCTTACCCTAGTTACAAAAGTCGGGACACTGCCGACGTTAAGGATTTCTAGGTTACTATTTGAAATAAACTCTAAGAGTGACTCACCTCTAAGGTTTACATCCTTGCTGCCCCATACCACGTGATGCGCATTAGCATCGCAACCAATGATGATGGGGAGATGCTGTCTTGCACAATGCTCCACGAGTGCTTGGACCTCGGGCGGTGGGCAGGTTTCGTCTCCCGCAAAGTAGACGGAAGCTACTACAGCTGTCTTCACTCCACCGGCTTCTTCGACCATGATAGGGACACAGTCGCCGGTGAGGAATTCTGTAAGTACATTATGATTAATGCTTCTACTTGCCAAGATACAGGCTCTAGGGAGTGGGTCCCTATGGTCCCAAATTACCTTGGCATCTTTCACGTACAGTCCTTTTATGCCCTGGTTATACCAGGGTTCCTGTACCAGGGCTAGCCCTAGGTGTTGTTTGGTGAACATCCTTGCCAGTACGGCCGAGGCCGCCTTGGCACGGTGGATGTTCACCTGGGCTATCCCTGTACTTCCGATCATAGGATCGGTTCCACAACTGGCGTCTGAGGTCTGGAGGTCGTCTCCAGATTCCTCTCCTCTTCTTCGCCTAGCTCCATGGCCAGTTCCTGCGAGGACATGGGAGGCTGATCTCCCATGTCGCGGCTCGCCTCAATCACCGTGGTGTTGAGCTCCTCATCTTCCGCCAGGTCTGTTAGGGAATCAGAGGTGTTCAGTCCCTCATCCTCCGCTACAGATTGGGGAAGCGCGGCCGGCGTTGGTTCGGTGGCAACCGTCTTGCCCTTCCTCAAACCACTCACCGGTATGCTTCCGAACCTAAAGTTCAGCTTGTGGCCGTTCTTTATAATTTCGGCACAGGAGTTGTCGTCGATGCCGAGGACGAGGATTAGACCACCTCCTTCGCTTTTTCTCGACAGCAACCTCCAATACTCCGTGTTCAGACGGTTCTGCTTATGGATCAGCTCCAAGATCCATTCCGTCGGCTTGCCTCCCGTTCTAGGGCAGAAGATGGTTATAATATGCGCCGCCGGTATGTCGTCGCCCATCCTCGCCTCTAGTGGGACTCCTTTCCACAAACGCAGGGTGGGGGCTACCAGCCGCAACCACTCAGCCGACGTTTCGTCTGAGCAGTCCACGACTAGATGGCCCACCCTGAAGTGGATCCCATCGAATATTATTGGGGAGTCCCAGCCTGACGAGACTAGCTCCTCCAATATTGCTTCCTCAAGCAGCGAAAGCTCCTCGCTGCTGAGGACCACCTGAGGGTAATCCTCAGGTACAACTGCTACTTTAAGCCTCTTGGCTACGGCAGCATACGTGGGTCCCTCCGTCGCTGTCCCAGATGTCGAGGGTTGGTCCTCCGCATCCGGAGCAGCGGACGTAGGTCCCTCCGTCGTTGTCCCGGATGTCGAGGGATGGTCCTCGGCATCCAGAGCAGCTACGGAGGTGCTCACTACTACCGCAGACGATGGCCCTTCTACGGTTCTCTTCTCCGTACGTACCCTCTTCGGGGTGTCCGTTGGTGGCGTGAGGGCGCTGCTCAGCCTTTTCGGGGCAGGGGTGGAGCCCTGCACCTCCTCTTGACGTGACTGTTTTGCCAGCGCCAATGCTTCATCAGGTGACTTGCCCTGCTGAAGATATCTGATGTACCACTTAACCTTGGCACCACTCAGACCCCTTCGGTTCGGGTCATCCCGACCTCCAGGTTTTCCAAGTGCCGGTCTGGGAAGCTTCCCCATGCCGGCTTGTCCTGGAACGACTACCTTGCTAGAAGCAGGTGCCGAGTGTGGGGTAAGTCCCACGACACGGCCACCCGAACCTTGCCTTCTCTCCTGAATTCTCCTGTTAGGAGCAACTGTTGGTGGTCTCACCAATGAGGGCCGCTCCCTGTCAAGGTCACGGTCCTCAAACTGCTTAGCAGCAGTTCCCGCAGTGACATCCTGCGGTGTTTTCAAAAATTTATTATTCTTACTCATAAATCCCACGAGTAGCGGAGAAATATACTGTCCACCCGGGCAGAGATCCGCATACCCGGGTAAGGCTCACCAGACTAGGCGGTCGCCCCTTGCCTAGACTCTCCGTTAAAGACTGGGCTATTTGTATTCCGGGCCCCCAGCCAGGCTGACTCTCGGCACGGGTCGAATGACACCTTAGTCCGGCCCGGAGATGTGGAAATTTTAAGGAGTTTCCAGCTCCAGCCCGACTACTATTAGCCAGCCCCCTTAGCAGTGACAAGGCCTAACTAAGGGGCTGTTTCCAGCCGCCCTCGCGTGGAGAGTGTAGTCGCACTTCCGAGTCAGCAACAGTTACGGCACGCCCATTACGGTGCATTTTATTCCCCCTGTTGCAGTCCTCGGCAGGCGGCCCAATAATTAGTTATAAATCAATCAAATTGTTAAGGAGGCTTCGGCAAAACGAAATAAATCAAAATTCAAGCCAAAATTTGCAAATCAAGATTCATTACAAGACTCTTTGAATTTAGCAATTCGACAATTGTCCGAAAACCCATGATGGTCCGGGACGAACCATTTCAACAGGGGGAGAGTTATGTGATGGCTTGCCATTCATTTAGTATTGTCCGTGTAAACATTAATGCCCATGAACTTCAAATTAGCTGATCAAGCTAATACCCAAATGTCTCGCCGCAACTTGATGCTACACAGCATAAACAAGATAAGCGGAATTCTTTGCGCTAACGTAAACAGGGGCAAAACTTAGATTGCCAAAATTGCATACGCAGCGCTTATCGTGGGAACTGCAAGATTGCACCTTTCGTGACGATTGCCGAGGTTGCTTGTAGGGTAAAGTAAAATAGAATAATCAGTCTTTGTTTTAGCTTTAAATTGGAATTATAAATAAACTGCGCTCCGCGCAACTAAAATTATATTTTTTCGTGTTACTTAATAAAGTAATCTTAATTTGCATGTCGTAGGCATTCAGGCCTGAACCTTATCCGTAACAATCAACAATGAATTCAGTGCTGATTGACTTTTAAATGTCATGCCTGCAATCACTTGTGAATTTTTAAAAAAATCTAACATGAATTCAGTGCTGATTTACTTTTAAGAGTCAGGTCTTAAGAGTCAGGTTAGTAAGTAATACACAAATATTCTTCATACTTTTTAACAAAAATATTCATACTTTTTTTGCAACTGCATTGCTATATGCAGCTGTGATTCCGCTGGGCCAGAGTCCGCTGTAACTGGTATTGATTGTAAAATCAAAAAATATGTTTTAAATATAAGAATACCCGTATTTTTTCACCTACCAAGTAGGTAGGTAGGTAGGTAAGGGCGGCTGCTGGCTTGAAAAGCCAGCACAATTAGGCCTAGACTGGCCCGTTGTGAAACCGCGAATCTCTCTTTAACCCTTCTCCACGCTAAAAGGATTCCCATCCCGTTGCTGCAATGTAACTTGCGATCCTCCTCGGACTTATGGATGCTAGCTCCGCTAGGTTATGAAGTAAGTAGTTTCCCAGGTGCTTATTCCTACGTCTACTAAGAGCCTCACAGGAACAGAAGACTTCTTCTTCGTCTTTGCAGCTTCTTCGAAAGTCATGGCTCGGAACGTTCATTCTGGTCGCATGTGTCCCGACAAGCCAGTGTCCAGTGATCGCTCTGACAACTGCCGAACACTGCGACCGTTTGAGTTCACAGAGCCTTAGGGTTCGTTTTGGGTTAATTTTAGGCCATATTTGGCGACTAATTGTGCAATGGGGTGTTTTATACCACAGCCTTTGTACTTGGGAGCTAAATTTTTCCCTAGTTGGTAGCTTGAAAGTGGCCATTGGCATACGAATATCCTCCTTATCCGGTAGGAGGGAAGAGGTCGTGCCCTGTCTGGCCAATTTATCTGCTATTTCATTACCTGTTATATTTTGGTGTCCTGGCACCCAAATAAGGCTAATAACAAACTGCTGTGCCATCTCTTGAATAGATTTGCCGCAGTTGTTGACTGTCATCGAGTTGGAGGATAGTGCTCGAAGTGACTTCATGGCTGCCTGGATATCGGAATATATATTTATCAAACCGGTTTCCAGACCGGTATTGCGTAAGCAGATCAAAGCCTCTTTAATGGCAAGGATCTCTGCTTGAAAAACGCTACAGTGCACATTGGGCCAGAAAGCCAAATTTTTGGCATAAATTCGAAAAATAAAGTTACAGACATGAAATTTGGTGTAGTTGTGTGTAATGACATTTATAAGAACTGAGATAAATTTCAGACCGATCCAACGCCGATATAAGGTGAATTTTTGATGGTTGCGGTTTTTTTACTAATGCACTATTAATGACGCGACTTATAAACATAATTTATAAAATAGTCTTATTTTTACCAATTTATATTTTAGTTTACAAATAATATTAAAAATTCTAATAAAACAATCAATTTTTAACAGTCGTTTTCCACATACAATTCAGTCGAAAAGAAATTTTCATTTTCGTCTTCAGAATGATCAGTATCATCATCTATTGAAGTGTTACAATTATCAGTGTCACTGTGATTATCTGTAGAATTATTATTGTTATTTAGGATATAATTATCACAATTATTTATAAAGCTTTGCGGTTCTAAAAGGTTGATCACAGCTGCCGGTATGGCAATACTGATGTTTCTATTATTTGGTAACCGTGTGTCAAAACTTTATGTACAGTTGCCGACATGGGAAACCACGGATATATGGACATATACAATGATACAGTTTTCTGACAATACTCTTTGAATTTATGCACATTAATTGGAAGTTGACATGAAATAGCAATCAAAATATTGTGAAAGCATTCAATTAAATTTACATCAAGCCCTATGATTTCTGCAAATTGTTTAAAATTTGAAAATGCTCTCCTTGCTGTATTGCCGTCGTTGGTGTTTCCACTCCCATTCTGTTTTGGCTTATCCACATGTAATCCCATATCCTGCCACATTCGTTTTTGAACATTTCGTTTTTTACTCATCATTGCTAATTTCTCTTCTTCATTCCTTACTTGCCATTTTTAAAGTCCAATCCTGTATGAAATTTTGAGTACAGACTCAAAGGATCGAATCCACGCATACAGGGGACTTATGGCATATTCTAAGGTTCCTGATCTTGGTTTAAATTTTTGAGAACAAATGTTGTCACTTTCTAAAAAATCCTTGGGACTAGCTCCACATATTGGACACAATTGTGAAGATTTTGTGTCCGTCAAAATATTTAAAACTTTTCCGTCTATTAATGTCATATAGAGATCATATGTCACCGTAACATTTCGCTCATTTAAAACAGTACAGACGTAAGATGATAATTCTCGTACTTGTGCATCCAGGTTCATCTTTTCTTTAAGAATATGTTCTGTCGTCTCCTTAACAAATTCGAGTTTAAGGGGCCTGCAAAATCTTACAGACTGAGGAGTAGGATTTAACCACAAAACGTTTCGAAGCGAATCTATTATTTTTAGTGGTATTATAGTGGTGGCGAATAGGGATTGGTCGGAAACAAATAGCTCGCAGTCAGAAAATTTCTGTTTATACATATTTTGACCAGTCGATCCATCGAAACCATAACTTGCAATTAGCTTCACAGTTTTTATAATTAGGAACTGCTTAAATACGTTTTCCTGCAATTGAATTATGCGGCAACATGTGTGATCCAATAGGTTTTGCAAACTGACTTGTGCGACTGTATCGGTTACCATAATTCCCAAAGGCCAACATTTAGATTTGGCTTCTCTTTCTCTATTGTAACTGGGATAAATATCGGAAGATCTGCTTTTGTGAAGCTCCCGAATGTTCCAATATTGGCTTTTTGTAAAGGAGTTATCGAGCAAAAACGCCAAAGCCTCATTGGGCGTTAAGGGTACTCGCTCCGAAACGAAAAGGTTTTTCCTTACACGATTTGGGTCATTTGAAGCAAGCAAAGTATTTCTCAAAATTAAAGCCGTGTCTTTTTCGTTTGATTTTTTGGCCGAAACTGCAGCAGCGTGCACCAGAAGTGGTGTATTGTGGCGTTGGTTATCTGCCAAATCAGATGCTAGCTTTCTCTTTAAACGTGGTCCAGCATCGCTATAATCCATCGGTGGACGTCCTACTGTGAAAATGACTTTATAGGCTTGGTTAAAGATGTGGAACCTAAGCTATCGAATAAAAAAATCATTTTTGACGACAGCCACTTGGAATGTTTTTCCTTAAAAGTCCTCAAATTTCTGCCGCATTTTGGCAAGTTTCTTTCGATATGAATAGCAAAATTTTTTATTTTTGAATCAATTTCACATTTTTTCTCTGCGCTTAAGTTGTAGTCTTGAAGTTGGTCAAATATCCAGCGCGAAACATCGGACGCCTTTCGACTATTGTCAATCCAGATATTTAGCAGCGTTGCATAGCAGAACTCAACCGTAGCCACAAAATCACAATACCCGAAAAGCCGCAAAAAGCATAAAAAGGGTAAATTGGTATATATTTTGTACTATAATGTTAAATTAATACTTTTTTGCAGAAGCTTGCAGAAAGTTATTTTTTATTCCATAATAGACGGGCAAGTTGGTTAAGTTTTCCCTAAGGACAACACAAAGCAATACACATATATAACAAATAAACAAACATAAGGAAACACCTTTTTAACATAAACATTCTACATACCCGTACCTTTATTTTCCATTATTAATATTATCTTAATATTTAAAATTATTAAATATACAAGCCGCAAAGTTAACAAAAAATTTCGCGCCGTTTTTACTGCAACGCACAGCTGATCGAACATGTAACTTTGTAGGGCTGCTAAAACTTCAGGGTTGCAATAAAATCAATAATATTTGTGAATTTTTTGTAACTAGGGTATTGATTACAAAATGGCAATGCTAAAAAACGATTCTGTTTCTATGAATTTTTTGAATTTATGCCAAAAAATCGGTTTTCTGGCCCAATGTGCAGTGGTCCGGAAGTCGGAAAGACTGCCGAATGTTTAGTTCCTCGGAGTGGATTCCCCCCAACATGGTTGTTGAGCTTGGAGCCATCAGTGAAGAAATTATTACGGTCACTTTGACCTTGCCGAGTTTCCAACCACGATTCCCTAGAGGGGATATCGGTGGTGAATAAAGTAGATGAGTGCTCTAGGGGAGTGCAGTAATCTGTCATTAACAGCGGTGGGCACGAAAAATAACGGAAAGAGCCCTACAACAACATGAAGAAAAAAAAGTCCTGTTACGGTCCCACAAGCAATTCTCTAGTAGGGCCATAAAACCATAAAGTCGCTGCGAGTCGAGCACATTGTGTGTAATTTGTTATTGTAAACTCTTCGAGTCGAAATCGATTGCTTGTGCGAGTACACTGAACAAAATTTTGCAACACATTCAAAGACACAGCGAAGCCATATGAGTTTATATGACAATTTTAAATTACCAAAAAAATTACTCGGTCTTACAGTTGCCAAACCCTCTAGTACGGCTGGTGGCTATTGTCCTCCAGTAAGTACTTACATCGTTTGTCACAAGTAGCTATCTACCTTGCAAACCCCTTGTAATGCGCGAGGTAAACGGGCGACAAATGAAATATGACAAACAACAAGCACAAAGCAAGTACATAGAAACAAAAAAAAATGAAGCAATTCGCCTCCTTTTCTTAATACGGGAATATAGAGTAAGGCGAATTTTTCGCTATTCTTTTTGTCAAGTTTGCACGGCTTTAAAGGAAACGAAAGCAGTTTAAGAGTCTATGAAGCAATAATCGGTAAGCTTATTAAAGCTCTAAATAAATATTTGCAGCGCTACAATTAAATTTATATATTTTCAGATGCAATTGGAAATGGAGCCGGACCGTCAGAAGTAAACCTTAAAAAGGCACTCCAGATTTAAATAAAAAAAATTATGAATGTATAATTCTGAAATAATATAAAATAATATTAAAATATACATATGTGTGTTTTCAATTTTAATAAATTCAGTAGGGCTAAAATACTGGCGACTACTACGCTGTCTACTAGTGTACAAAAGAGTAAGTAGCGATGCCGCTGTCTACTGGTAAACGAAGGCGTAAGTAGCGATGCCGCGGTCTACTGGTTAACGAAGGCGTAAGTAGTGATTATGCTGTCTACTGGTAAACGGGGTGGTGGCGATTGCCTACCGCCTATGACATTTGTTAATTTGTTAATAAGATGGAAATGAAGAGGTAAATAGCAAGGTAAGTACTGGTCATTACCTGGTGCCTACTGAAATCACTAGTTCTGCACTACCCACCCGTACTAGAGGGAAGTAACTATATTTCTGTGCTCAGTGTACTTGTGCGAAATTTTAGTCAGCGAGGACTAATAAAAAGCCCCGTTACAGTCGCCAAAGCATCCTCGAGTAGGGCCATAAAACTCGAACATTGTGTGTTTTTTTTTTTTAAATTCTCGTGTGCGTCTGGCGGGCGTCACTTTCAAGACATAACGGAAAGAGCACTCGGAGCAAAAAGAGCCAAGGCGTGCCCACCGCTGGTCATTAACACATTTGTGTCTTCTTTTAAAATGGACTAGTGCTCATATCCCGAGACTGCCCCATTGCCATTATGGGGATGGGAGGAATATTGGTGATAGCGTTTAACGCTTCACTCGAGGTTGTTTTAAGGGCACCTGTGATGCATAATTGTGCTGTTCTCTGCACCTTATTTAGTTTTTTAAGCCTAGACTTGGTGGTAAGGGCTGGCCACCAGGTAGATACTGCATACAGCAGTATGGGCCTAACTATGGCCGTGTATATCCAACGAACTATTTGTGGGGACATACCCCATTTGAATCCTATTGTTCTCTTACAGGCGAAGAGTGCAGTATTAGCCTTCTGCACTCTGTCTGCGATATTGAGATTCCAATTAAGTTTCTTGTCTAGTACAAGCCCCAAGTATCTTGTACTGTCGCTGAAGGACCACACCTACCAAGAAAAGAGGAATAAAATTGCTTAAATCCTTTTGAGGCAGTCTTTTTGTTGACGCCCATGACAAACGCATCAATTAATTTTTTTTGTCTTTCTTACAAATACGTTAAAATTTTTTGTTGGCCGAAACTTCCGCAGTTTTCTTTTGCTCTATATTGTTAATACCCTTAAAATTATTTTATAAAGAAAAAATAATGCTTTTAATAATATTATTTAATAAATAATTGGCCGTCAGCCAGTTGGCGTCACAAGGGGAATCACGTGTAACCACCTCGGTGGTACGCGCCGTAATTTTGACGCGTTTCTGGAAGTGAGACTAAACTCTCCACGTGAGGGCGGCTGGAAGCAGGCCCATGGTACGGTCATGTCTCTGCCATGGGTGCTGACGAATGGTAGTTCGGGCGAGAGTAGACAACTCGATAAAATTACCCCAATCTAAGGTGGAACAGCAAAGGCCGAGGGATGAATGGCTGGGGGGGTCTCAGTCATGACTTTGCGAACTCTGGATACCTGCCGACTTCCAGTTATAATAAATGGCTATGCCGCGGGTGACTCACCCCTTCCCGTTTACTCGTGGGTCCAATAATGAATTCAAATTTACAACAACAACAAAACAAACAAACAAATGAGATCGTGACGCGCCAAAGTACGGAAGGGACGAAGCTCCTGTCTAAAGAAGCTACATGCGCGGTGAGAAAGGAGCCTTCGGTGTCCTTTCCATCTCGGACTGTGCCGGCAAGGGCACCGTACTGACACTAAGGGGGTAAGCAAAACGCACCCGAACCATAGCTGGAAGACCCCGAGCCCATCGTCTCAGAGGAGATGAGCGAAGAGGAGGACATACTGAAGGGGTATACCCCGGAGACGTCGGAGCTAGCCAGGGAGCTCTCCAAGCTAGGCCGATGGGAAAATAATTCCATCCTCGGGGACACGGACGAGGAGGAAACTAACATAACAGTGGTGGAGGTTAATTCGAGGGATGTCGATAAGACTTCTCCAAATTAACCTCTATCACTCCATTTCAGCTTCGGCTGCCCTTATGCTTCGCCTCAGCCAAGGCGAAGCCGACATTGTTCTCATCCAGGAACCCTGGCTCAGCAATGGCCAGATTTCTGGATTGAGGACCAAAGACTATAACCTCATAGCAGCTCAAAACTCAGGTAAAACTCGCACCTGCATTTTTGCAAAAAAGCATCTGCATGTATTTTTGCTCCCCAATTACAGCGATGTGAGCCTGGAAATGAAATCCAGTACCATAAAAATCAGCTCGTGCTACATGGCGCATGACCAGAGCGGTCCTCCTCCGCAAGGCACACGCCACCTTGTGAAGGACAGTGAGAAAGAGAAAATCGACCTGATCATAGGGTGCGATGCCAATGCACTGACATCAACACGCGGGGGAGTTACTTCTAGATTACATCTTGTCCACAAATATGTTATTATGTAATAGAAGTAATGACCCTACCTTCATAATCAGAAATAGGAAAGAAGTCCTAGATCTTACCTTGGTATCGAACTCTCTGTACCACAAGGTCCAAAACTGGAGGGTCCTAAACGACCACTCCTTTTCGGATCATCGGTACATCGAGACGACGATATCCCTATTCCGGGTTGATCTACCACGAAGTGATTGGAGATGAGCCCTGTGCCAGACGGGACTCGCGTTTCAGCACATCTATTCACCTTAGATAAGGTTAAATGGGCCATTAATTCATTCAAGCCCTTCAAATCGGCCGGACCAGACAATATAACCCCAGCACAACTACAACACGAGGGAGATTCTGTCGCACGATGGTTGACAGATATCTTCCTCAGAATCCTAGCCACTGGGATTATCCCAGAAGCATGGCTTGCATCTAAAGTAGTCTACATTCCCAATGCAGGGAGGCTACTCATACACTTCCCAACGACTTCTCGTTTCTCCTCAAAACGATGGAAAGACTAAGTGGCCTTCAACTTAGAAACACCATTCCTCAACTCCAAATGTCAGCCTCACAACATGCCTACAAAAAAGGTAGCTCCACGGAGACTGCTTTGCATTCGGTGATTTCAATAGTGGAGAAATCACTTCAACATAAAGAATTCGCACGTTGCAGCTGCCTTCTCGGGTAAATATCCTCAAACACTATGCGAGCGTATGACTGCCGCTCTACACACACTCTCGAAAATGGACCCCGGCCAGCGGGCTAGGAGTTAATCCGGACAAAACAAAGCTCATGCTCTTCACCAGGAGGTACAAAATACCCCCTCTCATTAATCCCAAACTAAATGTTGTTTCCCTACCCTTCAGCGACTCAGCCAGTTATCTTGGTTTAATCCTTGATAGTAAACTGAACTGGAACCTGAATACGAAAGATCGTAGGAAAAAGGCCACGATCGCCCTGTACACACGCAAGAAGGCCATCGGACTTAAATGGGGTATGTCTCCAAACATTGTCCACTGACTTTACACTGCCATTATAAGACCAATCCTCCTCTACGGGGTATCTATTTGGTGGCCTTCACTGGACAAGAAAACCACCCTAAAAAAGCTAAGTAAGGTCCAGCGGACCGCGGAGATGTTTGACACCGAACGAAGCTTTAGATGCCATTTTAAACCTCCAGCCCGTGGACAAGGTGGGAAAACAGTCAGCATTAATATCGGCTCTACGCATGAGAGGGGCGAAAAAATGGAATGACCTAGACTATGGTCACTCAAGGATTCTAAAAGATTTTTCCATTATTCCATTAGCAGTACGGACTACTGTACTCCACAGGAGCACTTCATAACTAAGTTCAAAACCCACATTCCAACCAGAGGTGAATGGGATGGTTGTGTACCGGGCCCGGTTGGCTCAACTAAGATTTACTTTGAGGAACTCAATGTTAGAATTTCGTTTCGACTACCTGACCACTGTAGCGTTTTCCAGGCCGAAGTTTCGGCAATTCAGGAGGCTCTTTAGCAATAAAAAACTTACCAATAGGTAACAAAAGTATCTGTTCATATTCGGATAGCAAGGCGGCAATTAAGTCCCTCGCCTCTTTGACATTATGTATAATGTCGGTGAATAACTGTCACTCATCTCTGGAGGAGATGGCAGAACAGTTTTGAATACACCTCATCTGGGCCCCGGAACACAGGAATATTGAGGGCAACTGTATTGCGGACGAACTGGCAAGACAAGGAACTACCAGCATCCTCCTTCAGGACAAGGAGCGTCTGGGTATTCCTATAGCCAGCTGCAAATTAAGCATAAAATCCCATTTGGCTCACACTACCAAACAAACGTGGAATCGAATATCCAATACGTGCAGAATCTCGCGGAAAACTTGGCCGGCTTACTGCAGGAAAAGAACCAAGGAACTTTGCTGTTTAAATAGAGTTCAATGCAAGGTTTCGCTTCCTCAAGTCATACTTTTTTCATGATTTATCTATCCCAGCTCTCAGAACAGAGTCCAAAATGCCTCTCAAGGTTCATTCAGGCCTCAGGATGGTTGTGAATTAGAACATAGAGGACCTACTAGTGGGGAAGGGTGGAGGAAAGTCCACCACTGCGGTATCACAACGGGCCTATTTTTGGCCTAAGTGAGTTGGGACGTGTCCCAGCTGCCGCCCTAACCTAACCTTACCCACATAGAAATTAGAATTTGCACTTCACCTGTACACACAAAAACCTTTTTCTTTGTGTAATAAAAGAAAACGTCAGAAATAGCTACGCACACAAACGCAAACACCAATACTAATTTAAATTAAAAAAAAATACAATTTTTTAAAAAATCAAACAAGGATTTATATTTTGAAAAATTTATCTTTAATTATAAGTAAATATATTTTAAAATATGTAATTATATCAATATTACATTTACATCAGCGATGGGCACTCAGTATTCACGCGTGCGAATGAGCTTTCACACTACGAGAAAAGAGCTTTTTACAATTAGGGTATTCACGCTTTGTGTTGAGTTGAGGAGTTGAAAAGTTGAGGACTTTTACAAAAACAAATACATGCTGTAAATCAGCGGTGGGCAAAACTACTAACGCAATTTTTGTGCCTGTGTGCGTAAACAAAAAAAAGCTTTTCCAAGGTAAAATGGACAAATTTTTATTTTTTTTTGGCATAGTTGTCATTAAATTCGACAATATCATCGAGTTTTATTGGCGTTCCATTGTAAAACTAGCTCACACGTACGAGACGAGCTTTTACGGTAAAAAGCTCTTTTCTCGTACGTGTGAAAGCTCTTTGGCACGCGTGCCGTCTAAGTGCCCACCGCTGCTGTAAATCAACCCTGCGTTTCAACTTTCATCTCAACTTTTCTTCAACCCAGACCCTAGTCTACTTTTTCCTGTTGAGTTTTGAGAAAGTGTTACACAATGTGGTAATTCGCTGCCATTTCAGCACTGCAAAATTTGTCATTTTTTAGCCATTTCGTGATATGAAAAGCAACGAGTTACCATAAACTCGTTCAGCATTTGAACAAATCGCTTGTTGTCGAAGGAACTAAGCACGTTCTGGCGCCAGACAACTTACTTCGGGATGTGGAAGTGGCCGCCCTGCCGCAATAGCATTCGTGTCCTCTACATAATTATCTAAAACTTATAGTCTCTGTATTAAAGAAAATTTTGTTTTTATACGATGAATTTGTTTTATTGAACCTTCAATAAAATCAATTTCATCCAAAGCCACTTTAGCAACAGCTTCAGTTAAAACACACTTTACGCTTACTCATGGCATTTTTAAATCAAAATTTTTAGTTTTAATAATTATTTGCAGTATTCCGCAAATGTAAACAAACACACGCAAGAAGAAGCACAAACTCAAATATGGTTTTTCTGCAGTTGTTTCATTTTCGCAGCAATAAAATAATACAAATCGATGTAATACATAGCTACTTTAGCTACAGGTTTAATTAAAATAGATTTTATGCTTTGACTCGGCATTTTTAATTCAAGTTTTTTAATTTTAATGTAATTTGTACCAATTTTCAAATGTAAACAAACTCTGGAAAGAAGAAGAAAACTCAAAAGCTCATCTCATAAAACTCAACAGGGCCTTGGCTGTTGATTTTTTCCTCAACTTTTCAGCTCCTCAACTCAACACAAAGCGTGAATACCCTAAATGTAGCGCAAAGCATAGCCGCATGGCAAAACACGAAAGAATAAAACTTGATGATATTGTCGAATTTAATGGTAACTATGCCAAAAACAAAATGATTTGTCCATTTTACCTCGGTTTTTGCGAAAGCTCTTTTTTGTTTACGCACACAGGCACAAAAATTGCATTAGTAGTTTTGCCCACCGCTGATTTACATACATATGTATGTACAAAAGTAAACTTTTATAAATTTGTTTCCTGAATTAGAAAAAAAAAATATAGTTTAAAAAAACGCGCTTTAATAGTAAACCGAACTAAAAAGTAGAAAATAATTTTGATGTATCAAGAGTTTGTATTAAAGCAATAGAAAATTCCGACAATCAATTACGACTAATTAATTTGGAATAAGATTAAATTAGAAATAAATTAGAAATAAAATAATTCAATCATAGTAAAAAAAGCGTATGATTAATTGTAAATTCATTATTTAAAAAATGTTTGTATGTATATGTAGTTTTTTTTTAACTATTTTGTCAATTCGATTAAAATAAGGTCATCAGCAGCAGGAGTTATTAACCACCATAATTATTAAGTTGATTTTTTTACAAAATTAAAACTTGAGCTGCAGATCAATCACCGCCGTATCGTCAGCGTTGCTGACATAGGATGAGAAGTCAAAAAACAATATGCTGATGTTTTAATGAGACACAATTTGCCTTTGTTTATTATTTATTAAAATGTAATAAATAAAAATACAAATTAAATCTATAAAATTGGTTTCTACTTTTTTCCCTCATCAAACTAGAAGCTCCGACTGGAATGCTGTGGCTCACACTTTTATGGTTTAGTTAGCCATAAATGGCCGCACATTTTAAATTCTGTGCAAGTTCCATAAACATATGAGGTTTTGACACCTTGTATCGAATTGAAAATTGCCAGTCTTTTTCGTTGACATTGTTTACATTTTCGCAACGAATGACAAAATTTAGAGGTGCACAGAAAAATAATCGAGTAATTCTCATCGGGACTCAATAAGATAGGAACATTTCCACAAGATGTTGGAATGATGTAGATATTTTCGGAACGTCAAATTCATACGTAACATCTTCGACAAAAGATGATAGCCTATTCACAATGGGGCACATTTAACATCTAACATCTTATGTCGAAGATGCTACGTATGAATTACCCGTTCCGTAAATTTCAACATCATTCCAACATCTTGTGGCAATGTTCCTATCTTGTTGTGTCCCGATGAGAAATTACTCGATTATTTTTCTGTGCACCTCTTAATTTTTGACATTCGCTGCGTAAATGTAAACAATGTCATTGAAAAAGACTGGCAACTTTGAATTCAAAACAAGGCGCCAAAGCCTCATATGTTTATGACACTGGCACGCAATTTAAAATGTGCGGCAATATATAGATAACAAAAACGTACAACGCAATCCAGCAAGCGTTCCAGTCGGAGCTTCTAGTTGGATGAGGGAAAAAAGTAGAAACCAATTCTATTGATTTATATTTTGTATCTCTTATTTATTACATTTTTATAAAGAAAGGCAAATTGTGGCTCGTTAAAAAATCAGCAAATTGTTTTTGACATCTACTATAGCACCGGCGATGATTCGACACATATGAAAATGTGTAGCTCAAGGTTTAATTTTGCTAAAAAACTAACTTAGTAATTATGGTGGTCAATAACTTCTACTGTTCTTGACTTTATGTTAATGTAGCACCCATCCAATTGAACAAATAGCTAATATGCATACTTTTTTTATAATATATTATGAATTTACTAATATTTTTCGAAACCAGTGGCTTTCAGGCATTGGTGAGGTCCAATGGACTCTATGCACTTTAGCACAACACCAACAAACATCCAAACAGCTCGTGGCGCTTGCATATATGTATATGTACTATACTACACTATGTATATGTATGTGTGTATGTGCGAGTTAGCACCAGCTCGTCGTCCTCATTAACACTTCCAATTAATTGATGTTTTCAACATAAATTCATAAAACCTTTCCTTCATAATATTTGATCTTGCAAATTAACGCATAAAAAGATAGATATTTTAATTTTAAATAAAATTTTTAATATATTTTCAAGAATTGCTGATTTTACGTGTCAGCCTGTCAATATGACAGCTAGATGTTATATGTTAGATGCTAGATGTTGTCAGTGTGAATCGCTATTTCACATCTTCAAAAAATCCCATGCGTTCCGCTTAAATGTGCTCAGTGTGAAAAGCCTATGATAGATGTGCCCCAGTGTGAATAGGCTATACACCCGGGATTTTTCCTGCATTCACTGGGACGTCTGGTCACCCTAAAAGCGAGGCATATTTTTCGTTCAGCTTTCTGGTCACTCTGTTTGTGTACATATGTGTGTGTGCGTATATATATATTTGTGTAGGATCGTTCTTGCTGCGGTTTTGTAAAGTATTTTTCTTCGATAGTTACCGTTTTAAAAAAAATCAAATTTGTGAATAAACAATAACATATATTCATCATAAATTAAAACTGAAAAGTAAACTTTTTGTGTGTGAGTGTGTTGTTTAAGAGCAAAAATATTTAAGACAAAGCTACTTGGTCCCACCAACGCACTGCTTTATTAACATTTTCTGTGAAATAATGCCAAAAAACATTTCTAATACATTTCAAAATATGTGTAGCATGCATATACATATTTTGATTTAAATACTGCTGTCGGTATCTATTCTTATGTATACATGGACATTTGTATTATATGTATTTTGTATATGGTAGGTATGCGCCCAGCAAACAAAATGCTTACATACATATATACATACATATGTAGGTGCATTTGTGTGTGCGTTCGTAAAGTTATAACTTTACCCATCAGTTCTACTTGGATCGATTGCTTCCATCCATTTGTGATTCCATATGTGATTGTGACACCCATGAAAACAGGCATGGATTTTGAAGCGAGCGCGAAGCGGTCGAAGAAGAAGAGCCTCACAAAATGCGAGCGTTTGAGAGAGCGACGTATAATGAGAGTGCGATACACTCTCTCTGTTAAAAAAATTTAGATAAATTTTTGGTTATGCTCTTGCAAGAACAAAAAATAGCAAAAAGACAAAAATGTGTAAACCGAAAATGCAAGTATAAATGCACTTTTTTGTCTTGTTATATTTTTTGGTTGACCAATGCCTTGTTTATTCTCGCGTAAATTAGTTTTCTGTGGCTTTCTGTAAGCAAAGTGCGCGTGCATAAAAAAGTTAAATTTTGTAAAACAATTATTGAAAATATAAATTAATAACAATTCCATGCGTTTTTATTGTTTATTTATTATTTTATTTCTGTGTGGCAGCAAATACAACAAGGGAACATAGATGGTAAGCGAGAAATGCAACGTCTAATTAAAAAATAAATACAATTTGTTTACTATTGCAGAATTAATTATTGTGACCGAATTGTAATCCAGCAGACAAACAGCTAAGAAAGGCCTTACAGTTAAAAAACAACCCAGCCATCAATGTAAAAAAAATTAATAGTAGTAATAGTAAGTACTAGTTATAATTAACAAATTAATAATCGAAATATGTTTAATAAAATAAAAATATAAAAGTTTGTTTTAAACTAATTATTCAAGAGCTAACATTGTCAGATAATTGTATAGAATTAAACTAATTAAATAATTAAATTAAAAGAAATAAATAATACAAAATTGTAAAATACATAGGTAATAATAAAATAAAAACTTCAATTAAAATAAAAATTTGTGCCTTGTGTTTTTCATAATAATTTTACAGCAGCGAGCCAATATGATTGCATGCATGAATATTCCGTAGACAAGCCATGAATTTCATGCATGCATATTTCATAAACAAGCTACGATATTCATGCATACAGAAGATATGAATTGAGGCAAGAAAATCACCCCTTCACAAGAAGCGAACGCTGAAGTAGGACGCATGAAGTCCTATGGCATGCCCGTGTTAAATTCACCCCTTACTTCAAAATGCATGTGTGTTTTCACCGCTTCGTCATGTGTGAAGAGAACTGCAGGGTAACTATGCATGCATACATACATGCGTACTGCATATGAAAAAATTTTTTGTTAAAACGATAATATTGTGCAATGTTTTTGCGTAAATTTTTTTTTTATTTATTTGTATACTCTGTACCGATATGGTAAAAGATACATATGTTCATACATGTCTGCAATCATAAACTCCTTTTTAAGCAAATTGTCTGGTAACAGCTAAAACATTCCGACTATACTATACACTTAGAGTTGACACCTCTTCGGTCCCGTCCGGAGTCCTTGGGCCTAGAAGTTGGTTTCGGGGACACCTTTAAATTCTCCGTATAAAATAATAATTTCCCTGACTGACTATTTATTCAGTCGCCCCTGGGTGAAGCATTGGGGATCTGTATTAATAACTGTTCGAAGAGAACAGGGACCTACAGTTTATAGCCGAATCCGAACGGCGGTGTCTTGAATTAATAGAGACTTTCTTGCGCAAATAGCGTCTTTGAGCTAGCGATGCCAGTGCTAGTGCGTGGATTCGAACCACCGACCTTCGGTTTGTAAAGCGAGCAAGCTACCACTACGCCACCGACGCACAGTGGCACGGAAGCCGAAAAAGCGTTGCAAAAATCATATTTTCTAAACCAATTGAGATATTTTTATGAAATAAATTGTAGTTGAAAGAAAAATCTTTTGGCTTTAAAAGTACTCAAACATGGTGATACGATATCTGAGAGCTGCGCAATATGTTGTGGAAGTTAGATTTTGTTTCCTGCGCATTTTCCATTGAAAAATATGTACATATTTTTTTCCTTTATAACAAAATTTTGATGATATATTTTTTTTTTGTTCATAATTTTATATTTCAGTCAATAAATTTACTGTAACAATGCTTTTTTATTACATTATATTACACAATTCGTCTTATCAGTAGTTTTTTGTAAAATAATCATCCACATTTACATTTGATGAACATTTCTTTTGAATAACTACTTGTTAATTCTGTATTAGATGTCACTTGCAACTAGTGCATCTGAACAGAATAGGTAAAAATTAAGTTACATGAAATGTTTTCTAGTTGGTTCTTAATATTTCATTATAAATGGAAAGGCTGCATACCTACTATATAACCGTATGATTTCAGATAAACTACCTGTACATACCAAAAAAAATTTGCATTTGCTTTAATAATAATTAGTCTTACTTTTTCCAAATGTCACTGGTAAAGCGGCCCATACACGAGCAACAAATTGAAGCAATCGGTTGAAATTGCAACGAAATTTCGTGTTAGTGGCGCAGTTTGTCAACAGATTGCAAATTGTCAAAAAATTTTGTCTTTCTTGCAAGCGGTTGCGTGTGAGTGGCGAAGTTGATGGATTTGTTGTCGTGTTTTGCAATCGGTTGTGTGTGTATGTGACTTTTCTCATTTCTTTTTTGACTTCGGCAAGTGCACGTCGGCGGAGAAAATCATTGTGGGAAACCAAAAGTGGCGAAAATGAAAATAAAAATTATAGATTAAAGTTGTGGCACATTTTGCATGATAAATATATATATATTTTTTTTTATTCCTCGACTACTGTAGAGCTTAATTATGCGTTTACGAGTAGTTGCACCTAGGAGGAGCATAGGGCGGAAAATACAAGGAAGTTAAAAAAGACGCCATTGGTGGTAAAAGTAAAAGAAAAAAAAATTTATGCATAAAATTAAAAAAGTTTTTTTCCGCGTTCCATCTTCACTCGTCAAAAATCAACAAGAAATGAAATTTATCAACCAATTCACAAGTGTGTGGCAAAACGAATTTCAACCGATTGTACAATTTGTTGCTCGTGTATGGGCCGCTTAAGCTTTATTTTGTTGTCAAGCAAAAATATAAGCAAACCACTCTTAATTTAGTAAATATCTGCTGCATGTTCTTCTTCTTATACCTGCGGTATTATTTTTTTGAGTGAGGTTTCTGCACTTTTATTGACCTTGCAGCCAGCTATGGCTACAAATGGCTATAATCTTTATAGAGTAGGTAAATAAATTGATAATAAAAGCATTAATGTTAAAACATAAAGGGAACGTCTGGGAATTTGGTTTTTCTTTTCTTCAAAAGTTGAAAAAGTGATCCAAATTTAGTAGTTCAGGTAAACGGTAGTATTGAAAAAACCAGAAAAGATTTGAAGTCATTTTTTTTTCTTTTATGTTTAAATTTAATATACCTTTTTATAGAAACTAAGAAAATATGGATTGGATTTTATTCCACAAATTGCGTTTTTTTTTTTCAAAGTTCAAAATATACTCCACTTTGAGCGGCTGTAGCAACTAAACTATTCATCCGAATTGTATAAAAATTTTTTTTTTCTTGATCCCTGGGAAATTACATATCAGATGCATGTATTATCTTTAAAAAATGGTTTCATCGCAAAATCGATTTTTGCAACGCTTTTGCGGCTGCCGTGCCACTGTGCGTATAACCATTACGAAATGTGAACGCAAGTTACCCTTCCCTACCAAAATGTGGTTGGTGTGATTTTTGCATGATATGTTTTTTTGCTATAAGACTTGGTTGTTTTTCAGATAATAACTGTTGGCAGTAAAGTTATAAGTCAAGGCCATAGGTCACAAGCACAATGATTGTTTGAAGTTCAATAAGGGGATATCGTTTTTGATGTTTTTCGAAACTTTTTGATCGATAAATAAAAAATTGATCCGATTTCATTAAGCGAGCCTATGATTTATTTATAATTTTGCTGTAAATAATAATGTATTGGTGGCGGTTAAACATGCCGCGTAAATAGTGTTTTATATTGTCTTTGGTTTTTATTTTTATTGAAAATCATTAAATACTAAATATATTAAATAAAGTGTAGTTTGTAGAATTATTGTTTTTCAATATATATAATCAATTTTATCTAATAAACATTTTGATATCCCGCCAATCACTCCTAAACCTCTTCAAACATGATTCTCACGTCCAACATTCATCAAAATTTCCGGGCGGGCGACACGTCGCGACGTAACAAAAGTAACAACCCTACACGTTTGTCGTGGGGCTCAAATAGCAACAACTAAATGCAAATGAAGAACTGGGCTATAAGGCGTACCTTGTGAAAAAATTTCATGCTACTAGCTCTTTTGTTCTGTTCTCCGAAAAACTGAATACGGACAGCATAGTGAAGAAGACCCCAGGGATCACCCAGAGTTACCAATGTAGTAGTCAAGAGGACAAAAAGCAGAAATTGATGATCTGTTCTCTGTCACAGGTCTATCCGTCTGAACGCCTATATCTTGAAAATTACATTGCTAGGATAAACAAAATTAAGATTCGAACTTTTATATATGTATGTATGCAGATCAATTTTTTTGTTGCCAGTTACACGCTAGCCGAAATAAACTATGCAAAAATCAAAATTTTGGTGAAAATGTTTTGTAAAATGCATGCATGCTTTTCATTCAGAGTTTCTAAAAGATTCAGAAAGTAACAAATTTATTTAATTCGGATAAATAGTTGATTTGCTACAGCACGAGTATACACTGCAGCTGTATTTCCCACTATATATCAATATAGTACAGTAAACGAAGGCTCAAAAAAGGCGTTTATTGGAAAAAAAAAAAATACTTAATGGATGAAACTTTCAGGGATCGTTAGGGACATTGTTCTAAGCCTAAAACCGAGTTTTCGTATTTGTGGGTAGTTGGCGTGGCACCGCCCTCTGACAATATATGTTGGTACGGTTTTTGCATATCTTTTTTTCTCTCAAATTTGCCTCTAGTTGCGAAGTCGGGCCATACCTATGTGGCGCTCTACTCGTGCGATTTCTCGTTCTTCTTCAGTGAGTTGATTCGCAATGTTCCGAAGCTTAGTTGATTACGGCTTCGTTTAGAAAGATTCGATATTCTTCGTCGTGGCCTTTTTAATAGTAATACAATAATAATAAAATTCTCACAAAATAGGCAAATCGATGGTTAACCTTAGTTATTCTGTTAACCAGTGCGGAGACGAATCCAACAAACGATAGATCATCAAAATCTGTCCAGCCGTTCTTGAGCTATAAATGGTGTAACTAACACAACTTTGTTTTATATATATAGATATTTCACAAAAAACTATTAATACTACAAATTACGAAACTGTAAGTATGTATATAAATAATAAAAAATTGCTGGTTTAACTTATTAACCGAAATATAAAATAATTTATGACGAAATTGATCGTTAAACATACCATATCTATGCAAAAAATAAATATTTACCAGTTTTCACAGTCAAATATTTGACCTGTAACAAAATCCAAGTTTCACAGCATATTTGCAGCTCCAAAGTATTTTATTTAATGAGCAATATTTTATAGGGTCGAGATTTGTCTTTCAAACACAATTTATTTTATGAAAATATCCTTATTCGTTTAGAAGTTATAATTTTTACAAACTTTTTTTTTGGCTGCAGTACCACTGCGCGGTGACTAGACCCCAATTCTCGATTACCGGTCGAAACTCCTGTGTACCAAAGAGTATATTCAGTTTGTGCAAGCCGATATACCCATGTCTGTCTGTATGGACGCCTACATCTCAGAGATGGAAAGAGATAGAGCAACCAGACTTTCAGATTAGATCCACTATTATCTTACGGGAGAAAAAATTATTTCTTTTTTTTTGTATCGGGTTTTTGATGGATAATTCGTTTGATTATAAAGATATGAAGTTTTTTAGAGTTCCCAAGCTCTGTACTAAATTTTATCAAGCTAGGTTGACTATATCATACACATATCAAACTTTTTTGATGCAATGTGACGGTACAGGGTATCTCAAAGTCGTCCGCGCTCAATTTTAATATACGCCATCTTTTTATGCCCTCCTTAGGAGTGGCCACAGGATAGGTTTTTACGTGACTAGGTTTAAATGTGACTGTCGGTGCCCGACATGGTGATACCCTGTACCCTTTTTCTCGAATAAAATCTACACCTGCATATTCGTTTTAAGAACTTTACAATTGAAATTTATTTTTTTTGGTACAATTCGATATTTATACCTATAAGTTGCGTAAATTTTTTACCGATTTTGATGAAAATCGAAAGTTTCGTCAAAGAAGTTATTTTAAGTATATGGGATGAGTTTCAAGTGTATATATTGAGGGGTGTGGGAGAAAACACGGTAAATCGATCGCGGGGGCTGTGGAGTTCGTATCGATAAAATTTGGATGTGGATCTTTTCATTAGAATCACATGAATCAGCTTACCAAAATGGTTGTCACTTGTTACCATAATTAGGTAGAGTCAAATATTATCGCAGTTTATAGGCAAGGGTGGTAAAATTTGTACATTTTTGACTATAGCTTTTGTTGCATTTGGACGATTTTGTTCATTTTTGTCACACAGATGCATGTAACCACGACGCATCGCTCTGTAAAGTTTCAGATCAAAATACTAAAAACCGCGAAACTCTACTACTGGGGAACGGGAGAAGATGTTGAGATGATTTAACAAACATCATCTTCTGAGGAAGTATGCGCACCAGCTGGTAAAGTTTTGTGTCTGTTTCTCTTATAGTCTCCGAAAACTAGGCGTTCATACAGACGGACATGGCTCAATCGCTACCCGACGTTATGATAAGCATTTTGCTATAAAGGACTGGGGTCTGCCATGCCTCCTTACATACATTGCACAAATCTAGTATGCCCTTTGTACCTAATAGGTACAGGGTGTAAATATAAGACTATAAGAAAATCATTTAAAAGGTTTGTTTTAAAACACAAACCTTTTTTGATTTTATTATACTCACCAAGTATCGCAATCATTTCGCCTATGATTGGCCGATGCTCATAATAATTAATAGTTTTTTTTTAAACTAAATTAAAAAGTATTCTTATTTTTTTATTTTACAGAATAAAAGTATGCCATAAAAGTGTCATCAATAATGGATATGATATGCATTAAGCTTATAAATCAAAAGTGAAAAGTCGGATAAATTATTTTTATTACCAGTTGCATGTTTTTTTCTAATCACTTCGAGATGCAAACCAAGCGTGTTCCTCGTCAAGGAGGCCAATCTAAATTTGAAAAGGATAACTCATTTAAAAGTGAATCGACTCTGTTTACGAGAAATAGATTAATTTTGGAGTCTGTAGTTGTGTTCACGCTTTTTGAATCGAAAGATATTTGTGATACTGGAAGTAGGGCTCACATATTTCAGATGAAACAAAAACTGATTTTCTTTGTGTTACTTGTGGTATACATTTGTAAATTCGCAAGCGCTGATCAAGGTAACTTTAATAGTCGTTTAACAAATATCTTCATTAATATTTTATTTTGTCTACAGTTATTTTATTGGATACCACTCGAGAAGCTACCTTGGAATGGACAAGATATCCATACGGCCCTCAAGCGCAAACACCAGGCGTATGTTTAAAATTAGTATTTATTTTTTTAAGAATTGCTGACTTTTTAAAGTCAGAAAAGTGCGGTCTCGTTTACACAATTTTCTGCAGCACGTGCTCTTAACATAAAATTTGTTGTAATCCTGTAACATTTACTGACTTTAATACCCGTTAAAGAAACATGTCCATCCGTCTTTTGTGAGCAATCGTGCAGGAAGGCCGGATGCGTTTCGATCTGCGTGAAAATGAGTATCGATTTGGCCGCAAGTGTCCCTAGCGAGAAAATACCAAAGTAGTTATCCAGGAATGACTGATTGACACAACATTAACTAGCGATAGCATAGTTAAGCATAACCATAATTACTGTACCTAACATTGACAATGAACCCGGATTTGCGATTCAAATCTTGCACACAATTTTGTTTGATGTCAAATTATTAGATATGTATGTTATATTATTATTTAACAAACAAGTTCATTTTAGTTAAAGCGGCCCATACACTAGCATCAAATTGTACAATCGGTTGAAATTCGTTTTGCCACACACTTGTGGATTGGTTGATAAATTTTGTTTTTTGTTGATTTTTGACGAGTGAAGATGGAACGCGGAAAAAACTTTTTTAATTTTTATGCATACATTTTTTTTTTTACTTTTTCCACCAATGGCGTCTTTTTTAACTTCCTTGTATTTTCCGCCCTATGCTCCTCCTAGGTGCGACTACTTTTAAACGCATAATTAAGCTCTACAGTAGTCGAGGAATAAAAAAAAATATATATATATTTATCATGCAAAATGTGCCACGACTTTAATCTATAATTTTTATTTTTATTTTCGCCACTTTTGGTTTCCCACAATGATTTTCTCCGCCGACGTGCAAAGGCCGAAGTAAAAAAAGAAATGAGAAAAGTCACATACACACACAACCGATTGCAAAACACGACCACAAATCCAACAACTTCGCCACTCACACATAACCGATTGCAAGAAGACAACATTTTTTGACAATTTGCAATCTGTTGACAAACTGCGCCACTAACACGAAATTTCATTGCAATTTCAACCGATTGCTTCAATTTGTTGCTCGTGTATGGGCCGCTTTACTGATATCGAAGTTATATTGTAGAGCTCCCATACATGTATTACAGAGAACCTTGAAGAAACCAAAACCCTTGGATGCATAATGCGTTTGGAAGATTTGTAGAGCAGTATAGTATTACTATATCGTATAGGACCCGAAGTTATTGTTAGTTCCTTTATCTCCTTGAGGTGCATAGGTCGTCCACCCACAGTACATTGGACTAAATTGCACAATTTTTGAGAAAACGTTCAAAATTATTATTATTATAAACAGCAAACTTATAATTAAAATTGTAAGCTAGCTTAGATTCGAGCACTGGCTGCTAAGGCCTTCAGCTGCGAGAAGGTGTTATATTATGTGGTAAATATTATTTAGCTTAAGGAATTTGATTATATTTACAATGTTTTGGGGATCTGGGTTGGAGAGGAGGATAATGTTAGCAAATATGCGCTTTCTGTTAAGATCTAGGGTAGGGCAGGAGTTGAGAATGTGTGCGGTTGTAATCGCGTTTGGGTCAATGCATCTAGGGCAGGTATGGGGTGGTGTGTTAAGAATAAGGTGGAGGTGGGTGATATTTGTGTGGCCTAGTCTAAGTCGTGTAAATTTTATTTGGTCGTGTCGATTGGTTTGGTGGCTGTTTTTAAGT
Source organism: Chymomyza fuscimana (assembly GCA_949987675.1). NCBI lineage: Eukaryota > Metazoa > Arthropoda > Insecta > Diptera > Drosophilidae > Chymomyza > Chymomyza fuscimana. Next base: position 5,989,850 of record OX465092.1, read on the forward strand.
ATATCATGTATTGATAGTTTCAGAGGGTTTGTTGTTTGTTACCAACTTGAGGTAAAGTCTATAGTTTCTTGGATGACTTTATGGTGTAGGAGATTGATATGCTTTTTAATGTCGTGTGTGTTGAAATTTTGTGTGAACACCATAGGTTGTTTGATGGTGTTTTTTGCGGTTTTATCTGCAAATTCGTTTCCTGGTATACCAATGTGTCCTGGGATCCACAGAAGAATGAATTTGTTGGGGAATTTGGTGATAGTATTGCGGGCTATTGTTGGATAGTAGCAAAGAATATAGAACTACATAGAATGCGCAACTCGCCCAAATTCATTTTAGCGCTTGTTGGTACGGGCGGGCGGCAGCAAACGAAACGAAATGTTGGTTCTATTTTTAGAACTCACACCGTTTGTTGGTACGGGCGGGCGGCACCAAACGATGCCAAATGCTACTTCTATGTTTAGAACTCGCAGACTCCGTTATTTTGCAAAGTTGTTGTCCTTCCAAAATATACAACGGACTAATTTTGACACATATTTTGTGTTGGTGTTGATGGGTCAGTGGTATGCGTGCCTGCGTTATTTCGCAATTATTTTGAGTTCAATTACAGATTTAGGAATTGTTAAAATTTTTTTATTTTAAAATTTTTTGATCGGTTTTACGTTTTAAATTTTTGGTTTTATAGTCTTTATTATGGTTTTTGTTTAATTACGTAGAAATAATTTTTATTTTACGTTCGTCTGGAATTACGGCATACACAGCAAAATTGTTTGCCGGACGGCCGCTTATTATTTAGACTCTCTCGTTTAGCGCTCATGACTCACTCATCGTCACTCTAGTCCCCAAAACAAAGAATTCTTCTAAAAACTTCACTGTCTAATAATCACAAATTTTGTATTAATATTTAATACGATTTTCACTGTTTAATATTCGCAAATATTGTATTTATTTTCAATCAGTTCTTCACTGTTTAATCACTAGACATATACTGATATTGCGCTAGACAAACTGAGTCCCTATTACCATTCTTTGAAAATCATACTACTGATTCATGTATTCATCTTTTACCTATTCATCGTTCGAAAATCATAAAAAAATGGGTTTTCCAAATTATTGCCAGTGAAGGTAAGCTTAAAAGCATTTTTAAAATTGATCAATGTACCTGTAAAAAGTCAAGAACATTCACTGACTTCATCCACCCCCTTTTATTACTATTGACTTAACCAATCAAAACCAAAGATATTTAAAAATTTTATTACCTGCACTTGAACTTTTATACGTAGGTACCTGTTTTAAATTTGCTGTTTTTTTTTTTTTCTTTTTTTTGGTCGGTTTTTCCTATATTTGTACAGGTATAAATATAATAAAAAATGAAGGCTGACGAAATTGTAATTTATGGTGGGGGAATTCCCAAAAAGTAAACGAATTTTGACTACATGCGAATCTACATATGTACCTATCTCTCTATCATTGACTGAAAAAAATATGCACACATAAACACACATATGAATGACTGAATCAATGTTTGTGTGTGCATGTCGCAAAATCCATGCAACAAATTAAAAGTCGATAGAAAAATACCCTTTTTCGAATTTTTTTCTTTTTTACATGCATTTGTTAGTGTGAAGCCAAACGAGGTTAGGAAGTGTCATCGCAGGCATATTCTCCGAAAGGGCATGGATGCTCAGAAACTAAAAATTTACAATTTTGGCTGGGGCTGAAAATATGAACTTTGCTGAAAGCCAAAAACGAAGTTCAGATATCAATTGCCAGCGCTGGTGAAATGCCTGTGCTATTTTTAGACTTTCGCGTTTCCTCTGCCAGCCGGTAAACTAGAGCTCTAAAAATTTTGCGCACAGGAATGAGAATGCAGTTTGCGTTCAACAGTATGAGAATCGATAGCATTTTCGATTTTTCTCCTTTTTTACATGAATTTGTTAGTGTGAAGGCAAACGTGGTTATGAAGTGTCATACCAGTCAAATGCTTCGAAAGGGTATGAAGGCTCAAAAACTAAAAATTTACAAATTTGGCTGAGGCTGAAAATATGCACATTGCTGACAGACGTATGTTCTCTGCCCGCCCGCACCATAGAGCTCTAAAATTTTGCATACACACCTTAGTATGTATACTGTCATTGGGAAAGTTGCCGGCAAAAAATACACACTCATTTCGTCTTGCCGCTACCTCCTTATTATACCTAACAAAAGTGCGTATTTTACCATGAAATTAAATGCTTAGAACGCGTACTGTACCTGCGAGGATAGCAAAATACGAAAACGAAACATACATTTTCTTATGACAATAAAAAAAAAATTATGGAAAATAAATAAAAAAAAAAAAAAACAAATTGAATCTAACATCCTTTGAGAATCGAACCCCGACATATTAGACTATGAGTCGAACACGCATTCCACAAGGCCAGTGCCACTGCGCTTGTGACAGTTGCAAAGTGTCATTTTCAAGCAAATGTAAAAATTCAAGCAATAGTTTCTGTGGGGTACTAATATCAGTACCCCACATAGTAAAATTTTTTTGTATGAGATGCGCATTCTATGTAGTTCTATATTCTTTGGTAGTAGTAAGTGTTGTTCATGTTTTCTATAGATTTTATGGCGGAGAGCGAATCAGTGCATATGCAGTATTTTCAGCTTTTGGTTTCGTAAAGTTTTAAGGCGTTGGTGATTGCTATTATTTCAGCTGGAAATACGGTGGAGTAAGGCGGGAGAAGACCAGATTTAATGATTTGGTTTTCGCTGGTTATAGCGAACGAGGTACTCCCATTAATTTGGGAGCCGTCTGTGTAGATAAACGTATAGTTTTTGTGGGTATTTTTAAATTTGCAGAATTCCTTTGCAAAGGTAGTGTGTGGTGTGTTGGCTTTATTGTAGGTGTTCAGGGTGGTATTAAATGATGATTGAGATAAGGTCCAAGGTGGTGCTGATTTTGCTGAGGATGGTGGGTAATTGAGGCATACTTCAAGTGAGTTGCATTGTTGCATTATTCGATCTATTGTAGAGGGGTACTTGTTGGTTGGTGGAGGGCTAAAAAGCATTTTTGTCAGGAGATTTCTTTTTAGTTCTATTGGGTGGATTTGGGATTCGAAGAGTAAATTATTTGTTGGAGTAGTGCGGAATGCTCCAAGAGCCATTCTCACAGCTGCGTGCAGTGTGGATTTAATTGGGCGTAGAGTTGATTTAGGGCAGAAGCCAAATATAGGAAGAGCGTAGTCGATTTTTGAAGTTATAAGTGATTTTGTTTTGGGCTGGATAGGCATTGTATTATGTTTAGTTTATTGGTTAGGGATTAGTTTAGGTTATGTACTTGGGTGTTCCATCTGTATTTGGAGTTGAAGTGGATGCCTAAGATTTTCAATGACGATACTGCTTTCGGGGTTTGTGTTTCCTGCGAAAATAATGCAGTTGCAATGGTGTTTTCTACAGATGTGTAAATGTTTGCATTTGGTAGGCGCTAATTTAGCACCTGAATAATCGCACCAGATGTCAATTGATGTAAAGATGTAGCTTAGGTTAATTTGAGGGTTTTTTTTGTTTGGCAATTTGACTATGAGGTTGTAGTCGTCTGCCTAAGAGCATAGTTTAATTTCCTTGTATCGGGTGATGATGTGGGTAAGCTTATTAAAGGCGATTAAGAAAAGGACTACAGAGAGGGGAGATCCTTGAGGGATGCCATTGTGTAGGGGCTTGATCGTAGAGAAAACGTTTCCGACACGGACTACTATTTTACGGTTTGTCATGAAGTTTTTTATGTAGTTTATGATTTTTGGTCCCATTTTCCATACTCCGTGTTGGACCAACTCTATCAAAGGCTTTTGCAAAATCGAGAGAAATAAATGAGATGTGGTTTTTGTGGGATATGGATCTTGCTATAAGGTGATCTACATAAAGTAGACCATCTATAGTGGGATATGGATCTTGCTATAAGGTGATCTACATAAAGTAGACCATCTATAGTAGATTTACCCTTCCTAAAACCGGTTTGACTACTATGAATCAGTTTATTATTGCTAATAAACCACCAAAATCGTTTGGCTATTATTTTATCTATTACTTTCGAGAAGCAGGAGTTGAGAGAGATTGGACGGTAGGAGTTTAGTAAAGTTTTGTCTGTAGATGGTTTAAGGATTGGTATTATAATGCTGTTCTTGTAGGATTGGAGAATAAAGTTGTTGAAGATGGAATTGTATAGGATGAGTATGCGCTTTTTAGTGATTTAATCCGCTTTCTGTAACATCAGTTGATCCTGTCCAGGCCAGGTGTGTGGCCTTTAAGTGAGTGGAGCGCTGAAAGGTACTCTATATAGGTGAAATCTTGTTCAAGGAGAGACGCTGCCTAAGATGGGATTTGTGTCGTCAGGGAGTTTAATGAGTTGAATTCGGCTCTTACGCAGTTGACAGGGAAGTTAGAGTCGGAGGAGGAATATGAAAATTTACTGCAAAAGATTTCTGCGATTTCGGTTTTGGCAATAGTGTTGACAGATGTGTGTGAGTTTTGGATGCAGTGGATATTTTTGGATGGTTTTAGTCCGCAAAAACCTCTGATCAAGTTCCAGATTTTGTCAGAAGGTGTTGATGGGTTAATTTGGGAAGTAAATTTGAGCGTGCTTTCTTTTTTACTAATTTTCAAGGTGCGGCGAAATAAGGCGTTGGCTTTTTTGTAGGCAATTGCATTTTCAATCGAAGTATGTCGTTTGAATTTGCGCCACGCTGTATTTTTGACTGTTTTGAGTCTTTGGAGAGATGGGTTCCACCAAGGGACGGTTGTTGTGTGGGTTTGTATATTTTGTGGGATTGTAAGATGGGCTGAGGTTAGCAATATTTTGTTTAGATTAGCGGCTTATTTATTAATATTAGTACTATGTGGAAAGTGAGAGTTGATTTCGCTGGTTGCTTTATAAAACTGCATCCAGTTGGCCTTTTTATGTTGAATGTGGGACGTACTATGGAGCTTTCAGCAGGTTGGGAAAAGAGTGTTGTAGTTATAGGCGTGTGGTCACTACCGTAGAGGCTGTCTTCTGTTGGCCAGGAAGAACTAATGCTAAGGATTGGTGAGCAGAACGTTAAATCAATATTAGTTAGAGAGTTGTGAGTGCTAAGATGTGTAGGAGAGCTATCATTGAGAAGGATGAGATTCGAGGATGTAATGAACTGGTCGATAATTTTGCCTCTTTTATTGTTTGTTGACGATCCCCAGCTGGCATGCCAGCTATTGAAGTCGCCTAGGATTATTGTAGGAGATGTTGATGCCTAAAGGCGCGTTCTAGGTCGTTTACTGTGAAGTTTGTTCGAGGTGGTATGTATGCTGAAATTATTAGAAATTTAAGCTTTGAATAGATTATTGCGCCTACAGCGTCAAATGGTCCAGTAAGTGTCACCCCTTGATGTTCTAGCGACTTGTGGATGAGTAAAGATACTCCTCCAAAATTTGAAGAAGTATTCAGAGCTATAATGGCATAATTAATTGGTATTGGGATATTTTTAAGGTTATGAAGGTGGGTTTCTTGGAGGGCTACAATTAAAGGTGTGTGATTTTTAATTAGGGATTGCAATTGAATGTAGTTGTTTGTGTAACCTTTGCAGTTCCATTGAACTATTTTAAGAGCCATTTAAAGAAACGCGAAATTAATACTAAGGAAGGAAACTTAGCTGAAAATTTGTTAGTAGCTGTCGCTGTCACTAAGTGTTTGAGCGTTATGGTTTTTATGTTTTTTTGCGATTGGTTCGTTTTTTACTTTTGATTTTAATGGCTTGGATAGAGAGTTGGGTTTGTTGGCATAGAGTCTAATTTTTAAATCATCTTTTAGATGTGAAGAGGATGCTGAAGAAGAAGCTGATGTGGTAGAGGTTGAGGTGGTATCCATAGGTGTTACCATATCATCGTATTTTGTTAAGTTACGCCTCGGTGGATGTGAAGAGGATGCTGTAGATGGAGCTTATTTGCCAGAGGTTGAGGTGGTATCAATAGATGTTTCAATATCATCGTATGTTGTGAAGTTACGCCTTGGAATTTTGATTAAATTGATGGTATTTTTAATGGATGAGTTTTGGTGGGTGTTTGATGGTTGTGGTTTTTGCTGGTGAACTTCGATGGTGGCTGAGTGTTGAGCAGTTATGGTGGAATATGAGGTTGCTTGGTGGGCGTGACGTGTGTAGTAAATGGTAGTGGCAGTTTTATGATCGACTTTTTGTAGTTTTTATGGCAGTTAACTCTTTTTGCTTAATAAAAGCAGGGCAAGACTTGTCTAAAGGGCTGTGATTATTTTATTTTGAATTGTTGCATGTTTCGTTTTCTTCAGTATGTTGCTGGTCGGAGCAGTTTATACATAATTTCGGCGATTTACAGATAATAGTGGGATGTCCGAACTTTAAGCAATTGTGGCATCTGAGTGGGAGTGGAACGTATGGACGTACGTTTACTCTCTCATATCCAACCATAATTGTTTCTGGGATTGTAAGTGAAGCGAACGTTAGAGTGATTAGGCCGGTTTCCTTTAGCGTGTAGTTGGCCTTTTTTAATATTTTCCGTACTTCAGTAATTTTTTGATTTTTTAGCTCGTTAAGGATTGTTTCTTCATCAATGTTGGGTAATTCATTACAGTAGATAACACCCTTGGAAAAATTAAGAGTTTTAATTTTGAATTTTAAGGGTTTTTTTAAGCTTATTTATTAGGGATGGGCATCACGTACTCGGATATCGATATTCATTATCGATGTATATCGGATGAAACCGATGTAAAAAATCGATACATCGGCCAAACAATATCGATATCTCGATATATCGCCCAAAAAATTTGTATGAATAATATCAGTTTTAAAATAATAAGTCATACATAAATTCAGACACATACATATAATCAGTTTATCTGGATTTCGAACAATTATTCCAAAAGGCTGGTTTTTAGTTTAAATTAGAAAGGCTCCAAGAAATCGTCTACACAAGCCAAAGGCCGGTTCCGTTCGTCGGTCATTATTCTCCCTGCAAGGAAAAATTATCGCTCCGAGGTAACAGACGTCGCAACAGCCGAAACAAATATCCTTGCTAGATTGTAAAGATTCAAGAATTGTGTCGACAGCGGCTCCCATATGGTAAGTGGATTGGAGTCCAGCGGAGACTGTCGGCGTGAAAAAAACTTTCATCTCCGTTCTCGCAATACTTTTTGGATCTTCCGTATCTAAATGCAATACAGGATTGCTCACGGCAACAATGTGCTTTCCCAAAAATAATTTTTCTGATGAAATGGTAATGTGCAGCGACTTAGCCAGAATGTTGTTTCCCGACGTCTCCAATTTTTTCCCCGATGCGGTCAAATCTTTTTCTATGCCCGAAGTGGCCATTCCACCTTGCACGCTTAGTTTTGGCGCCGCATTCGTAAATATCGTCAGTATCGGATGAAAATATCGATATCGGATATATCGTCGAACATGGATATCGATACAAAATAGTCGACTTCCAAAGAAAGAATATCGATATTCCGATATATCGATACACTATCGCCCATCCCTACTATTTATGTCCGGTGGCATCATTTTTGTTGCTACAGGGCCGTGGCCCAAATTGTTCTAGAAGGTTCTAGATGACAGGGAAGTCTCAAAAAAATTTGCACTGTCACTGCACTTTTTTCTTTGTTATTATTTTTTTTTTTCATTTATATTTAATTATGTAAGCACTAAACTGTGAACAGATAGAAAACTTAACAAAAATATATGTAGAGTAAAAACAAAATTTCACATTTTTTTTGTTTTTGCCCATTTGTAATTATTTTGGTTTTATGTTTCGACTGTAGGGGACTAAAATAAAATGACGTGTACGCGATGTATCTTTATGTGGACACTATAGTCATGCGTACTATCATCAGCTCAGTACAAGCATTTTCCAACTTTTTTTTTTTAAATTTTACAATTTAGCCTTTTGTGTGTAGAACTGAACTATTAAATGGAATAATTTTTTTGTTTATGAAAAACCGATAACTAAATTTGGCGTAGGACCGATCGACGAAAACGGGTTTGAACGGTAATCAAAAAAGGAAGGTCATTGAAGTACATAGTGAAGAAAAGTTCGGTGGACTGTATGGTGGCATTTCCAATAAGCAAAGGTGGGCGCGCCTTAGCTCTATTTTTTCCAGGTGCTCTTACTGTTAATTTTGGCTGTGACGCCAGCCAGACGCACAAGCAGACCGCCGACAAATATACAAAAACAAAATACACGCTGTGTGCGTGTTTCGCCCAACTCGAGGATGCTTTTGCGACTCTAACGAGACTTATTAGTGCTCGCAGGCGAAAATTTCGTGTAATTACACGAGCACAGAAATATAGTTAATTTGGCAACTATAAGACAGAGTGATTTTTTTGGTAAATTAAAATTGTCATATAAGCTCATATGACTTTTATGTGTCTTTGAAAGTGTTGCAAAATTTTTTTCAGTGGATAAGCACAAGCAGATCGCCGGCGACGCGATCGAAATTTTGCAACGCATTTAAAGACACTGAAAAATCATATAAGTTTGTATGAAAATTTTAATTACCCAAAAAAACCACTCGCTGTTATAGTTGGTCTAGATCAGTGGTCGGCACGGCCTATGCACGCGAGCATAGGGATTAGCGACGTCGACACACGTCATGTGTTATACACAAAATGCATGCATGTGTGCGTGCTTTTTGTACTGAAATTTTCTCTGCCGCAGTGACGTATTGCGACGCTGACGTTGGTAAGCAACAGACACGAAGTTGATGGTGCGTGGCTTCGGCTCTTGTTGCTCTGATATTGTTTTCTCTGCTGCAGTGGCAGTAAAGCAGACCAACAATAGCCGAAGCTACGCACCATCAACTTCGTGTCTGTTGCTTAGCAACGTCAGCGTCGCATACGTCACTGCGGCAGAGAAAACTTCAATACATACGCAAAAAAAAAATTGTGAGTGTATTTTGTGCCGACCACTGGTCTAGATTATTTTTGTCTTTAGGCCTATACGCAGAATGCAAAAAAATTTTGTACGGAATGACAAAACCATATATAAAAAAAATCCCATTTGGGATATCCCATTCGGGTTTTTTTATATGTTTTTGTCAAAGTGGATAGTTCATAAAGAGGGGATCTAAATAGTATATACAAATTTACCTATATCTTTAAAAGCTTTCATCCGACAGCTCTTAGCAGCAATTGTATATTTGTGTCAAATCTAAACCTGGACTTTTTCTGCATGCGCATAAAAAATAACGACGTGGCTATCTTCGTATAGCTTGAATTCCTTTGCAACGATCTGGTTAAACATTTTAAAATTGTTTATATGCGCAGTTCATAATATTGTCCAAGGGCATCTCATACTTTAGATATACCATTTTACTTAATCTTATTCTTATTAAATTTAAAAGTTTTTTTTAAACATTTTACCTATTTTTTATAGTGGGTAGAAGAATCATTTACAGATTTTGTAAAAGGGATTAACTGGCGTAGCTATGTGGTCTGCGACGTTGCATATCATAATGTTAACAACTGGCTTTGGTCTCCCTTTATAGACCGCGGATCGGCAAATCGCCTTTATATTGAAATTCAATTTACCATAAGAGATTGTTCCTTATTTCCAGGTAATATAAGTTTATGTTTTTCTTTAATCAAAGTGTTATCGAAAAGAAAAATAATATAATAATTTCCATAGGAAACGCTCTATCTTGCAAGGAGACCTTTAGCTTGTTATTTTACGAGTTTGATGCAGCAACAAGAGAGCCTCCACCGTGGCAAACAGATAGCTACAAACTTATAGCCCGCATTGCAGCTGGAGAGGGGCGATTCAATCAAAACTCAGATGTTGACATCAACACCGAAGTAAAGAGCATAGCAGTAACAAAAAAAGGAGTGTACTTTGCTTTTAGAGATCAAGGGGCTTGCATAAGTGTCTTGGCGGTAAAGGTTTATTATATAACATGTCCAGCAGTTACAGAGAATTTTGCCCATTTCAACGAAACACCTACAGGTAGAGAGATAACAATAATAGAAAAACAAAATGGAACTTGTGTTGAAAATGCAGAACCATACGAATCGCCAACATACCTATGTAAGGGAGATGGGAAATGGACTATTCTAACTGGTGGTTGTCGTTGTAAGATCGGCTACGAACCAAACTATGTTAATAAAACTTGCACAGGTGAATTTTTGCATATTAATTTTTTTACATTTTGTATAATTATCAAATATCTTTTAATTTCAGAATGCCCAGTCGGTTCTTTTCGATCAGCGGAAGTACATAAGTGCATGCCGTGTCCACTTAATTCAAATGCACCAACTGCAGCATCTCCTCTATGCAAGTGCATATCAGGTTTTCATAGACATCCACGGGATGGACGACATATGCCGTGCTATAAGCCGCCAGGCCCACCATCCAATCTTACAATTTTATTTGTTGACCAAACCAGTGCGATTATTTCTTGGACTGCTCCAGTTCAAGATGACGCACCGCCTGTCGAAGGTCAATTGGAAATATACCGAAGTGATATCGTTTATAAAGTAAGGTGCAGCATGTGCAATTCGAACGTAATGTTCAACCCTTCAACAGATACTTTCAATGAGACGAAGTTAACCCTCACTAACTTGGAACCAGTAACCACATATACTGTACAAATCCATGCGACAAATGGTATTTCTTATCCTGTAGATACCGCGCTTACTACTACTGCCTCAAATTCATATAATGAAATGATATACACGAACGGGTCAGCTTCGGAAACAAAAAAAATTCAGCTGGACTTAAACAAAATCAAAACAGAGTATTCGGAAATTACTTTTACGACAGAATCAGCTGTTGTTTCAACTGTATTCAATTTACGCGTTGTAGCAGTTACTAACAAGAATGCAGACCTGGTATGGGACAAGCCATTGCAAAGTGATGTACCTATAGAGTCATATGAAGTTCGCTGGTTCGCTAAATCAGAACTTGATGCCTTTAATAAGACCACTCTCACTACGGTAGAAACGAAAGTTCACATTGAGGGGCTTATGGAAAACACGGAATACGGATTTCAAGTGCGTTGTAAAACTACAAATGGCTTTGGATCGTTCAGCAATTTAGTATATGCTCAAACCCACCTATCGGTTAATTCCGGTATGTTTTTTGTTTGTCTTTGTTTCTTACAAAAAATTTGTATAACTTTTACGATATTCTAGTTTACAATGATTCTGTTCAAATAAGATTCATTGCTGGAGCGATTGTAGCGGGTGTGTTTTTCTTGGTAATTTTTATTGTGACAACCGTATACTTTCTGAAAGCCAAAAACCAAGATGAAATGGACAAAAAATCAAATAATCATTTGCCTCTTCCAATGGACTATGCAAGCAACGAAGGTAATTTTGCAGCTATGAACTTTTATTTGTCAATATTTTAGTCTGCAATGCTTGACTCTGCGGGCGGCAGTAAAAAAGATATTTAAAAATAACACTAACCACATGTCGCCATGAGAGGTTCGTTATTTTTTCAGCACCAAATCCTTTTAATATCATGACAGACGTCCGTGATTTTTATACCATGTACCTTAGGTACAAGTACCTTAGGTACAAAATTTTGTGCAAAAAAAAAGTTAAAAGTATGATCAGGGTCGTTAGAGAGGCACCACTGTCCGTTCGTCTGTCTGTATGTCTGTATAAACGCCTAGATCTCGGAGATGGTACGAACCAAACTTTCAGATTAGATTATGTAATTTGTTTGTTTCTTGTTGTCTCTTGGAGCTCTTAAGCAACGGATTTGATTGCAATGTAGTGGTAGCGATTGAGCCATGTCTGTTTGTTGAGTTAAATCAATATCTTCCCCCATTCCGACCTTTTACTAATTTGATCTGAAAGTTAAAAGATTTATGCATATGTATTACCAAACACAGATTAATAACAAAATCGGACAAATAAAACAAAAACGTAACTTTCAATATTCTTCAAAATCGGTAGAAAACGAAACTTAGGTATCGTACTGCACCAAAAATATTTTTCATTTGGAAAGTTCCTAGAAGTAAGTTTATATCTATCTATCTTCTTCTATCTATCTTCTATATATATAAAAGAGTAGCCTCAAAAATAGTTTGTAATTTCATAAGTTGACAATGCGCCTACAGCTTTTATCCAAACCACTTTTAAATTAAAGGTATTTTTATACCCTGTACCATATGGTACAACGGGTATATTAAGTTTGTGCAAGCCGTAAATGTATGTAACATACAGAAGGAGACGTCGGAGACCCCCCGAAGCTACCCAAAGTATGATCGGGGTGACTAGAAAAGTCACTATACCCATGTCCGTCAGTCTGTCTGTCTGTCTGTATGAACGCCTAGATCTCAAAGATGGTACGAGCTAGAGAAACCAAATTTTCAGATTAGATGCGTTATAATGTCAGGGGATGCAAGTTTATTTTACATTTTTGATATCGGGGATATATTATATAGCTCCCATAGGGGAGTTACAGAGGACCTCGAAAAACCCCAAAAGTTTTAGATAAATAATTTGTTTGTTTATGAAGATATCGTAACCAAATTTGGCAGTCGGAAGTTTTTTAGAGTTCCCAATCACTGTTTCAAAATCGGTTGACTCGTTTTCGTTTTGTTTCGTTTGCTTATGAAGATATAGTAACCAAATACGGCAATTGGAAGTTTTTTAGAGTGCCTAAGCACAGTACCAAATTTGATCAAAATCGGTTCACTATATAATATAGCTCCCATAAGGCCGATCCGTCGAAAAAACGTATTTTGAACTAAATTCGTTTTGTTTCGTTTGCTTATGAAGATATCGTAACCAAATTCGGCAATTGGTAGTTTTTTAGAGTGCCTAAGCACAGTACCAAATTTGATCAAATTCGGTTGACTATATAATATAGCTCCCATAGGACCGATAGGGCAAAAACACGTTTTTTGAACAAAATTCGTTGTGTTTCGTTTGTTTATGAAGATATCAGAAAGAAATTTGGTGTTTGTCAGCTTTTTTGGGTTACCCATCACTGTACCAAATTTGATCAAAATCGGTTACTTTATCATATAGCTACCATAGGGTCGATTGGTCGAAAAAACGTGTTTTGAAAAAAATTCGTTTTGTTTCGTTTGCTTATGAAGATATAGTAACCAAATACGGCAATTGGAAGTTTTTTAGAGTGCCTAAGCACAGTACCAAATTTGATCAAAATCGGTTCACTATATAATATAGCTCCCATAGGACCGATAGGGCAAAAACACGTTTTTTGAACAAAATTCGTTGTGTTTCGTTTGTTTATGAAGATATCAGAAAGAAATTTGGTGTTTGTCAGCTTTTTTGGGTTACCCATCACTGTACCAAATTTGATCAAAATCGGTTACTTTATCATATAGCTACCATAGGATCGATTGGTCGAAAAAACGTGTTTTGAAAAAAATTCGTTTTGTTTCGTTTGTTTATGAAGATATCGTAACCGTATATATAAGTATATATATCAAAGGAGCCATTGTCAACGACCCTATTCCAGTTGTGAATCGGAGCAGCATACAGGTCGCTACTGTCCCAGAGCACTATAAAGTAGGGCAGGACCGACCTTACCATGATAATGGTTTAAAGATTGTGGAAACATTAAGGTCTGCATGATCTAAAATGAATAAAGAAGACCGCACGGGTGTTGGCGTGCGAAGCACGCACGGGCAGAGCCCCCTAGTACAGTATCAAAGTATGCAGGAACATATTTTTTCGGGCGCCGCCTCGGCTCTCTTTAACTATAGAGTGGGTTGGTTCTGTTGGTTTGTTTGTTGTATTCACATATTTTCCAACAAAATTGGACAAATGTATATACCAAATGCAAGTTTGAAGCATATTCCATTAATAAAAAACAATTGTTTAAAATAAAACATTAGTACAAAATTACTTACGAAAAGCATGTTGCGTAGCATCAACAGAACAACAAATCGAATGCTAAAGATGGCGTACGTCAAAGTCGAGCGCGGACGATTTTGGAATACCCTGTACCACCACATTGCAATCAAATCTGGTATATTGCTTAAGAACTCCAAATGATATTTGGTAGCCCAATTTTGGTTACAATAATTTCATCCGCAAAAAAAAATACAAAAATTCTATTCTCTATAATCATATAGCCTCCTCAATAGTCAACCGATTTTGATCAAATTTGGTACAATGCTGGGGAAGTCTTAAAAACTGCCAAACACCATTGTTATATATCTTCATAAACCAAGGGTGCCCAGGCCCATTGCTTGTCTAGCACTTTTTATACCCTGTACCGTATGGTACAAAGGGTATATTAAGTTTGTGCAAGCCGAAAATGTATGTAACATACAGAAGGAGACGTCGGAGACCCCCCAAAGTTACCCAAAGTATGATCGGGGTGACTAGAGAGGTCGATATACCCATGTCCGTCTGTCCGTCTGTCTGTCTGTATGAACGCCTAGATGGTAAGAGCTAGAGCAACCAAATTTTCAGATTAGATGCATTATTATGTCAGGGGATGCCAGTTTATTTTATATTTTGGATATATTATATAGCTCCCATAGGGGTGTTTCAGAGGACCTCGAAAAACCCGAAAAGTTTTAGATAAATAATTCGTTTGTTTATGAAGATATCGTAACCAAATTTGGCACTCAAAAGTTTTTTAGAGTTCCTAATCACTATACGAAATTTTATCAAAATCGGTTGACTATATCATATAACTCCCATAGGACAGATCGGTCAAAAAAACATTTTTTGCACAAAATTCGTTGTGTTTCGTTTGTGAAGATATCGTAATCAAACTTGGCAGTCGGAAGTTTTTTAGAGTACCCAAGCACTGTACCAAATCGGAAATCGAAATCGGTTGGCTATATCATATAGCTCCCATAGGAACGATCGGTCAAAAAAACATTTTTGGTTCAAAATTCGTCTGTTTTTGGTTGTTTATGAAGGTATCGTAATCTAATTTGGCAGTCGAATGTCTTTTGGTGTTCTTAAGCAATTTACTGGACTTTATTGCAAGCAGTGGTACAGGGTATCCCAAAGTCGTCCGCGCCCGACTTTAACGTACGCCATCTTTTAGTATGAAGTTATGAAAATATGTATGACAAAAGTGGATCGGTCTAATAGAGCGAAAAAAGCGAACATTTCTGCAAAAAAGCCGACAAGCGAACACGAGACAGAAAAAGCGTACATGTCCGCTTAAAATGCGCCGTCTTAAAAAAGTTGTGTCCTAGACTAAACTTATATTTATACCCTGTACCGTATGGTACAAAGGGTATATTGTGTTTGTGCAAGCCGAAAATGTATGTAACGTACAAAAGGTGAAGTCGGA
The DNA here is from genome assembly GCA_949987675.1 of Chymomyza fuscimana. NCBI lineage: Eukaryota > Metazoa > Arthropoda > Insecta > Diptera > Drosophilidae > Chymomyza > Chymomyza fuscimana. Next base: position 6,005,120 of record OX465092.1, read on the forward strand.
GACCCCCCAAAGTTACCTAAAGTATGATCAGAGTGACTAGAGAAGTCGATATACCCATGTCCGTCTGTCCGTCTGTCTGTCTGTATGAACGCCTAGATGGTAAGAGCTAGAGCAACCAAATTTTCAGATTAGATGCATTATTATGTCAGGGGATGCCAGTTTATTTTATATTTTGGATATATTATATAGCTCCCATAGGGGTGTTTCAGAGGACCTCGAAAAACCCGAAAAGTTTTAGATAAATAATTCGTTTGTTTATGAAGATATCGTAACCAAATTTGGCACTCAAAAGTTTTTTAGAGTTCCTAATCACTATACGAAATTTTATCAAAATCGGTTGACTATATCATATAACTCCCATAGGACAGATCGGTCAAAAAAACATTTTTTGCACAAAATTCGTTGTGTTTCGTTTGTGAAGATATCGTAATCAAACTTGGCAGTCGGAAGTTTTTTAGAGTACCCAAGCACTGTACCAAATCGGAAATCGAAATCGGTTGGCTATATCATATAGCTCCCATAGGAACGATCGGTCAAAAAAACATTTTTGGTTCAAAATTCGTCTGTTTTTGGTTGTTTTTGAAGGTATCGTAATCTTATTTGGCAATCAAATGTGTTTTGGTGTTCTTAAGCAATTTACCGGATTTTATTGCAAGCAGTGGTACAGGGTATCCCAAAGTCGTCCGCGCCCGACTTTAACGTACGCCATCTTTGTTTTTATAATTGCTCTTAGGCATAGGCAGCAATGCGCGTATACATGCACGGCCCTTTCCGTATGCCCTTGATGGGCAAAACTCATACCAACAAACATTTCTTTGTGTGAGTAAACAGCGTAGTAAGCCAAAGCGCACGAGAGAGCAAGAACCGCAATTAAGCAAAAACGAGCGAGAGATTTCACACACTTACGCGCGTTCTCTCTCTTACTCTCTGAGCTTATGAAGACAGCAACAACCCTTGCGTATTTTTGTTGTTGGTTTGTGCTCTCTGAACTCTTGCCCTTAAAAAAAGGGTATGGGACTGATCGCGGACGCGAAAGTTTTTTGCACCACGTGTTGCAAACAAAAAATAGTTACAACGAAAAACAAAACATTTATACGAGTACATACTATTATATTTTTTTCAGGGTACATAATAACATGAAGAAACGGTTTGCTTTGGATGTGTTAGTGATTTTCTTTCATATGTATTGGTGTTTGCTCTTCCATAAGCAGCTTTTATACACCCCTGTCATAATTAATCGAAGCACAATGAATTTTACACCAAACACGTTTTTTTTACCGATCGGTCTTATGGGGGCTATATGATATAGTCAAACAATTTTGTTAAAATTTGATTCAGAGCTTGGGGACTCTAAGAAAACTTTGAGTGCCAAATTTGGTTACGATATCTTCATAAACCTAAGAATTATCCATCTAAATGTTTAGGTTTTTTTCGAGGTATTCTGAAACACCCCGTTGGGAGCTATACAAAGCTTGCAAAAAACTGTCAACACTTTCATACAAACGTCTTTTGCGTATGTATGCGTGCAAGTGTTATTGACAGAGAAATACTTTTTTTACACTCAGCCGAAAATTCGGACCAAAGAACCCAAGCGAAGCTAAAAAATTGTTTCGCTCAGTCCTAAAGTATGATCAGGGTGACTAGAGAAGTTGATATACCCACGTCCGTCTGTCTGTATGAACGCCTAGATCTCAGAAATGGTAAGGGCTGGAGCAACCAAGTTTTCGGATTAGATGCGTTATTATGTCAGGGGAGACAAGTTTATTTTATATATTCGATATCGGGGATATATTATATAGCTCTCATAGGGGTGTTTCAGAGGACCTCGAAAAAACCAAAAGTTTTAGCTGGATAATTCGTTTGTTTATGAATATATCCCAATCCTTCTACCAAATTTAATCAAAATCGATTGACTGTGCTGTTGCACAAAATTCGTTGTGTTTTGTTTGTTTGTGCAAATATAGTAACCAAATTTGGCATTAGATAGTTTTTTTTAGAGTTCTCAAGTACTGTGCCGAATTTAATCAAAATCGGTTGACTATATCATATAGCTCCCACAGGGCCGATCGGTCGAAAAAACTTATTTTGCACAAAATTCGTTGTGTTTCGTTTGTTTGTAAATTTATTGTAACCAAATTTGGTGTTTGTCAGTTTTTTAGGGTTACCCAGCACTGTACCAAATTTGATCAAAATCGGTTGACTATATCATATAGCTCCCATAGGGCCAATCGGTCAAAAAAACGTTTTTTCACAAAATTCGTTTTGTTTCGTTTGTTTATGAAGATATCGTACCCAAATTTGGCAATCAATTGTCTTTTAGAGTGCTTAAGCAATATATCGGACTTGAATGTTACATACATTTTCGGGTTGCACAAACTTAATACATATACCCTTTGTACCATACGGTACAGGGTATAAAAATATGAAATTTTCTCATTTTTTTTTAAGTATGTTCCTTAAATATGTTTTTCACCATTTTTTAAAAACACGTGTTTTTATACGTTCTTTATTTGGTGCGGATATGAATCAAATGAATTTGATGGAAGAATGTTAAAAAAAAAGTTTTTTTTAATGTTTCTTTTAAAAAATATTATTATTAAAACAAATTTTTTTTGTCAAAATATGCCAAAAATTATAATATATTTTTATAATCATCATCATCGTTTAGCTCTACAACACGGGGTGGCTTTTGGCTTCTCTACAATCTTCCTCCATTCGTCTCGATCTTGTGAAAGGTCCTTCCAACTTCTTATACCGATTGTTCTAATGTCATCTCTTATACAATCGATTAGTCTTTTTCGCGGACGTCCTTTTTTTCTGGTCCAAGTTGGTTTATATTCTAGTATCAGTTTCTGCGCGCGTGTATTGTTCATTCTAAGAACGTGAGCTATCCATCTTAGCCTTTGAGATTTTATAAATTTAACAATGTCTTCGCCTTGTGCTATCTCTAGCCATTCGGCATTGTAGCTTAACCTAAATTCGCCTCTTTCATTGCGCTTTGGTCCGAATATTTTTCTTAAGATCTTTCTTTTGAAAATTCTTATCAGTTCTTCATCCAACGTTGTCATTGTCCATGCTTCGGATCCGTAGGTGGCTATTGGTCTTATTATTGTTTTATATATTGCCAGTTTATTTTCTCTTGATATTTTTTATTTAAAAAGGTTAAGATGAGCGTAGTAGGCCTTATTCGCTCCTATCAGGCGTTCTTGTATGCATTGTCTGGTGCCATTGTTGTTTGTTATCAAGACACCTAGACATTTGAATTGGTCTACGCCTTCAAAAGAATATTCATCAATCATTATGTCGCTTGGAATTCGCCTGCGTTGACATTATCATGTATTTTGTCTTTGATTGGTTGATGATAAGTCCAACTCGGCATGCTGCGGTGTCTATGTTGCTAAAGAGTTCTTCCAAGTATCGTCTGTTTCGTGCCAGAATGGCTATGTCATCAGCATACGCTATAACTAGTCCTGAACGGCTTAATATGTTACCGCTTGTCATGTAACTTTTTATTGCCCAGTGTAGGGAGAGGTTAAATAAATATGAGGACAGACTGTCACCCTGTCCGAGCAGTCCTATTGTATTGACACTTTGCCTCTCGAATTTTTTAGCGTTGCCATAGTCAGACGCGTAGGTTTTTTCTTTATTCCGCGGTCGTTAAATATTTGTGGAATCTTTTGACGATATATGCTATCAAACGCTGCTTGAAATCTATAAAGAGCATATGTACGTCTAATTTATGCTCATAACATTTCTCTATATTTTGTTTGAGCACAAACACTTAATCAATTACTGATCTTCCGGGTCTAAACCCACATTGGTACTCTCCCAGTACTTTTTCTGCTGCGTTGCTTATTCTTTTTGCAAGAACTCCGGAGAACAATTTGTAACATACATTTAATAACGTAATTCCCCGATAGTTCTCACATAAGCTTTTATCACCCTTTTTGTGGATTGGAACTATTGTTCCCATTAGCCAGGCTTCCGGTAGTGTCTAATCCCTCCATACTTTTAAAATTAGTTTTTGAGGTTTTTGAGTAGTCCTGAAGTAATATTGTCTTCTCCCGGGGATTTGTCATTTTTTCGATGGTTTCGCTCAGTTCGTCAAATGTTGGCTCCGGTTCCGGTGTCTCTTCGTGATTTGTTTTTTGTCTGCTGAGAAATTTTCGTTTATACTTTCTATCTTCTTTTTGAGGGCCTCTTTTTTGTTTTTTCTACACATCTTCGTGGCTTCCTTCCTTTTTTCGTTATACGCTTCTTTATTGGTTCTTGTATTGCATTGGAGCATTTTTTCTCTTGCTTCATTTTTCTTTGAATTGCTTCTACGCATTGAACATCGAACCACTCTTCATTTCGCGCTATTTTTCTTTCTCCAATGATAATTGCAGATTTCAGTCCTTTCCAACAGTTGTCTGGACTACTACTATTTACGTCGTCAGAAAAAAAATTTAGTTTTTCGTGGACTTTTTGCTGGAACTCTACTCGTTTTTCTTCTTGTTTCACTTTTTAGTCAGTGTCCCATTTGATGTGTTTCCTCTCATTTTGTTTCTGCAATGTCGATATCCTTTACCTTATGGTCGCTTTCACTAGGTAATGGTCGCTGTCAATGTTAGCACTTCTACAGGTTCTGGCATTAACAATAGCGCTTTTTCTTCTTCTGTTTATTAACACATAGTCTGTTTGGTTTGCCATGTTTGATCCAGGTATTTTCCAAGTACCTTTATGAATGTTTTTGCGCGGAATGTGTGTACTGCTTATTACCATATTGGTACATTCTGCAAATTGGCATAGCCTTTGTCCGTTTCCTGAAGTGCTCTCATTTAAAGATTGCATTCCTGCTACATGTCTGATGTAATTTTCTTTTCAAATTTTGGCATTAAAATCTCCAAGGATTATTGTGGTGTCGTAAGTGCCAACTTTGTTACATGCATTTTCTAGCTGTAAATAGAAATTATCTTTTACGGTGTCATCAGCTTCTTCCGTCGGACTGTATACTGAGAAAATGGACAGGTTGTTGTATTTTCCTTTTATTCTCAGCATCGCAATTCTATCTGATAAGGGGTTAAAGCTTTTTGTAGATCTAAATATATTTATTGCTACCATAAAAACTACGCCACTAGACCCCTGCAGCTGCGGTCCGCTATAGTAGAATCGAAAGTCTCGTATCTTTATTTCTCCTGCACCTTTCCATCTTACTTCTTGTACAGCAAGAATGTCGACCCTTTGTTCTTGCACTTGCAGGGATAGTTCCTGCATAACACCAGCTTTAAGCATGGCTCTAACATTCCAAGTTCCGATAGTCAGATCATTTATCCTTTTTCGTTCCGTGTGTCTGTCACATTGTTCTCTTGTTATTATCCGAGGCCCTGACGGACTATTTAGGGAATTCATCACAATTTTTTTTTTATAGAGTAGGTTGTGAGCCTTACGTCTAACCCTCGTTTTGGAGGACCAATACCCCAATACCGTTTGTTATCTGACCTAGCTTCCCACTGGGGTTGGTTACCCAATCTTCTTCTAGGTTGCTCGGGGAAACAGGGTTCACCGCGGGAAGGTGGTACTTGGAATTGAGTAGAAGAGGCTATGTGAAACACTACTCCTTTGAACCCCACATTTTTATAGTATTTAATAGAATGCATACTTCTCGTTTTTTTGATGAAAAAAACTAATTTATTTTGTAGGTAAATATAAAGATGGCGTACGTTAAAGTCGGGCGCGAACGACTTTGGGATACCCGGTACCACCACATTGCAATCAAATCCGGTGTATTGTTTCAGAACTCTAAAAGATATTTATTTGCCAAAAATGGTTACAATATCTTCATAAACACACGAAACAAAACGAATTTTGCACTAAACACATTTTTTTGACCGATCGATCCGAATGTGACGTTTGACTACGATATCTTCATAAACAAACGAAATACAACGAAGAAAAGACATTTTTTTGACCGATTTTGATCAAATTTGGTTTAGTGCTTGGGTACTCCAAAAAACTGCTGAAATACATCGAATTATATTTAAACAAAATTTGTTTGGCCGATTGGTCCTATTGGAGCTGTATTATATAGTCAATCCATTTTGACAAAATTTGGTACAGTGTTGAAGATCTTTAAAAAACTTCCGAATGCCAAATATCTTATATCTTTATAAACAAACGAATTATCCATCTAAAACTTTTGGTTTACCCCGATATCGAAAAATAAAATAAACTTGTCTCCTATGGAATAATAAGGGATCTAATGTGAAAGTTTGGTTGCTCTAGCTCTTACAATCTCTTAGATCTAGGCGTTCATACGGACAGAGGGACATAGGTATATCAACTTCTCTAGTCACCCTGATCATACTTTAGGTAACTTTGGGGGGTCTCCGACGTTTCCTGTTGTATGTTACATACATTTTCGGCTAGCACAAACTTAATATACACTTTGTACCATACGGTACAGGGTATACAAATTTAGATATTGCTCACCAAACGATTTTTTAATTAGTTGCATTAAATGCTGCAATTTCAATAAAAAATGTATGGGTTTACATTTAACATAACAAATTAGAACAAATTAACCCCTCTCAATATAAAAAATTCGAAATTTTCAAAAATTGGTTCAAATAATCGGTTCAAATATATTCAGTAATTTAGTCACAATTAAATAAAAACGAAAAACACGTTTTTTAAATTAAGCCGTAACGCGTTAAGTTTAAAAACTGAAATTTTGCGAACATTTTTTTTTTTCTTTATGCATCGAACTGCATTAATAGTTTTCAAAAATCGCTGGGGGCAGTTTCCAGTACCTTATCCAGCTAGACCCATTGGCAAATAAAATATCTTTTGAAGTTCTTAAGCAACATATCGGATTAAATTGCAATATGTGGGTGCAGGGTATCCCAAAGTCGTTCGCGCCCGACTTTAATATACGCCATCTTTATACCCTGTACCGTATGGTACAAAGGGTATATTGTGTTTGTGCAAGCCGAAAATGTATGTAACGTACAGAAGGAGAAGTCGGAGACCCCCCAAAGTTACCTAAAGTATGATCAGAGTGACTAGAGAAGTCGATATACCCATGTCCGTCTGTCCGTATGAACGCCTAGATCTCAGAGATGGTAAGAGCTAGAGCAACCAAACTTTCAGATAAGATCCCTTATTAATCCATAGGAGACAAGTTTATTTTATTTTTTTGATATCGGGACTACATTATATAGCTCCCATAGGGGTGTTTCAGAGGACCTCGAAAAAAAGCAAAAGTTTTAGATGGATAATTCGTTTGCTTATGATGATATCATAACCAAATTTGGCAATCGGAAGTTTTTTAGAAACCCCCAGCACTGTACCAATTTTTATCAAAATCGGTTGACTATATCATATAGGTCCCATAGGATCGATCGGTCGAAAATTTGTTTTTTGTACAAAATTCGTTGTGTTTCGTTTATTTGTGAAGATACCGTAACCACATTTGGCATTAAGAAGTTTTTTAGAGTTCCCAAGCACTGTACCAAATTTGATCAAAATCGGTTGACTATATCATATAGCTCCCATAGGACCAATCGGTCAAAAAAACGTATTTTGAACAAAATTCGTTTTGTTTCGTTTGTTTGGCAAAGAAATATGTTTTGGAGTTTGTAAGCAACATATCGGCCTTGATTGCAATGTGGTGGTACAGGGTATCCCAAAGTCGTCCGCGCCCGACTTTAACGTACGCCATCTTTTTAAATTGTAACTGCTCATTCACTCAACCAATTGTAATTTTTGTGGCTTTTAATGATGTTTGGGACTCTTGGAAAGATCTTTCATAGTTGGATTAAGTGCTTCCGATTCGTGTAATCCATTTACCCCACATAAAAGCTACATGCTGTCGAATCATTGGCCATTGGTGTATTTTTCGCGATGTTGAATGTCGATTTTTCAGTTTCTAACTTTCCTTTAAAACGTTTTATTTTTTAGTCATTACAATCCATTTGTTTAATTTTGTTGTTTATCTGTTTTATTTTTAGTTACCAACATGGACACAACTCCAATTGTTCCTACCCTACATTCAAATGGTATATACGTTTTATACATGTTACGTTACATAAACCATAAACTTAAGCAAATGTCTTTACGTACGGGTTGTGAAAATAAATGATTGTATCTTCGATAGTCAGATAATCTTTTTGCATTTACCAAAAGCAGTTAAAAGACAAAGTTTTACATCAAAGAAATGTAAAAAATAAATAAATAATAAATTAAAATATAAATATTTATATATATTTTGTCGAAGAACAGTCATGAATTATGTATTTTCAGTTACGACACCCTTATTTGGCAACAACAGGAGCTATGTAGACCCACACACTTATGAGGACCCTAACCAGGCTATTAGGGAATTTGCTAGAGAAATTGATGCAAATTATATTACAATTGAAGCAATAATTGGTAAGCGAGTACGATTAATATCGTTTAAAGTTTTAAATTGGACTAAACTACAATATTTGTAGGTGGCGGAGAATTTGGCGATGTATGTCGAGGACGATTAAAAATTCCTCCCAACTTTGTGCAAGATATTGACGTGGCGATAAAAACTTTGAAACCAGGTATGTAGATCTATAGGAAGCTCAAAAATTAGAACCGAATGGTTCCGAGGGTTGTTCTAATTTCTGAAATATTCTAATTTATGAACGTATTTTTCCAATGAAAAAAGTAAATAAAAAACAGTTTGCTTTCAATTAAATACAGATTGCTTTTTGGGTATATTCAAATTTTCAGTAACAATATCGTGACGCACTGCCAATAGGTTACTTAAGTGCTTAATTGACCCATTGGATTTACACTAACTTATTAAATTATTATCGCTTTCAATAGCAACATTGTATTAAACACTGGGTGTTACTTCTTCCAAATCGTCGCTTTCAGCAGAAGACACAATGTCTGCAATTTCTATGTCATCATCATTCTTCTATGGTGTCGATTGCAATTACATCATTTTGATTAGTTGCTATTTGCGACAGCAACTTTTGATTTTGTAAAAGGATGTTGTTATATGAGTTGTCTCGTATAAGTTGCGATAATGGTAAATCGTCTTCCTCACCATATTCTAGAAAGTCCCAATTCAGAAGTTTCGAACAAGAGTTAAGAACTGCACCTTCGGATACGTTATCCCAAGCTTCTTTCACCAAAAGAATCGCATCGCGAATAGAGTGACATTTAATGCACTGTACAGATCACAATCATTACCAATTATTTTGAGCCATCGGCTAAACAGCTGCCGTTACGTTTGGAGGCAAGAAGACCTCGACTATGTTTTCATCTTGACTTTGGAGTTTCTCTATTGGTGCATGGGCAGAATAATTGTCAATAAGTAAGAGACTTTTGTGGCAAATTATTTGCTAATGCAAAACGGGTAACCTACAACAGAACAAATTTTTAAACTAAACTATTGATAAAACGTAAAAGTCCCTTTACCTCAGCAATAAAAGATTTATGAAACCAATCATGAAAAATGCGCGATGTCATCCATGCGTTTTTAGAGTTAGCATTATTGAATTCTTTAAAGCACCTACGCTGATGTAAGGCACATTACAACATTACACATTACATTAAACATCCAATTACAGGCGGCTTAGGTTTATGAGATCCATCTGCATTTTTTTTTCTTCCCTGGTCGTTGGCGTATGCAGACGTGTTTTGATTGTGCTCGCGGAAAAAAATAATAAAAAAGTGCAGTAGGTGTAGCACATATAATATTATTTAGCTGCAAAAGCGAAGAGACGCTTAATTAATTTATATTACACAAAAATTAATAAATAATTAATTGCCAATTGATAATTCTTTTAATAAAAGAAAAGTTATGAGTCAAAACGATTTTAGGGCTCAGCGCCAACGTGAGCAAGACGAACGTCGCGACGCGTCGGCTCTCTTCACAACGAAACTTACGAAGCGTACTTTACTTACGTCTCCGCACAACCTGCAACCGTCGCGACGGTCGATCGTTCGCGGTCAATCACTTTTTACCCAATCAGCGAACTTGTGCCCATAGACGATGGCAGAGCGCGTTCTTGCTCGCCGTCGCTGCCAACAACTGCGCATAAGCCAGAGAACGAAAAGTGCGCTTCCCCTACGCCGCACCTTACTCCGCAACAAGTGCATACGAGAGAACAGTTCTTGGCTACGGTTACAAGCACAGTAATTTCTCTCTCAGTCTCAACTGCAATGACAACAACAACTGCAACGGTGTCGGCCGTTCGCTCTTTACCATTGACGGCGGTAATACTTGGCTCTGCTGAGCCAGCAACCAAAACATATGCTCCAATAGTCGCGCTACCAACAAAACGGAGCTCGACTATACAGACAGGCAGGGACCGCTACATACAAATTAAGCGAAAATGAAGCCCACAAAATTCCACGATGGGCAATAAAACAAAAATAAACCGCGGCAATCCACCATGCATGGCAATAGATTTGCAATACTAGACGATGCGTCCGATGAAATGGCCTCCGTAGCTGATGAAGGTGTCAGGAAAAATCCGAAATCCGCCCCAATCTACATTCGAGAGAACAGTTCCAACGCTCTTATGAATAAAATAATTTATCTTATTGGGAACGATAATTTCCACATAATCCCTCCAACTAAAGGAAATATCCATGAAACTAAAGTCCTGACAAAATCCGAAGATAACTATAGAGTGCTGTTTACAAACTGCAATTTTTACTGCACCGTAGAATCACTGTAGAAGAGCCTCACAAAAAGAAGGGCCCCGTACAGTGTACAAATTGTCAAGAATATGGCCATACAATGTACCCTTCGACCCGTATATGTATCTTGTGGAGAGCTTCACGGCTCTGACAGGGACGATCCTCGCATTAAAACAAGGAGTTGAAAAATCGGCTAAAATAGCGTGGGACATCAGTACGCTCACACAACGTGCCAAATACTTTTACACCTTCCAAAACTACCCCCGACGTATTCTTCTCAACAGCAGCCAGATCTTCTTTTGGCGCTGCTACAATCAACAAGAATGTATCCTTTGCAAGTGCACTTAAAATGGGTCAGGTAAGCTCTGCAACTAAAAACCCTATACCGTCCGACCATAACACAGAGCAGAACAATGCATATGCTCATCAACCAGTAGGGCAGCCGAAAAGATGGATCTAATGACATCAATGCATCAATCTATGCAAGAAATCGCATGAACCCAAAATATGATCTCTGCAATCAAAGTAATCAATGGCATCCTTACGCATAGCTCTGTGGAATGCCAATGGCGTTTCACGACAAAAACTTGAACTAACGCAATTCCTCCATGACAAATATATCGACGTTATGCTACTGTCTGAAACACACCTTACTAATAAGTATAATTTTCAAAAAAGAGGCTACTCTTTCTACAATACAAAGTACTGGTAAAGCACATGGCGGAACTGGAATTCTGATCAGAAATCGAATCAAAAATTTGTTGTATAAAAAAACTTTGCAATAACAAACAATATACCACGAAATCTGATAAGTGCTGAAACTTTTCCGGATTTATCTTCGGACCACTCGCCTGCACTCTTTAAACTCCCCCAAAGTCCAGAAGCCGAAGAGCAACCGTGCAGGATAACTTGTAAGCAGCAGCGTACTTAAAACTAGGTATATAAACTGTATATAAGAACGTCAAGTGCGCCGTCTAATCTTTATGGGAGTACAAGTGGTATTTGACCTAGGATACATTATCGAATGCTCTACAGTCGCATTCCAATGCAGGCCGCTTATCCCTTGATAATTTATGCGCCACATACACGATCCCACACATATGCAGGCCACTTGAGGACTACATAATAAGAATAGTCATAAACCATCCCCATAATGTGCGCTGCAAGGGTTCCGATGTGACGTCTTATGTTCATGTCTTTACACAGCCGATATTGAAAGCTTCACTAGTGAGATTGAATCTGTCCTTGTTGCTGCAGCCCGCATCTTCGTGCAAACATGGAACCATTAAGCAGGTCAATCGAATAACATCAGAAATTCAAGCCGCGTTTGAACATTGGGAGTACTGCTCAGCAATATTTCTGGATGTCTCTGAAGCATTCGACAGAGTTTGGCTAGATGGTCTAATGTATAAAATTAATACCATGCTTCCTACCAACACGCGCAGTCTTCTGAAATCATGCCTCTACAACAGAGAATTTTCTGTGTGTATCTTCTCTACACAGCGGACATCCCTACCAGCAGACATCACCACCAGCAGACAACTATTAACATCGACGTTTGCTGATGACACAGCTATTCTGAGTCGCTCTAAATGCCCTCTGCAAGCGACAACGCAGCTAGCCCTTCATCTTGTAACCGTGGAGAAATGGTTATCGGACTGCCGAATTAAAATAAATGAACAAAAATGTACACACATAACGTTTACCATGAATAGGAAAGATTGCCCCCCACTTACACTAAATAATACTGTACTTCCTAAAGCGAATAAAGTAACGTACCTGGACATACATCTCGACAGACGTCTAACATGCCGCAGACGCAATTCACCTAAAGCTAAAAACCAGTAATCTTCATTGGCTGATTAACGCAAAATCACCTCTAAGCTTGCACCTTAAGGTCCTACTGTACAACTCAGTCCTAAAACCTACCTGGACTTATGGCTCCCAGTTGAGGGGCAATGCCAGCAAGAGCAACATAGACATCATCCAGAGAGCCCAGTCAAAGATCCTGAGAACTATCACCGGGGCACCGTGGTACGTTGAAAACATTCAGAAAGATATGAATATACTACCCGTTAAAGATGAAATAGTCCAAACTACGACAAAGTACTACAACAAACTGTCTTCACACCCAAACCACCTTGCTAAAGGTCTAACACGGCTATGCGACAGATCTCGGCTGCGCCGTAGGGATCGTCCACCCCAGCAACAATTATTAAGGGCATCATAACTTATAATTAAAATAATTTAATTTGTTAAGATTTGTAAACATATTGTTAGTTCTCACAACGAGAAGATTCAATTGTTTAAATAAAGTTCAATTGAAAAAAATAAATAACTTAAAATAAAGTTGACGAAAATATGTGGGTTATAATAATTAAATGATAAATTCATGGAATACTTATTCACAATTGCGAACTACAAACAATTTACATTTTTACTGCGTTTGCATTTTTAAAAACAATGAAAACGATTCGAACTTTTACATTTTCAACAAATTTTCCCTTACAATGCTTCCAATACAAAACAAAATTTGGTAACAATTTCTTGAATTTCAAATTTTAAAGCGTTCTAATAAGTGAGCTTCCTATGTATATCTTTTATTTTGTGAATATTTGAATTATTTAAACATTGTTGCAGGATCTTCAGAAAAAGCCCGCTGCGATTTTTTAACAGAGGCTTCCATAATGGGTCAGTTTGACCATCCAAATGTCATTTACTTGCAGGGAGTAGTCACTCGCTCCAACCCAGTAATGATTATAACCGAATACATGGAAAACGGAAGCTTAGACACATTTCTGCGTGTCAATGATGGAAAGTTTCAAACTTTAGAACTAATTGTTATGCTACGAGGTATTGCCAGTGGTATGTCGTATTTAAGCGATATGAACTATGTTCACCGAGATTTAGCAGCACGCAACGTTCTCGTAAACGCTCAACTGATTTGCAAAATTGCCGATTTCGGACTTTCTCGCGAAATTGAAAATGCAAGTGATGCTTACACTACACGGGTAAGGCATTAATACTTAATTATTATACAGTCTATGTTGTAAGCTATATTTTCTGAATTAGGGAGGAAAAATACCAGTGCGTTGGACAGCACCTGAAGCAATTGCGTTTCGAAAATTTACATCTGCTTCCGATGTCTGGTCTTATGGTGTTGTCTTGTGGGAGGTTATGTCATATGGAGAACGTCCGTATTGGAATTGGTCAAACCAGGTAAATACCATAGTAAATATTGACTTGAATTATTATTATTCCATTTATGTGTACAGGATGTGATTAAGAGCATCGAGAAAGGGTATCGATTACCTGCACCAATGGATTGTCCTGAAGCATTATATCAGCTTATGTTAGATTGCTGGCAAAAGCAGCGAACTCATCGTCCAACTTTTGCAAGCATAGTATCGACATTAGACAATTTGGCTAGGCAACCACAATCACTTTTAACGACGCGAAATTCACCAGAGGTCGATGGTTCACAAGGTATTGATACTCAACGTGGGCACAACATATTTATTAGCACCGACCTCTGGCTGGAAAATATAAAGATGTCCAGATATTGCACACATTTTAAGGAAGCAAACCTAACAAGTGCTCAACAGGCAAGTTCTACACAAAAGAAATAATATTATATTTTTGATATAAAGATATATATTGTATTTCACAGATCTCAAGACTAACCGCTCAACAATTATCCGATATGGGCATAACTTTAGTTGGCCACCAGAAAAAAATATTACATCAAGCAAGGCAGCTAGACGTTATTATATAGGTGTGCATAGAATACCAAAAGATGTAAATATACAAGTATATATTATACATATATTTATATGTACATATGTAGAAAACACTACAGTACTGATACAGATTTGGAACTTTATTTTAATGTGTACAATAGTATTTTATCTAATTAGTTACATTATAAAGTCAAAATATTAGCAGGGTTAACCTTATTTTTCAAGCATTAACTATGTTTCCATTTTAACAAATCGACTTCTGTATCAGTCCTAATTAATCAGGTATGCAAACAGGACACTCTGGTGCAAAATACAAAATAATATAAAGTAAAATAATTTTAATTTGCCACAATAAGCTTAAATTGATCGTTTGCGAGACAATAGTTAATATTGAACAAAACCCAATGACCGATAAGTGAACATTTTTCTAAATTTTGTGTTGTAGCATTTTGGCAACAGTGTTGTCTAGAGAGCTGTTTATGCTGTTTATGTTTAATTTAAATTTTAGCTTTTGAAAAACAAATTATTAATAATAATAAGTTAAGATCCGTGCAGCATTATTCAACCACAACTTCTGTCAATGAGGCTGAACTTAAAAAAAAATATGTGTTTCTACATGTATATTTATTTTATCATAATACACATACATATACACAAGAATTTAATATATATTAATATACTTATATATTAATTTATTTATGTAATAAAATGAGTTGTAAGTTTTTTATACTTTATACTTAAGTCTTTTAAGTTGCTTGCATACATACTATGTCGAGCGCTGAGCATTATTTTTACAAATTGTATTGAAATTTTTTATTTTAGTGCAAGTCAGTATTAAAATTATGTTCTTGCGCATACATATATCTTGTCTTGCTAGCTTTATTAATAGAAAATAATAAATATATTTTCTTTAAAGTCGAACCCAATACATTTTGTAGTATTAATAAGAATTAAAAGGTACAAACATTGATTATAGTCAGAGATGAACCCAGGGGTTGCATCGAGATGTTCGAAACAAGTAAAAAGGTAACTTCATCAAAATAAGCTCGTCGCCTGTTTCTTCGGAATAGTAGTGTTATGTCGCCACTTTACCATTTGAGCAACGTAGGACGGTTAATTCTGAATGGAATTACGAACGCTCTTCTTTCCAGAGTTTGTTTACATTTGTTAATTGGAACCATTTACATTAAAATTCAGAAACTTGAATTAAAAATGCCGAGTCAAAGCATAAAATATATTTTAATTAAACCTGTAGCTAAAGTTGCTATGTATTACATCGATTTGTATTATTTTATTGCTGCGAAAATGAAATAATTGCAGAAAACCCGTATTTGACTTTGTGCTTGTTCTTCCATGTGTTTGTTTACATTTGTAAATTGGTACAAATCGCATTAAAATTAACAAACTTGAATTAAAAATGCATATTAAGAACATAAAATCTACTTTAATAGAACCTGCAGCTAAAGTAGCTATGGATTACATAGATTTTCATTATTTTATTGCTGCAAAAACGAAACAATTGTAGAAAAACCGTATTTGAGTTTGTGCTACTTCTTCCCTGTGTTTGTTTACTTTTATAAATTGCTGCAAATAATCATTAAAACTTAATATTAATGCCATGGAATAAAAATTAAATTAAATTAATTAATTAAAAATTTTGATTTAAAAATGACAAGACTGAGCGTAAAGTCTACTTTGATTGAAGCTGTTGCTCAAAAGGCTTTGGATGAAATCAATTTTATTGAAGGTCCGTCTGCTAAAACAAATTCATTGTGGAAAAACTAACTTTTGTATAATACAGATACAATGGGGTTGCGTGGCGACGCAAAAATTGACGAGGCTCTAGATAATGATCATGAGGACATGAATGCAATTATACTCTCGCATCGCGGTGACCACTTCCACATCCCGAAGTCAATTGACTGGCGCCAGAGCGTGCTCAGTTCCTTTGACGAAACCCGATTTGTTCAAATGCTGAGGGTAACTCCACAACAATTTCAGCATGTATTAGGGCTAGTACAGCCCCAGCATTTTCCAATTTGCATCTATTTTTACTCTTTTATTTTCGTAAACTCCAACAACAAGTAAAAATGTCTTACTCACTTAATTTCGCAAAAAAAAATGCACAACCTTTTTTTACTTGCGTTAATACAATTTGATTATTTTAAATTTGGCGCTCATTTTATTTTAGCGAGTGTAAGGTAACTCTTTGCATTTCATATCATGATGAAATGGCTAAAAACTGACAAATGTAGCAGTGCTGAAAATGCCGGAATCACCGTATTATGCAACACTTTCTCAACAAGTCTACAGGGAAAAAGTAGACTAGGGTAGGGTCTGGACTGAGGAAAAGTTGAGTTGAGAGTTGAAACACAGGGTTGTATTTTGCCATACATTTTGTTTTTGTAAAAGTCCTCAGGTCAACACAAAGCGTGAATACCCTAATTATATTTTTGCTTTTACGCTTTGGGTTGAGTTGAGGAGTTGAAAAGTTGAGGAAAAAGTCAACAGGCCAAAGCGTGAACAGCCTTGTTGAGTTTTATGAGATGAGTTGTTGAGTTTTCTTCTTCTTTCCAGAGTTTGTTTACATTTGTAAATTGGCACAAATTACATTAAAATTCTAAAACTCTAATTAAAAATGCCGTTAATTAAACCTGTAGCTAATGTAGCTATGTATTACCGCGATTTGTATTATTTTATTGCTGCGAAAATTAAATAATTGCAGAAACACCGTATTTGAGTTTGTGCTTCTTCTTCCGTGTGTTTGTTTACATTTGCGAAATGCTGCAAATATTTATTTAAATTAAAAACTTTGATTTAAAAATGCCAAGGCTAAGCGTAAAGCTATTGCTAAAGTGGCTTTGGATGAAATTGATTTTATTGAAGGTTCGTCTGCTAAAACAAATTCATCGTATAAGAACTAAATTTTGTTTAATACAGTGTCTATGGGGTTGCGGGACGACGCACAAATTGATGAAGTCTTAGATAATTATGTAGAGGACATGAATGCAATAATACTCTCGCGTCGGGGCGACCACTTTTACATCCCTTAGTCAATTGATTGGCGCCAGAACGTGCTTAGTTCCTTCGACGACAAGCGATTTGTTCAAATGCTCAGGGTAACTCCCCAACAGTTCCAGCATATATTTAGCCTAGTACATATATTTTTACTCGTTTATTTGCGTAAAATCCAACAACAAGTAATCATGTCTAATTCACTTAATTTCGCACAAAAAAGGCGCAACCTTTTTGTACTTGCGTTAATGCAATTTGATTATTTTAAATTTGGCGCTTACTTTTTTCCAACGAGTATACGGTAACTCGTTGCTTTTCATACCACGAAATGGCTAAAAAATGGCAAATGCATTAGTGCTGAAAAGGCAGCGAATTACCACATTGTGCAACACTTTCTCAAAAACTCAACAGGAAAAAGTAGACTAGGGTCTGGGTTGAGGAAAAGTTGAGTTGAAAATCGAAACGCAGGGTTGATTTACAGCATGTATTTGTTTTTGTAAAAGTCCTCAACTTTTCAACTCCTCAACTCAACACAAAGCGTGAATACCCCAATTGTATTGCACAGATCTCAAGACTAGCCGCTAAACAATTATCCGATATGGGCATAACTTTAGTTGGCCACCACAAAAAAAATATTACATCAAACAAGGCAGCTAGACGTTATTATATAGGTGTGCATAGAATGACAATATAGTTCTATATTCTTACTACTTAATGTAGTTCGAAATAACCGGTCATGTCCAGTACCAAACCAACTCCTATTGGAATCGGACGCGTTTCAAAGACGACTGCACTTATTTACTAAAAGCAAACCAGAATAAACATAGTCCATAAAACACATTACCAAAACAAGTGTTCCAAGTAATTAAACAACATACAGTTGACTAAACCAGTTTCATGCAATTGTCTCAACGGCCGTTGCCGCATTGCAATAAAAACAATGGGAAAAATTCCTGATCATTAAATGTAAACAATCGACCGAAACGCTAAAAGATGTACATATAACCTTTCCCGATTGACAAAGTTATATCCAATGTCTACTATGGTAGAGTAATCAAAGTCCAACTTATAAAATATAATAATGGTACTCAAACAGCGAAACTAATTTTTTTATAGCTCATAAAGTTCGATCGACTACGAATAAAATGAGTGGTACCCATTTTTTGAGTTCCGCTGTTCTTCAATACTGTCATGACCCTTGCATTGTTTGTTTCAATTCCGATCATATTGGAAATGTTCAAGTTCAATCTTGAGAGCTAATTTTTCACTCAGCTATCGATTTGGCATCTCCGGTTTCAATTTCAACTAGGCTAAGAAATTTTGAAACTAATACTAATACTTTTCTTAAGGCCTATACGCAGTTCGAAATATTTCGCACGGAATGACAAAACTTTGGGATATACCATTTGGGATTTTTTTTTATATGAAGTTTTGTCATTCCGTGCGAAATATTTCGAACTGCGTATAGGCCTTTCGAAAGAAGTATTTAATGGATTTAAAAACAAGTCGCATCGTGTATGGCGTCAGTAAAAACAAAGTTAACGGTGCTATATACCAATGAAAATACTTTTTGTGAAGCGATACATAGACGATAAGGCTTTTAAGCAAAGGGTTTACCGTTATTTTGACATATGTTGCAGCCATAGTTCGCAAATTACTGTTGTCCGTTTTTTTCCTTTGCGGTCTACACGCTAACATAACCGAAAAAACCATGCACGCTTGCTCTCTCTCTCTCTGAGTTCAGTTGAGTGTTTTCAGTTGAGCTATTCTTGTTACGCTCTTTCAATAACAACTTAGTGAGAGCGAACCGATTGAGCGCTCGCACATTAAGCATCAGCAGATGACCGAAAAAATGAAATGCTCAGCGCAAACGGTCTTTTACGTTTTAATTTGCTTTGTTAAAAATGCTGCACTTAGTACAGTAAAAGTAGGTTTTGACCTGCAAAATATTGCACACTGGAATTTCTCTTGCTTAATGCCTCAATACATCCAAAAAGTCTAACACCAAAATGGTGACCTCTCCCGCCCGTAGGGTTTACCGTTATTTGGACATTTGTGTCGGCCCATTTATCTCGAATTCTATAAGTCGTACAATAAAACTTTCAACGCAAAAAATGATAAAAAACAGAATTTCGAGTTTTATTTGAATTGGAAGGTATACCCAGAAGTTCATATTTTCGGTGGTGGATGGCGCCAAAGTTAAACCAAAGCAGTTTTTCGTATTTTTACCCACCCCCTTGCCCTATTTCGTTTTTGGTGTGTATCAAAAAATTGTAGATCTCAAAAAAGTACATAAGACTGGTTTTTAAATCGTGTAAGTATCTCTAGTAGTTTCCAAATTGTAACGCTTTAAATTCTGCACGTGCCTTGAAAAACATGTTACTAACAAGCCCAAACATACGACTCACTCACATACACGCATACAAACGCAAAAGACCTTTATTTTTTCGCTCGCGACAAAACGGTTGGCAAATAAACAGATCAAATATAAAACAAAAAAATTGGTTATTCGTTGAGCGCAGGCCGATTCATTAAAAGAGCAATGTGAACGGTTGCTCTCTGACACGTTGCTCAAAGAGTCAGTAAATTAGAGTTATTTTTGGACAACGAAAAACGGTCAACTGTTATTTGCGAGCTCTGGTTGCAGCCCATTTATCTTTAATTCTATGTCGTACACAAAAACTTCCACTGCAAAAAATTTTCAAAATTAAATTTCGAGTTTTATTTGTAACGGAAAGTAACTAAGAAATTCGTAATTTGGTCGATAGAGGGCGCCAAAGATATTAAAAAGTAGCATTTCCTAATTTTGACCAGCCTTTTGCCCAGTTTTGTGTGCGACATGCATGCAAAAGTCGAAGACCTTGAAAAATTACCTAAAACTGTATTATAAATCATGTAATTATCACTAGTAGCTCACAAGTAAGATCACTTTTAAGTTTGTCCGTGCCTTGAAAAACATGCAACCGCAGCGCTTAAAACATATTGAAGGGGACGCTAAAAGGTTGATCGTCACATGCTTCCAAAGGGTATGAATGCTCGAAAACTAAAAATTTACAAATTTGGCTGATGCTGAAAATGCGCACATTGTGACAAACGTTTGTTCTGCGAGAGACAACCAGGCGCGCGACTTAAGCAAATCAGCAACAACAAGAGCAAGCTACAACAGCAGCAAGACCAACAAGAACAGCAGCAGTAACAAAAAAAAGCAGGAACAAAAAAAATAACAAATTAACTGTTTTTATTTGTTACTGCTGCTGTTCTTGTTGGTCTTGCTGCTGTTGTAGCTTTCTCTTGTTGTTGCTGATTTGCTTAATTTCTTTGCAATTTCTTTGCCATTCCGATTCTTGGTGCCACAGACATGATTCGCAACGGTTTCAAAATCTTCGACAAAATTGCTTGAGATTTGATTAAATTTACAAGAAAAACTAATTTATTCCAAGAAAGTATTACTTATTTGGAAAGTGTATTTAATTTCTGAGTTTTCTGTATCTTTATGTTTTGACAAATTTAATATTTTAATTCATGATTTTCATTTTTGCAAAATCTTTATTAAAAACTTTGGTACATTTGCCATTCTGTGTCAACGTGCAAAATCTTTCCGTGGTAAGGAGCTGCCACCTAGTTGCTGTACTAAATAATAATAATTAGAAGCACTTATTTCGGCATATTAATATATGTTTTTGATGTTAAGTGAAAGTTAAAAAATTGTTTTTTTTTTATTTTAACTAAGTTATCATTATGAAGTGCGCCGAATTTAATGCATAATTAAATAAATAAGTGCTGTGCACCTTTTTCTCCTAAGGTGGCAATGTACGGCTGTTAGGCAAGGTTGTGAATGTCAATAGTTTAGCAGTTTAGGTTTAAAATTAAAATATCAGTAGCGCAAAGCCACAACAGCATATAGAAATTTAAAAAATTGATTAAATGATTTTAATAAATGAAGTAATATTTATTGAATCTAGCGTCGTTTTAAATAATTGGTGAGTGCATCGAAAATGCAACAATTAGGATTAAAATTTTCATTAGCATTTGCATTACTATTTTCATCAGTTTGTGTGCTTTGTATTCAAATTTCACTTCATTTGTTTAGCGCAGTGCACAGCATACATAATTGTTGCAACCTTTTCTGGACTGTATGACAGCCTTGAAGCGATCTAGAGGTTCTTCGACACCTTCGCTCCACCTTTTCTTCGTCCATATGTGTTTTTTTTAAGGCTTCAATGGCTAGCAATCCCGCAAGTGGCATTTTAAAAAGTATTTTATATTTTCGTGCAAATTTGGGCGGTACAAATATTCAAACTTTATTTAAATATATTTTGTACAAATGGAAATTGAAATGATGCAAAATATGCTGAAAATTATAAAATATAAAATTTAAAAATATAAAAATAACGGCACACCGTTAAAGAAACAGTTTTTTTCAATAATCCAGAAATTAAATGCATTGTGTATCCATAAAACTGACTCGTAAAAGTTCTAGTATTTATTGAACAACACCATCTAAATATCATTGTTTGTATATGTACACAAAGTATAACACCCTTGATTTAAAAGGTGTATCCGTAAAAATTAAAGGGAAGGGCTCATAGCTTATACTATTTACTTTGAATATTTCTATCTTAATTTTAAAACTGTGATTTCAAAAAAAATTTCAGCAATGCCAGTTACATTTTAAATCTACAATATTTATCTAAGGCTATGCAAGAGTGTGCATTAAATTTAACCAAATATGAACGCGATATGCATGTGTACTATGTAGATTCTAATATGAGAATGTGTATACTTTGTGTTGTTTTAAAAAATATCGGAATAATCGAAGTACAATTGTTTTAATAAGCATACTAAAACTTAATAAAGTATTCAAAAGTAAGAATAAAAACAAAATGGTAAAGTAATAAATCTATAAAATGTTAAATGTGTAATTTGATTCAATGTAACTACCGTACAACACCAAATTAAAAATATAAAACAAACTAAAGGTGGGAAGAATTATAAAAGACAAATCCCAATAAAATATTTAAAATATTTCCAAAAAATCAACGAGTCAATCGAATAAATATGGAATTTCAATAAAACCAGAAGATAAAAAAGTTAATATATATGAGACAATTTATCACATACCTACTATTATATACAAATATACATATAAAAACCGGTAGCCATGGCTTTCTATTTTTTGTAACTGTTAGTTTATATCTTTTTAAGTATAAGCTAGCTTTATATAAAATAAAATAAAATAAAATACATATAAAAACGTATTAAAAATAAGTCTTTAATAATAAAAATTTTAAACTCAGCACAGTAGTTTCCTCATGCAAATGAGTTTGCAATTGAAAACCGATTTCTGTCACTTTCAAGCGTAAAAGAAAGCTCAATTGGTGAGTGAACCTTTCGATATGCAATGTAACAAATACTTGCTATAAAAATAAAACTTAATTTAATTTCTTTGGCTGAAAAGTCCCTGATATAAGTAAATTAAATTAATTAATTATTAGTTAAACTTGAGCCGATTTCAAATTACAGGGCAATTAAATAAGAACATATTTTTTAAAGCTTCAAAATGTATTTTTTTAGTGAGCGAACAGTGTTAAAGTAAGTATGGGAATTGTTAAATTGTGATGTTTTCATCAGTGTGTGTGTTTTATATTAAAATATCACTTCACTATCACTGTTTAGCGCAGTGCACAGCAAATATAATTGTTGCAACCTTTGCTGGACTGTATGACAGCCTTGAAGCGATCTAGAGGTTCTTCGACCTCTTCGCTCGACTTTTTCTTCGTGCAGTTGTTTTTTTTCAAGGCATCAATGGCTAACAATCCCGCAATAGGCATTTTAAAAATTATTTTATATTTTCGTGCAACTTTGCAAATGTAAACAAACGAATTTTGCCGTTCACAACGATGGCCCTCATTGACCCGTAGGGTTGTCATACAAACTCTTGTATTGTACAAATAGAAAGCAAAATGATGCAAAATATTCTGAAAATTATCGCTTAATGTAATAAAGAATAAACTTTATTTGATCACTGTTAATAAACATTTATTTAAATGAGTGTCTAAATGTTCTAAAATAATTTTTGGAAAGTAGAAACCCTTTGCTGCCATTCTTGCAAAAGCGTAAACATTCGAAATTAATTGTTCGAAAAATGAAATCTTTGAGATTTCTGTGGCCAGCACTACTTCTACTTAACAGCTTAGAGCAGTGTAGACAGCGTCTCTCTGAACGCCTAGATCTCGGAGATTATAAGAGCTAGAGACACGAAACTTTATTTTGAATATTTGTACCGCCCAATACAAGAGTTTGTATGGCAACACTACGGGTCAACAGCTGTCCTCAGCGTAGTGAATGGCAAATTTCGTTTGTTTACATTTTTAATTTTTTAAATGCCGGGATTGCTAGCCATTGATACCTTAAAAAAAAACATATGGACGAAGAAAAGGTGGAGCGAAGGTGTCGAAGAACCTCTAGATCGCTTCAGTCCAGCAAAGGTTGCAACAATTATGTATGCTGTGCACTGCGCTTAACAAATGAAGTGAAATTTGAATACAAAACACCCACACGCAAATGCTAGTGAAAATTGTAATTCTAATTGTGCCCTTGCAGTAGATGGATTTAGTATTTTCGATGCACTCGCCAATTATTTAAAACGACGCTTTTATTTATTGAATATATTATTTCATTTATTAAAATCATATACTGTTGTGGCTTTTTATACCCTGTACCTATAGGTACAAAGGGTATACTAGGTTTGTGCAATGTATGTAACGGACAGAAGGAGGCGTGGCAGACCCCAAGTCCTTTATACCAAAATGCTTATCATAACCTCGGGTAGCGATTGAGCCATGTCCGTCCGTCCGTCCGTCCGTCCGTCCGTCCGTCCGTCCGTCCGTCCGTCCGTATGAACGCCTAGATCTCAGAGACTATAAGAGCTAGAGACACGAAACTTTACCAGCTGGTGCGCATATTTCCTAAGCAGATGAAGTTTGTTGAATCATGTCAATATCTTGCCCCGTTCCCCCGCTGTAGATTTTCGCGGTTTTTAGCCACACCGTTTAATATTTTCATTTGAAATTTAACAGAGCGATGCGTTGTGGATACATGCATCTATGTATAAAAAATGAACAAAATCGGACAAATACAACTGAAGTTATAGTCAAAAATGTGCAAATTTCACCTCCCCTTGCCAATAAACTGCGTCAATATTTGACTCTACGCAATTATGGCTACAAGTGACCTAGAATCACAATTTTTGGTAAGCTCATTCATGTGGCTCTAATGAACAAATCCACATCCAAATTTTATCGATGCGGTCCCCCCACCCCCCGCAATCCATTTACCGTGTTTTCTCCCACACCCCTCAACATACCAACTTGAAACATACCCCATATACTTTAAATAACTTCTTTGACGTAACATTCGAGTTTCATCAAAATCGGTAAAAATTTAGGGAACTTATAGGTATAAATATCGATTTTCACCAAAAAAAAATAAATTCCAATTGGAAAGTTCTTAGATGGAATATGCAGGAAACATTTTTTTGACACAAAAGGTACAGGGTATTCCACTGTCGGGCACCGCCTCGACTGTACCACATTTTTTCTTCTTAGGTTGCGCTACTGATATTTTAATTTTAAAGGCCTATACGCAGCACGCAAAAAAATGAAAAACTGCATATGAAAAAAATGGTGGTGAAAAATTCCGATTAAAAATGTTTGACGATAGGTCGCAGACAACAAAACAAAACAGTGTTGTATTTTAATTTTAAAAATGCCTAACGTTAGATGGCGCTACTACTTTACTAGGTGTGGTGACATATTAGCGCTTATAAAAGCAGTAGATGCTCACCCAGTGTTATGGGACTTACACACAAAATGCACTTTAATGCACTGGTGAGAAAAAGTGCATGGGAGGAAATTGCTAAAATGTTAAATAAAGATGTTTTTTTTTTGCAGCCGAACTTTTTCAAATTAGGTAGGCAGTCATACACGCATTGTTTACATTTAGTAATGTTAACAATTATTTATTTATTTATTAGCTTAAATATATTATACAATAATATACTTAAAATTAGAGTACTAGCATCAATGGCCTACGACTCGATTTTAATAGTATGTATATAGTTAATGCTAGATTTTGTTTATCAAGTTGCAATGCTTAAGATATTTATACACAATTTTAATGTTGCTAAATGATGTTTCTTTGAGAAAGTTAGACGGATTTTCTGAATTGAAATAGGAGAATCTTATCCTCGCCAAATTTACACATGTATCCATTATATGATCGGTAGAAAGGGGTGATCCACACGAACAGCGATTCGCAGGATTCCCAGATAAAAAATGCTCATGCGTCAGTTGCGAATGACCAATACGAAGGCGAACAAACATTGACCACATTTTTTTTGGGCAATCGGCAGGGTATTTGGCTCTTGAGCCGTGCGGGTTCATAGCCTTGTATTTGTGATGGAAAGTCGACCAGTCATCAAGATAATTTTGTTCCAAAATCTGCTTTATATGCCTCTTCAAGTCTTTATCTCCGTAGGGTTTGAAGATTATAGTAGGAGTTCTGGTGATGGCGTTAGCAGCTGCGTCAGCGCATTCATTGCCCGTTATACCTTGGTGGCTTGGCGCCCAGAGTAACGTTATTTTCCTAGGGTGCTGTATGCAGAAATTGCGTATGCTGGATATAATGTTGTTGTGGCAGTTAAGATTTCTGACTGCTTCTACAGTAGAGAGGCTGTCTGTGCAGATGGTAAACAGACCAGTGTTACTATGGGCGAATGTACAGGCTTGAAGGACAGCAAATGCTTCCGCAGTGAAAACTGAACTGTAGTCTGGCAGGAGACCACCTGCGATGAGTACGTTATCACCTGTGACAACTGCAAATCCCGTGTTGTTATTACTTCTGGAGGCGTCAGTGTATAGCCAAGTGCATTTCGCATATTTTTCAGCTTCCGCTGAGAAAAGTTGCTGAAAGGTGGACCTATTGGTTTCGTTTTTTTTTAGTGCGTGGAGCTGGAGGTTGAAGGGTGAGTTTTGCAGCTGCCAAGGTGGGTAGTTGAATTTATTTTTGCTTTTGCTTGGCAGAATTAGATTAAGTTGTTTCCAAATATCTGCACAACGTCGGATTGTTGATAAAACTTTGTAATTCCTTTTGGAGCTTAATGCGCTAATAAAAGTTTTGTGTAATGATCGATTAGGGGATGAGCAGAGATTGGCCATTACCTTCATGGTATTTCTTTGTAGGGCTTGCTCAACAGATGGTAGACCAGCTTCAGCTAGAATGCATTTTAGCGGGGATGTTTGGAAAGCATTTAGACTGCGTCGAATAGCTTTGTGATACGGAGTTTGGATCTTCTTTCGATTCGCCCCGGAACTCCAACCAAAAATCGGGAGACCATATTCCAATTTGGCGAGGATGAGAGCTCTAGTTATATTAACTAATGTGTTTATGTGAATATGTGAGAATTTAGAACTAAGAAATTTAATGATATTGAGTCTAGAGTCTAAACTTAATCTTAGTTGCGAACAGTGTTCTCTGAAGTTAAATTTTGAATCAAAAGTTATCCCTAGGATTTTAAGGTTAGTTACATTTTCGATAAGGGTATTGCGATGGAAAAAGTTTGCGGATTTTGCGGAACATTGATGCTTTCTGCAAATGTGTAGAATTTTACACTTGTCTGTGGAAAGAGTTGCACCTGACAGATCTCCCCAGGATTGGATGTCATCTATGACTTTGGAGAATGTTTCATGTATTGCCTTTGTGTCTTTAGCTTTCGTGTACACAATAGCATCATCGGCGTATATAGCCAGGCTTATATTTTTATGCATTACTATTATTTTGTTAAGTTTTTCAAAGGCAATAGTGAACAATATAACTGACAGAGGGGACCCCTGTGGGATCCCATTGTACAAAGAGTATAGGCTAGAATATGTACCATTAACTCGGACTCGGAAGGAACGCCGAGTCATAAAGGCCTTGACCGTTTGAAAGGTCTTAGGACCGACTCCCCAAAGTCTAAGTTGTTCAAGAACGGCGTGAATCCCCACGCGATCAAACGCTTTTTCAAAATCTGTCGCTAAGATCGAGACGTGATTTCTGGACGAAAGAGCGTCAGACACGAAATTATGAATTTGCAATAGTGCATCCATCGTGCTTTGTTTTCGTTTAAATGCGACCTGATTGCCAGAAAGTAGGTTGTTCGCGTTCGTGAACCAGACAAGCCTTTGGGCTAACATTTTTTCAAATAATTTGCTAAGGCAGGGAAGTAAAGATATAGGTCTGTAGCTGGATATCTCGTGTGTTGACCTTTTTGGTTTAGGAACAGGAACAACACTAGCAGTCAACCAAGCATGCGGATAAATGCCGTTGTCAAGGATAAGATTGTAAATTTTAGTTAGCTCGAGTTTTGATTCTGTCGTTAGGTTTTTTAACATGGGGTATGAGATTTTGTCAAGTCCAGGGGTTTTCCCTTTGGTTTTTGATAAAGCGGCTTCCAGTTCCAATAAGGTAATTGGAGACTCAAGGCGTTTTGCGGTTGCTGACATGGGTCTGTGGGAATATGTTGCGGAGAGCGAGATGTTTTTATGGATTCGGTAGTTAACTGAAAAATTACTATCTCTGGAGTAATCGGACCAAGCGGCTCCCAGGGCTTCAGCAATGTCTTGGGACGATGTGAGGATTGATTGATTGACTGAAAGAGCCTTTAAGGGAATATGTGGGATACCAGTTAAAGTTTTCACGTCCGCCCAAATTTTTTGTGTAGAAGACTGAGGAGTTATGCGTTTGGTGAACTCAGTGAGCGACTGCCTTTTGGAGAACTTAGCTGCCCTCTTAAAGGTAGCCCTAGCTTTTTTATACGCGATTAGGTTTGGGATATTTTGGGTTCTTTTGTAGATGTTCCATAGCGTTTGCTTTCGCTCGCGCAGTTCTGTGAGGGACTGGTTCCACCAGACAATGTTGGCTTTGTTTGATTCTCTCTTGGTTTGAGGGATTGAGCAATTAGCAGCTTTTCGTATTGCCTTAGTGATTTGAGCAACGCCTTGGTTGATATTATTTGGGTTTGGCATTAACGAAAAGGAGCTCAACTGTCCCCGAAATTTATGCCAATTGGCTGCGTCTGTTTTATATTTAGGGATATGGATGGATTTGCTTACATGGCACCGAGTGAGAATGGTGGTGGTGATTGGAAAGTGGTCACTACTGTAAAGTGAGTTTGCAATTGCCCAATGAGTTTTGTGGAACATATGTGGGGAAATCATTGTAAGGTCGACATGTGTAAACGAGCCATGAGAAGAAAAATGTGTGGGTGAACGATTGTTTAGGATTATAAGATTGGCTTTGTCAATAAAACTTTCAATTTTTTTACCCCGAGAGTTGGCGAGACTTGATCCCCAGAGTGGGCTCCAAGAGTTAAAGTCTCCTGTGACTAAGAGTGCACTAGAGAACTGCGTGGTAAGTAGTAGAAGTTCAGAGGTGGAAAACCTTTGACAGGGCGGTATGTAGCAATTTAAAATTGATACAGTGAAGCCGATATTTATGATTAAAGCGTCACAAAGAATGTTTGAAGTTAAATTCATGTATTTGTGTGGGATGTGGCGTTTAACCAAAAATCCAATCCCTTGTTTGGCTGTAGTGTTATTGGAGAGATTCTTGAAGTATCCGTGGTATGTTTTGGGAAAGATTATGTTTTTGCTTTGATACGATAAGTGGGTTTCTTGAATGCAAACAATATCTGGATTTGTGTCGTTAATAAGAATATTTAATTCAGTGTAATTGTTAATGTAACCATTCATGTTCCATTGGACAATTTTAATGGACATTAAACAAAACAAAAGAAAGGAAATAGATATGGCTTGCATGCGAGAGTATGCAGGTATAGCCACTGACTAAGAATCAGCGACTTCCATTGCATCGTCTGAGCAACTTGAGAGGCTTAGTAGAGATTGGAGCTTTGTGTGGCTTGTACTTGGGTAATTTGTGATATTTTTTTTTGGTTCGTTTGCGTATTCTGTGTTGTTATCTTCCAATAATCGTTTGGTTGTGGTTGGTGGGGATAAGGGGCTATGAGGGGTTGGGAGACGGGAAGGGCTGGAATCATTGCTATTGTTGTTATCTACGGAGTTAGTGCTTGTGGTGTTGTTTTGATTGTTATTTGCGTTTTTGTTATGTTCAAGTGGTATTTTTAAAGAAGTAGCGGTTGTTTCTGCGTTGTTTTTATGGTCGAGTTGTGGTATAGGAGAAGGAGAGGGAGAGCTGGCGGTTACAGCGGAATAGGTAATATCGGTAGTAGATGGTAAGTGTGAGGTTTGTTTGTGCAGAAGTCGGGCCTCGCGCATGCTGCACTTATTTTTTGTTTTTATTTTTAAAATTTCTTTTTGTTCTATATATTTTTTGCATAAGGGAGAGGATGAGGTATGTTCTTCGTTGCAGTTAGCGCATTGGGTGCGGGTGCACTTTTCTGGGGAATGAGGAGGTAGGTTGCAGCTTTGACACGTTGGTGGGTTTTTACAATGTTTTGCAGTATGCCCTAGAAGTTGGCAGGTTTTGCACCGCATGGGGTTTGGAATGTATTCCCGTACTTTTTCAGTGTACCAAGACACGTTAATTTTGCTGGGGAGGTTATACAGGTTGAAGGTTAGAAGGATTACCCCTGAGGGGGTTTGGCGACCGTCGATCATTTTTGAGAACTTAAAAACCGAGGTGACATGGTGGTTTTTGAGCTCTTCAATTATTTCGGCTTCGGGGATTTTATTTAGATATGGAGCGTAAATTGTGCCTTTTACACTGTTAAGGTTTTCGTGGAATTTGCATGTTATTGCGCAGATGCCTGGCAGCAGGTTTGTTTTCATAAACTTTTCGGCCACGTCTACATTTTTTGTTAGGATGAGTAGTGTTCCATCACGTAGGGGTCTAATTGATATTGTTTCCTTGGATATCAGTTTGATGGCATTATTTACGGCAATGCAGGAATATTCGGTTATTGGTTTTTTTTCATTAATTGCTGAGAGCACTATGTATCTTGGATTTTGTGCGGGAATTTCGGGGAGGTCGGGGAATTCAAGCGGAACACGTTGAGTTTGCCTTTTTTTTTTAGTTTTTGGACTTTCACTTAGAAGGGAAAACCGATTTTCCTGGGGTCAGGTGGCCTAGTGGCCATGGTTTTTCACGATCCACGCGCCAAAAAAAAAAATTACTTTAACTCGAGAGAGAGAAAAATGAATTAATAAACAAGCGAGGAAAGAGAAACAGAAAAGAATAACAACTTCGGCCTGTTCGCACTGAAGACGTCTATGCCCGTTAAGAGTTAGTCGGCGACTGAATGTTAACAATACTTGATACAAATCCATGTTTGTTTTATTTATTTCTTTGTCTTATTTTAGTGGCAATGGCCTAGTGGAATGCGTGTTCGACTCATAGTCTAATGTGTCGGGGTTCGATTCTCAAAGGATGTTAGATTCAATTTGTTTTTTTTTTTATTAATTTTCCATAATTTCTGTTCTTTTTCTATTAAATATATTTTTTTTTATTGTCATAAGAAAATTTATCTTTCATTTTCGTATTTTGCTATCCTTGCAGGTACAGTACGCGTTCTAAGCATTTAATTTCATGGTAAAATACGCATTTTTGTAAGGTATAATAAGGAGGTAGCGGCAAGACGAAATGAGTGTGTATTTTTTGCCGACAACTGTTTTCCCAATGACAGTATACATACTAAGGTGTATATGCAAAATTTTAGAGCTCTATGGTGCGGGCGGGCAGAGAACAAACGTCTGTCAGCAATGTGCATATTTTCAGCCTCAGCCAAATTTGCAAATTTTTAGTTTTTGAGCCTTCGTACCCTTTCGAAGCATTTGACTGGTATGACACTTCATAACCACGTTTGCCTTCACACTAACAAATTCATGTAAAAAAGGAGAAAAATGCGAAAAAGGGTATTTTGCTATCGATTCTCATACTGTTGAACACAAACTGCATTCTCATTCCTGTGCGCAAAATTTTTAGAGCTCTAGTTTACCGGCTGGCAGAGGAAACGCGAAAATCTAAAAATAGCACAGGCATTTCACGAGCGCTGGCAATTGATCTCGGCTCTGAACTTCGAGTTTGGCTGTCGGCAATGTTCATATTTTCAGCCCCAGCCAAAATTGTAAATTTTTAGTTTCTGAGCATCCATGCCCTTTCGGAGAATATGCCTGCTATGACAATTCCTAACCTCGTTTGGCTTCACACTAACAAATGCATGTAAAAACGAAAAAAATGCGAAAAAGGGTATTTTGCTATTGACTTTCAATTTGTTGAATGGATTTTGCGACATGCACACACAAACATTGATTCAGTCATTCATATGTGTGTTTATGTGTGCATATTTTTTTCAGTCAATGATAGAGAGATAGGTACATACATATGTAGATTCGCATGTAGTCAAAATTCGTTTACTTTGTGGGAACTCCCCCACCATAAATTACAATTTCGTCAGCCTTCTTTTTTTATTATATTTATACCTGTACAAATATAGGAAAAACCGACCAAAAAAAAAATGAAAAAAAAACAGCAAATTTAAAAGAGGTACCTACATATAAAAGTTCAAGTGCAGGTAATACAATTTTTAAATATCTTTGGTTTTGATTAGTTAAGGCAATAGTAATAAAAGGGGGTGGATGAAGTCAGTGAATGTTCTTGACTTTTAACAGGTACATTGATCAATTTTAAAAATTCTTTTAAGCTTACCTGCACTGGCAATAATTTGGAAAACCCATTTTTTTATGATTTTCGAACGATGAATAGGTAAAAGATGAATACATGAATCAGTAGTATGATTTTCAAAGAATGGTAATCGGGACTCAGTTTGTCTAGCGCAATATCAGTATATGTTTGGTGATTAAACAGTGAAGAACTGATTGAAAATAAATACAATATTTGCGAATATTAAACAGTGAAAATCGTATTAAATATTAATACAAAATTTGTGATTATTAAACAGTGAAGTTTTTAGAAGAATTCTTTGTTTTGGGGACTAGAGTGACGATAAAGTGGTGAGTCATGAGCGCTAAACGAGAGAGTCTAAATAATAAGCGGCCGTCCGGCAAACAATTTTGCTGTGTATGCGAACAGAGACGAATATTACATTATTTAGATTTCCTAATCAGGATAAAATTATTGGGCGAATTTGGAGGAAAAAATTCCAACTTTAAATTTGCAAAATGATTCTGATAATGATATTTATTTATTTATTTATTTATTTATTTATTTATTTATTTATTTATTTATTTATTTATTTATTTATTTATTTATTTATTTATTTATTTATTTATTTATTTATTTATTTATTTATTTATTTATTTATTTATTTATTTATTTATTTATTTATTTATTTATTTATGTATTTATTTATTTATTTATTTATTTATTTATTTATTTATTTATTTATTTATTTATTTATTTATTTATTTATTTATTTATTTATTTATTTATTTATTTATTTATTTATTTATTTATTTATTTATTTATTTATTTATTTATTTATTTATTTATTTATTTATTTATTTATTTATTTATTTATTTATTTATTTATTTATTTATTTATTTATTTATTTATTTATTTATTTATTTATTTATTTATTTATTTATTTATTTATTTATTTATTTATTTATTTATTTATTTATTTATTTATTTATTTATTTATTTATTTATTTATTTATTTATTTATTTATTTATTTATTTATTTATTTATTTATTTATTTATTTATTTATTTATTTATTTATTTATTTATTTATTTATTTATTTATTTATTTATTTATTTATTTATTTATTTATTTATTTATTTATTTATTTATTTATTTATTTATTTATTTATTTATTTATTTATTTATTTATTTATTTATTTATTTATTTATTTATTTATTTATTTATTTATTTATTTATTTATTTATTTATTTATTTATTTATTTATTTATTTATTTGAGGGGTACAACTACGTACAGTTGATCTTATATTATAAAAAAGTACATAAAATTTATTTACAAAAGAAAATAGAGCGATGGGTGAACTTTTTAATGGTATGCACCAACTCACATCAAGAACTGGCCAGAAACTTGGATTTACAATATTAAAGTTGAAAAAAGGAAGCAAGATAAAAACTAAACATTATATCGCAAAAAGAGCCAATGGATCACCGTTGACCTGTAATCCTTTGGCTGCACGTGGCTGCATTTCCCTGCTTTTGGCAGGAACACAACTCGTGCTGTCCTCCAGGATACGGGAACGTGTCCGTACCTCAAACATGCTTTGTATATGTTATCCAGCCATAGCGTAACCTTATCTTTGGTCTTCTGCAGCATGGCCGGGATCACACCATCTAGGCCAGAGGATTTATAGCTCGCGAAGGAGTCTAGCGTTGCCCCATAACTCGGGACCATAGCACAGAGATTTATTTCGAACTTTTATTGGCATAAATTCGAAAAATGAAGTTAGAGACTTGAAATTTGGTACAGTTCATTGTAGCGATATTTATAAAAATGTGATAAATTTCAGATCGATCGGGCAACGCCCACCTCTAACGCCCATATAAGGTTAAATTAATTCTGATTCTATTGAGTTAAATTTCTGCTTTTTCCAAATATTCTTCGTCGGAAGCAATAGCATTGAGTTTATCAATTGCGTTATCCTCTTCTTCATCCCCTTCGTCTTCTTCAAAGTCATCCTATTCGTCCTGCAGATCATCATCATCGCTTTTAAATAGAATTTTCAAGCTTGGTGATTGCAACAGTGCGATTACTTCTTTAATTTTTCCGCTCTTTTAAATAGATACTCGAGGTTCACAACTATCTAAGGCTCGGTTAAAAACATCTGTTATATTATCCAGTCGACTACATTTTCTTGCATGGGATTCCGATGCATTTTCGCTGAGACAGCCAACAGGAACTAGTCGTCCAATAAATTGCTTCAATATTACATCTTCTCATGTATGTTTCCAATCTGGCAAAATTTCTTTGAAAGTATCATTATCAGAACCCTTACCTTTCTTTTGAAAACAAAAATAAAGTACATTTGATTTGTTTATGTATTGTTTATGCACACGAACGAAATGGAAAACCATGTCGAAAGGCACTTGTTAAGTGAACTAAACAAGAGAACTT
This sequence comes from Chymomyza fuscimana, assembly GCA_949987675.1. NCBI lineage: Eukaryota > Metazoa > Arthropoda > Insecta > Diptera > Drosophilidae > Chymomyza > Chymomyza fuscimana. The sequence continues at coordinate 6,039,677 of OX465092.1, forward strand.
AAACTGGTAACAATTCGTGAATGGCATTGCAAAAGTTTTGTTTATATTTATGTTCGTGTCTATGTTTATGTTTATGTCATCGATTCAAAAAATTTTAAAAGTTGCTTCTTTGAACTAATGTTTGTGTAAAGTACGGTTTATTTTCGTACCCTGATTTGAACACACTTAGTGATCACAAAATATTTTTTATTTAAGTATTTTTATACTATTGTAGTAAACGGACCGCAAAACTTTGACAAGTGGTTGAAGCAGACAAGATAAAAACAAAACCAGCAGCCATCAGCTGACGTTACAGTTTTTCTCTTATTCCTTTTGGTTCGCAAATGCACAGAACAGCAAGGGCTGAAATTCGCACGCAATTAAGCCCAACTGATTATTTTAGGTATTGAGTCTTCGCCTCTTGGTTTTGATACTCATTGGCTATTACTATATTCATCCTTATCGATAAATTATAGTGAATATATTAGCTTTCAATTGAAAATGAAGGTACAGAAATAAAAGAATTTGTATTTTTTCAGATACTTTATTGTCATAACAATCGATAATTAATCCCCAAATACAAAAAAAATATGAAAAATCAATTGTGTGTTTAATGTTACATTACATTGGGAGTTTACTCAGCTGTGAAAAGTGGTCAAATAAAGGTATTTAATTGTCGGTTGTAAAATCAAAATTGATGGACAAATTTTTTTAAAAATACGTAAAGTGCCGTTTTGGATAAGTAATACATGACTTACTTATTTGCCTGTACATACTTATATATATAATGCATTCCTGCTTTTTATGTACACCTTAAATGAATACTGACAGCGTTTTCGGAAATTTGCAAGATAATTTTATACACAAATAAATGTTATTAAATTAAATACTATATACATATATAACTTATTTTATTAGTTGTAAATCCATCATGAAAATATGTACATACATATGTATATGGGCATTTCCAGGATTGCAGTACGCGACATTCGTAAGCCTTTAAAGTGCAAAAATTAAAGAAAAAATAAAATTTTTTTTTTCTTGTGTTTATTTTTTGATACTCTTTTTGTAGCTGTATATGTAGTGCAAAAGGTAGGATCTGTTAATTTATCGTTTCCAATATATTGGCAATGAACCTGCGATTTAGTAAGCGACAAAAATAGAAGTCGTTTTGCGACTGCATCCACAAAAATGTAAAAATCTTCGAAATAATGCAAAATATTTACAAGCAATTAATTTTTAACTAATGTGAAATATTGTAGCTTTCTTTTACACTTTATTTTGTTAAAATGTATATACTAGTTTTTTTTTATAAGCTTAAGTCTGATTAAGTACGTGACCATTCAGTACGCGATATATTTTTCCACCTCTTTAGTTTTATGAATTTCTTCAAGTAATTTTTAAAAATTTACATTAATAATAAGAAAATATAAATGTTTTTGTGTACAAAAAGTGATAATTCAAGAGAAAAACGAAAAAACTAAATGAGAAACCTTAACAAATTAGACTGAAAATCACTCAAAAAGTAGTAAAAACAAGAAAAACCTAAACATCTTCAGTTTTCAGGCCAATTATTTATGAAAATCTTATCAAATTTAACCCATTTTTGAAATGTTAAAAAAAAATCCCTCTTTTCTTAACATTGTATTTTTTGACCCTGGTTGACATTTCTGTGGAAATGCCCATATGCATAATTGCGAAGAGTTCGCACTTTAATATTTCTAAATACTTACATAAGTATATGTGTGTGTACATACATATATACACATGCATTTCATCTATTATCTCTTTATTCGGGTAAGTGCTTATTTTGATATACATATGTATGTGGACATATAGTACTGTAAACACAGAGTTTGAACCATGGTAGAATTCTACCATGGTTTGAACCTTAAAACAATGCTTATTGCCTAAAATATTAATGGGTTCTTTGGGACCTTGTTGTAGGTATAAACCTCAATTATCGTATTCGGTTGTGGGCGGGAAGTCACCCTTCCATGACAATAAATGGTTGTTGCGGGTTTTTCTGATATCTTTGTTTCTATCACTCGTAAAGAATTACAGTAAAAATAGGTTTTGACCTGGACAAAATTGCACACTGGAATTTCTATTGCTTAATGTATTAAGGACCATCCAAAAAGTCTATAACAGGGATGTGCAAGAAGAGAGCGGCCAAAATTGTAAACGTATTGGTAATAATAATAATAATAGCTTTACGCGCCACTACAGCTATTCTGTCAGTGCACGCTACCCTATTTTCGTTTTGGCTTTTTACTTCGGCAAGTGCTCGGCTCGTGTCTGTGTGAATACTCATTTCCATTCGGCCCCCACGGGCTATGGGTGCACATCACTGGTCTAAGACCAAAATGGTGACCTGTCCCCCCCCGTAGGGTTTACCGTTATTTTATCTATAAACATATTGAACGGCAGGAGGCGCTAAAGTGCTGATCGTAGCGTACTGTGCAGGGAGTGTAAAATTCCCGTCTTGAGAGTAACGAAGAAAGGGTCGAATTTCATTGGAACTGCAAATTTTTCCGACATTATATATTTATTTATTTATTTACAAACAGCTATCTTATAATTAAAAATTATAAACTAGCTTAAGGACTAAGAGCGGTGGCTGCGATGGCCTTCTGCCCGGACATAATATATTTATACTCTTGTATAGGAAAATGATCGGCAGTTTCTCCATCAACTTGTTTTCAAGAGAAAACATTCATTCATCATTCATTGAGCCTTTAATTCCATCTTTAAATTTTGTATATTTGTCAGAATTAATATTTTTCCATATAATACAATATTTTCTTATACTTAAGTATTCAGCAATCTTTTTTTAAAATCACCGATCAGACATAATTTTTTTTTTTTTTTTTTGTGAGGGCCCAAAGTTAGTTGATTCAAGAATTTTTTTTCTATTTGCCTCTATTGTAAAGCTCTCACTTTTTATTAAATTGTGACCAAACTATTGAATACTTTTTTCAATTCGATTTGGTACAACAACGTTAAAAAAATAAAACGAAAATTTTTTAATATATCTTCAAAAAATGTATAAAGAATAAAAATGTAAAAATCCTTTAATGTTACATTGACATCAGTAATTTACAGCATAAACGGCTAAAATTAAGAGATCCCAACAGCTATACTGGGGTGCCACAGAAAACAATTTCTTTGCAATTTCGTTGCCATTCCGATTCTTGGTGCCACAGACATGATTCGCAACGGTTTCAAAATCTTCGACAAAATTGTTTGAGATTTGATTAAATTCACCAATTAAAACTAATTTATTCAAAAAAAGTATTACTTATTTGGAAAGTGTATTTAATTTTTGAGTTTTCTGTATCTTTATGTTTTGACAAATTTAGTGTCTTAATTCATGATTTTCATTTTTGCGAAATCTTTACTAAAAACTTTGGTACATTTGCCATTCTGTGTCAACGTGCAAAATCTTTTCGTGGTAAGGAAATAAGAAAAAATAATAATAATTCGAACTAATTATTTTGGCATATTAATGGATGTTTTTGAAGTTAAATGAAAGTTAATAAATTGCTTTTTTTATTTTAACTAAGTTGTTATGATGAAGTGCGCCGAATTGATTGCATAATTAAATAAATAAATGCTGTACAGCTTTTTCTCCTAAGGTGGCAATATACGGCTGTTAGGCAAGGTTAGGAGAAAAAAGCCACAACAGCATATGGAAATTAAAAAATTGATTAAATGATTTTAATAAATGAAGTAATATTTATAGAATCTAGCGTCGTTTTAAATAATTGGCGAGTGCATTGAAAATACTAAATCCAACTACAGCAAGGGCACAATTAGAATTACAATTTTCATTAGCTACAATTAGGTAAAAATATTCAAACTTAATTTAAATTTATTTTGTACAAATGGAAAGCAAAATTATGCAAAATATGCTGAAAATTATCGCTCAATGTAATAAAGAATAAACTTTATTGGATCACTGCTAATAAACATTTATTTAAATGAGTGTCTAAATGTCCTAAAATAATTTTTGGAAAGTAGCAACGCTTTGCTGCCATTCTTGCAAAAGCGTAAACATTCGAAATTAATTGTTCGAAAAATGAAATCTTTTAGATTTCTGTGGCACCTTTTAACGATTTGGTTTCAAACCGTTGCCAAAAGCGTTAAAGATTTCTGTGGCACCCCCTATAGACACATAATGTTTGACAAATATGCGCATTATCCGTGCGTGTCGAAAGATGGTAGATGTCATGTCGATACTTTGCCAAGTTCCATCGTAGGAAAATTTCGCATCTTACACCCAGATTATTAAAGTGTACTATTACGAACGAAAATCAAATTGAATGGAGTTATTGAATTCGTTTAAACACAAAGGCTTACATGTTTTTTGTCATTGTGTACTACGTTCTGTATAATAACTCCCATGCCGATCCAACGAGTGTTAAACTTCAGTTGGATGGTTTGTTGCTTCGTTTTCGTTTTTTAGACATTCAATAAACTTAGACTTTCAATTCCAATAGCAATTCCTGTTTTCTGTACTTCGTGGCTTAAATTGGAATGCTAATATCCGACTGCCACCTTATTCTGACAGACTTCGTCTCATAAAGTTGGCTTCCTTAAACAATCGTAGAACATGTCACGGCGTGCTATTCTTGCGTAAACTGCCACTTGGTCTTGATCGAAATTCTTAATTAATTTACATCTACAGTGCCTTCTAGAGTAAATCGTAGTTTTCGACCCATAGCCTTACAACTTTGTAGATCCAATTTTGCTCTGCATGATCTATTCCGTGTCTTATGACTTATTAGTCTTTTTACTAATCTCTTTCGAACTGTCTTTATCCTCCGTCACTTGTTCTATCTTAAGTCATCTTGACTTACCTCTTCGAGCTTGAATTGTGAGTGACCCAATTGATCAACGGTGCACTTTTGACACTATGGAAAAATGTTTTTTTCGAAATACATACATATTTTGAAATCCGTTCCATGTAAAAAATTTCATTTCGGCATAAGCTTGCCATTTTACATCGTAAACAAGTAAAATATGTTGAGGATACATTTTACTGTAAACCAGAGAGAACTAAAATAGACAGGCGAAAATTCTCTCTTAAGTAAAAGCTCCAAAAAGATTATGCATGGAGATGGGCTCGGAAACACAATGCAATGCAAAACAAACGAAATTTGAAATTGCTTCATATCGCTGTGCTTTGATCGAGACAATGCTTGCGTTTGGTTTTGCTTTGCCGAGCCCAAGTCAACGCAAAAACGTCAAAACACAACACAGCCCGATCCAACGCTTGTTTTTCCTTAGTTTTAATAATATGTTGTGTATCAACATAATCTTGAAACATTATAGTTATACAACAATGTACATTCTCGGAGTAAAAGCCTGCAGGAAAATGAAATTAAAATTTTTTTATATAAATAAAAACGAGCATGCACATTTCAACACTTCATGACAAAATATTGTCACTTTATTGTTTTAAGCTTTATAAAAAAAATAATTTGTAAAAAAAACAAAATTTTTGACATTCGTTAAGAACTTATATAATAATAATATACACCTAAATTAGATTTGCAAGCCACGATAGTAAAAACGGAAATCTACAAAATACTCTGCTAATAATTTTACGTTGTATGTAGGTACTATATTAATAATATTAGCAATGTTTTTGCCCTTTTTAGATTTGAATTACTTTTTAATTACTCCTTTATAAATTAATCTGAAGAAAAAAAGTCTCCAATGCGCTTTTGTTGTCCAATAATTTTTTCAACTTAAGGCCTATTCGCAGCACGAAATATTTCGCGCGGAATCACAAATTTTCGTTGCTCTGATAAAGGCCAACTGAAACATACAAAAATTAATTAATTAGAAGCACAGGAATCTAAGTTTAGTTTTTGTCTTATTTTAACCCTCCGTCGGACACCTGGGTCTGGCCAGACCTATTTCGTTTTTGACCGTTAATTCAATGTATTTCTAATTTAGATATCGACTTGCGCTTCCAGGTAGCTTCCTAAAATTCTATTGGCTATCGATCCATGTATAGTAGAAATATCAAAAAGTCCTTAAAACGGACGAAAAAAAGGATTTAAAAAAGTTTACCCTCGGACGGACACATGATGCCTGGCTGGACCCCTATATATTTTGTATGGAAGTACATGAAATTTGATCAATATCGACCGCTCTTCGTGCGTTTTTTCAATATTTTATGTTATTTATGAGCTCATACTGCCATGTATGTTCACTTATCACACAGACAGATTGTGTTAACATTTTGTGAATATCGAACGAAGGATGTTTTCTATAGAAAACGTATCAATATTCTTTAAAACTTCAAAGTTATTGGGCATTCTAAAAAGATAAAATACAAATACAAAAAAATAGAGACAGGTTATGTTCGTTTTTGCAGAACCTATATATAGAGCAGGTACGATTTAGAGGTTTGGCAATTTTGAATCTGGGGGTTATCTAGAACCACTCTACAAACCGTTTTCCGAAGGTCTAGTCTATCAAACCTGCCGCTCCTTGAGGAGGGGTGTGTGCTTTGACTGCGACTGCTTAAATTGCACAAAACATAAGCAGAAGCAAAAGCAAAGCAGTGAAGTTTTTTGAAAGTTTTTAAACGCTGCTTAAATAAAAATAAATACAATACTTCAAAAGATATGTTAAAAAAAAAAATTAAAATAAGTTTAAATTCATTAATTTCATTAATTAAAAAAAAAAAATAAGTGAATATGTGGCTCATTAAAAAAATTAAAAGAATGTTCAGTCAATGCTGCAATCCAAGTTTGTTTCTTAGGTCTATAAACCGTGGTTTTGTAAACAAATCAGCCAGTTGCTTACCTCTCGAAATATACTCAATATTTATTAATTTACTTTCAACGCGCGTGCGCTTGTGTGTGCAGCAATAGACACGAGTCCGCTTTGCCGATGCTTGTGTTGACGCGTCGCTGCGCACTCACACAAAGGCAAGTTAAAATGCGAGTGTATTTCTTGCCGACCACTGTTTCAAATCAATAGTTCCTTTCAAATACCTTAATACTCGCTCTTCTTGTTTTTGTAATTGCTCTTAGGCATAGGTAACATCAGCTGTTCTGTTTGAGCGATAAAAATAAAACATTCAGCACCTTATTTTGATAGCAGAAACAATATTGCGTATGCAAAATAGATGCACAAATTTTATTAAAGAGCAGAAATTTGCCCTGATAAAGGAGGAGCACCCAATTATTTGGGACCTCACGCATAAGTTTCCTTCCCATTTTTTTTTTTCGAGTTTGGCCTGCTCTGGGCGGGTTTTTTTTCAACAATTTTGCAAAGAAGTAGGCAATAATGCCTAATAATACATTTTTTCTTTCACCACTTTTTAAAACGCTGCGTACTGGCCTTAATGCTACTTTCCCGCTCCTCCACAATTTAATTAATAAGCACCTTCGGTTCGGCAAGCTTCTTCATTACGACTTTATATTGATCTGCGAAAACATTTTTATACCCTGTACCGTATGGTACAAAGGGTATATTGTGTTTGTGCAAGCCGAAAATGTATGTAACGTACAGAAGGAGAAGTCGGAGACCCCCCAAAGTTACCTAAAGTATGATCAGAGTGACTAGAGAAGTCGATATACCCATGTCCGTCTGTCCGTATGAACGCCTAGATCTCAGAGATGGTAAGAGCTAGAGCAACCAAACTTTCAGATAAGATCCCTTATTAATCCATAGGAGACAAGTTTATTTTATTTTTTTGATATCGGGACTACATTATATAGCTCCCATAGGGGTGTTTCAGAGGACCTCGAAAAAAAGCAAAAGTTTTAGATGGATAATTCGTTTGCTTACGAAGATATCATAACCAAATTTGGCAATCGGAAGTTTTTTAGAAACCCCCAGCACTGTACCAAATTTTATCAAAATCGGTTGACTATATCATATAGCTCCCATAGGACCAATCGGTCAAAAAATCGTGTTTTGTACAAAATTCGTTGTGTTTCGTTTATTTGTGAACATACCGTAACCACATTTGGCATTAAGAAGTTTTTTAGAGTTCCCAAGCATTATACCAAATTTGATCAAAATCGGTTGACTATATCATATAGCTCCCATAGGATCGATCGGTCGAAAATTTGTTTTTTGTACAAAATTCGTTTTGAATCGTTTGCTTGTAAAGATATTGTAACCAAATTTGGCATTAAGAAGTTTTTTAGAGTTCTTAAGCACTGTACCAAATTTGATCAAAATCGGTTGACTATATCATATAGCTCCCATAGGGCCAATCGGTCAAAAAAACGTATTTTGAACAAAATTCGTTGTGTTTCGTTTATTTGGCAAAGAAATATCTTTTGGAGTTTGTAAGCAATATATCGGACTTGATTGCAATTTGGTGGTACAGGGTATCCCAAAGTCGTCCGCGCCCGACTTTAACGTACGCCATCTTTTCAATATACCTATGTATATTATGGTGGGTAAATTTTTTTCGGTATAAAGGCTCACAGCGATTTTGATTCTTTGGATCATTCTAAGCAACTTTGCCCAAGAAACTATAGGTCTAAAACGTATTTCGAGTCGCCCAATTTTTCAAAATCGGATTTTTCGTGCTCCGGTAACCGAATCCACATGTTTTATTCGGATTCGTTTTGAAACCGAATGTTTGGTGCTCCCGTTTCCACCAAACCGAATGTTTCATGTGCTTTGAAACCGAATGGTATGTTGCATGTGGAATTAAACCGAATCGCCAAAATAGGATTATAAAAGCACGTATTTTATATTAAAATAATTTTTTAAATATTCTTTGATATTCTTAGATTCTATTTATGCTAACTTTAAGTTGAATATTTATTGACATTTACTTTTAATTATTTTTTTTCTGACTCAACCCAAAAATTAGCATGCACAGCCAAACCGAATTTTTATTTTGTTTGTGTATGTGTGCATATCGCATGGCCGAAAATTTCCCTTGTAACAAAAATAGCTAAGTCGTGTTTAATTTAAATAAATATTGTTGCTAAAGTAATACTATTATTGTGTTATTTTATTTAATATTCAAAATAAGAAAAAACTAGCAATATTTTAATGAAAATTATATGTAAACAACATATACTTATAAAAAGATGCAAGACTGCGGCAGCCATGTCAGCTGTTTTGTATCAAACAAAAATTTCGCGCCAACAAACAGAATTTAAGTACATATTTAATCAAAAGAATTTAATGTTTAAAAATACATATATTTATTGCAGGGGAAATCACAAAAGCAGCGAGTAGGATATGATTCTTCTATAATCTTACGCCTTCTTTTAGCTTCAAAACTAGCAATTGAGTAAATAAATGACATTTTTGCAATATTTGCAAATTTTTAACAAAAGGCAGTCAGCTGGTTACACCACAACATATGTGAATTTATCGATATAAATGAGGGAAATATACAAATGTATCGAAAATAATAAAGGAAATTATCGACAAAAAATTCGGATACCGGAGCACGCAAAACCGAATCCGAACAAAATTGTTCGGTTTGGATTTCTCGGTTACCGGAGCACGGCTCCGACTTAGACAAAAAACGTTATTTTTTCTATAGCCAAATGTGTATATGTGGGTTTTTGGGGTCGAGGAATAAATTTTTGACATCTATTTTTAATTTTGGGCTTTTGTGTATTTTTATTTTTTTTTTGATTTTTTTTTTTTATGAAAATTGACGAATATTTTTCGTTCTCATAGTTTGCAAGCACAGTAACAAATTTTATGAAAATCGGTCTCCCATAGAGATAATATAGATCCAAAAAACGTGTTTTGTGCGAAATTCGCTTTTTGTGTGTAAAAATTGAAGAAAATAGGACATATACAACAATAGTCAAAAATGTACAAATTTCACCTCCACTTGCCTTTAAACTGCGTCAATATTTGATTCTACGTAACAAATCCACATCCAAATTTTATCGATGCCGCCACCCCATCCCCGCAATCGATTTACCGTTTTTTCACCCACACATCTCAGCATATCAACTTGAAACTTACCCTATACCCTTACAATAACTTCTTTTTGACGTAACTTTTGATTCTCACCAAAATCGGTACAAAACGAAACTTATAGGTATAAATATGGTTTTGCACCAAAAATAAATTTTCCAATTGGAAAGTTATTTGAAGGAATACAATTTTTTTTTTGAAAAAAAAAGGTACAGGGTAATACATTGTCTGGCACCGCCATTTCATTTTTAAAGCTTTAGGAGACTGTAATAAATAAAGTAAGAGAGTTACTAACAAAATTTAAATGCTGATGTGTAAATTAAATGATAGTTGCACTATCGGTAAAAAAAATCATCATATTTTCCTTTCTTGAAAGAAGCAGAGGGAAAAAATGAATTGTGTATAAGAAATTAGCTCACAGCTTATTTGAACCAAGCTTTTTTTTCACATCTTCCTTGCGTTTATCGTGTCATATGACGTTAATACTCTCTGCATAAAAAAGGCCGAAAGACCCCAAACAAAATTTTTAAGCATGCGGATGAAAGGATTATTGTCTCGCAAAATGAAGGATAACCAAAAAATTTGATTCCAAAAATTGCAACTGAGCTGAGCTGATAGCCCAATCGTAGGAAAATTTCGCATCTTACACCCAGATTATTAAAGTGTACTATTACGAACGAAAATCAAATTGAATGGAGTTATTGAAATCGTTTAAACACAAAGGCTTACATGTTTTTTGTCATTGTGTACTACGTTCTGTATAATAACTCCCATGCCGATCCAACGAGTGTTAAACTTCAGTTGGATGGTTTGTTGCTTCGTTTTCGTTTTTTAGACATTCAATAAACTTAGACTTTCAATTCCAATAGCAATTCCTGTTTTCTGTACTTCGTGGCTTAAATTGGAATGCTAATATCCGACTGCCACCTTATTCTGACAGACTTCGTCTCATAAAGTTGGCTTCCTTAAACAATCGTAGAACATGTCACGGCGTGCTATTCTTGCGTAAACTGCCACTTGGTCTTGATCGAAATTCTTAATTAATTTACATCTACAGTGCCTTCTAGAGTAAATCGTAGTTTTCGGCCCATAGCCTTACAACTTTGTAGATCCAATTTTGCTCTGCATGATCTATTCCGTGTCTTATGACTTATTAGTCTTTTTACTAATCTCTTTCGAACTGTCTTTATCCTCCGTCACTTGTTCTATCTTAAGTCATCTTGACTTACCTCTTCGAGCTTGAATTGTGAGTGACCCAATTGATCAACGGTGCACTTTTGACACTATGGAAAAATGTTTTTTTCGAAATACATACATATTTTGAAATCCGTTCCATGTAAAAAATTTCATTTCGGCATAAGCTTGCCATTTTACATCGTAAACAAGTAAAATATGTTGAGGATACATTTTACTGTAAACCAGAGAGAACTAAAATAGACAGGCGAAAATTCTCTCTTAAGTAAAAGCTCCAAAAAGATTATGCATGGAGATGGGCTCGGAAACACAATGCAATGCAAAACAAACGAAATTTGAAATTGCTTCATATCGCTGTGCTTTGATCGAGACAATGCTTGCGTTTGGTTTTGCTTTGCCGAGCCCAAGTCAACGCAAAAACGTCAAAACACAACACAGCCTGATCCAACGCTTGTTTTTCCTTAGTTTTAATAATATGTTGTGTATCAACATAATCTTGAAACATTATAGTTATACAACAATGTACATTCTCGGAGTAAAAGCCTGCAGGAAAATGAAATTAAAATTTTTTTATATAAATAAAAACGAGCATGCACATTTCAACACTTCATGACAAAATATTGTCACTTTATTGTTTTAAGCTTTATAAAAAAAATAATTTGTAAAAAAAACAAAATTTTTGACATTCGTTAAGAACTTATATAATAATAATATACACCTAAATTAGATTTGCAAGCCACGATAGTAAAAACGGAAATCTACAAAATACTCTGCTAATAATTTTACGTTGTATGTAGGTACTATATTAATAATATTAGCAATGTTTTTGCCCTTTTTAGATTTGAATTACTTTTTAATTACTCCTTTATAAATTAATCTGAAGAAAAAAAGTCTCCAATGCGCTTTTGTTGTCCAATAATTTTTTCAACTTAAGGCCTATTCGCAGCACGAAATATTTCGCGCGGAATCACAAATTTTCGTTGCTCTGATAAAGGCCAACTGAAACATACAAAAATTAATTAATTAGAAGCACAGGAATCTAAGTTTAGTTTTTGTCTTATTTTAACCCTCCGTCGGACACCTGGGTCTGGCCAGACCTATTTCGTTTTTGACCGTTAATTCAATGTATTTCTAATTTAGATATCGACTTGCGCTTCCAGGTAGCTTCCTAAAATTCTATTGGCTATCGATCCATGTATAGTAGAAATATCAAAAAGTCCTTAAAACGGACGAAAAAAAGGATTTAAAAAAGTTTACCCTCGGACGGACACATGATGCCTGGCTGGACCCCTATATATTTTGTATGGAAGTACATGAAATTTGATCAATATCGACCGCTCTTCGTGCGTTTTTTCAATATTTTATGTTATTTATGAGCTCATACTGCCATGTATGTTCACTTATCACACAGACAGATTGTGTTAACATTTTGTGAATATCGAACGAAGGATGTTTTCTATAGAAAACGTATCAATATTCTTTAAAACTTCAAAGTTATTGGGCATTCTAAAAAGATAAAATACAAATACAAAAAAATAGAGACAGGTTATGTTCGTTTTTGCAGAACCTATATATAGAGCAGGTACGATTTAGAGGTTTGGCAATTTTGAATCTGGGGGTTATCTAGAACCCCTCTACAAACCGTTTTCCGAAGGTCAAGTCTATCAAACCTGCCGCTCCTTGAGGAGGGGTGTGTGCTTTGACTGCGACTGCTTAAATTGCACAAAACATAAGCAGAAGCAAAAGCAAAGCAGTGAAGTTTTTTGAAAGTTTTTAAACGCTGCTTAAATAAAAATAAATACAATACTTCAAAAGATATGTTAAAAAAAAAAATTAAAATAAGTTTAAATTCATTAATTTCATTAATTAAAAAAAAAAAATAAGTGAATATGTGGCTCATTAAAAAAATTAAAAGAATGTTCAGTCAATGCTGCAATCCAAGTTTGTTTCTTAGGTCTATAAACCGTGGTTTTGTAAACAAATCAGCCAGTTGCTTACCTCTCGAAATATACTCAATATTTATTAATTTACTTTCAACGCGCGTGCGCTTGTGTGTGCAGCAATAGACACGAGTCCGCTTTGCCGATGCTTGTGTTGACGCGTCGCTGCGCACTCACACAAAGGCAAGTTAAAATGCGAGTGTATTTCTTGCCGACCACTGTTTCAAATCAATAGTTCCTTTCAAATACCTTAATACTCGCTCTTCTTGTTTTTGTAATTGCTCTTAGGCATAGGTAACATCAGCTGTTCTGTTTGAGCGATAAAAATAAAACATTCAGCACCTTATTTTGATAGCAGAAACAATATTGCGTATGCAAAATAGATGCACAAATTTTATTAAAGAGCAGAAATTTGCCCTGATAAAGGAGGAGCACCCAATTATTTGGGACCTCACGCATAAGTTTCCTTCCCATTTTTTTTTTTCGAGTTTGGCCTGCTCTGGGCGGGTTTTTTTTCAACAATTTTGCAAAGAAGTAGGCAATAATGCCTAATAATACATTTTTTCTTTCACCACTTTTTAAAACGCTGCGTACTGGCCTTAATGCTACTTTCCCGCTCCTCCACAATTTAATTAATAAGCACCTTCGGTTCGGCAAGCTTCTTCATTACGACTTTATATTGATCTGCGAAAACATTTTTATACCCTGTACCGTATGGTACAAAGGGTATATTGTGTTTGTGCAAGCCGAAAATGTATGTAACGTACAGAAGGAGAAGTCGGAGACCCCCCAAAGTTACCTAAAGTATGATCAGAGTGACTAGAGAAGTCGATATACCCATGTCCGTCTGTCCGTATGAACGCCTAGATCTCAGAGATGGTAAGAGCTAGAGCAACCAAACTTTCAGATAAGATCCCTTATTAATCCATAGGAGACAAGTTTATTTTATTTTTTTGATATCGGGACTACATTATATAGCTCCCATAGGGGTGTTTCAGAGGACCTCGAAAAAAAGCAAAAGTTTTAGATGGATAATTCGTTTGCTTACGAAGATATCATAACCAAATTTGGCAATCGGAAGTTTTTTAGAAACCCCCAGCACTGTACCAAATTTTATCAAAATCGGTTGACTATATCATATAGCTCCCATAGGACCAATCGGTCAAAAAATCGTGTTTTGTACAAAATTCGTTGTGTTTCGTTTATTTGTGAACATACCGTAACCACATTTGGCATTAAGAAGTTTTTTAGAGTTCCCAAGCATTATACCAAATTTGATCAAAATCGGTTGACTATATCATATAGCTCCCATAGGATCGATCGGTCGAAAATTTGTTTTTTGTACAAAATTCGTTTTGAATCGTTTGCTTGTAAAGATATTGTAACCAAATTTGGCATTAAGAAGTTTTTTAGAGTTCTTAAGCACTGTACCAAATTTTATCAAAATCGGTTGACTATATCATATAGCTCCCATAGGACCAATCGGTCAAAAAATCGTGTTTTGTACAAAATTCGTTGTGTTTCGTTTATTTGTGAACATACCGTAACCACATTTGGCATTAAGAAGTTTTTTAGAGTTCCCAAGCATTATACCAAATTTGATCAAAATCGGTTGACTATATCATATAGCTCCCATAGGATCGATCGGTCGAAAATTTGTTTTTTGTACAAAATTCGTTTTGAATCGTTTGCTTGTAAAGATATTGTAACCAAATTTGGCATTAAGAAGTTTTTTAGAGTTCTTAAGCACTGTACCAAATTTGATCAAAATCGGTTGACTATATCATATAGCTCCCATAGGGCCAATCGGTCAAAAAAACGTATTTTGAACAAAATTCGTTGTGTTTCGTTTATTTGGCAAAGAAATATCTTTTGGAGTTTGTAAGCAATATATCGGACTTGATTGCAATTTGGTGGTACAGGGTATCCCAAAGTCGTCCGCGCCCGACTTTAACGTACGCCATCTTTTCAATATACCTATGTATATTATGGTGGGTAAATTTTTTTCGGTATAAAGGCTCACAGCGATTTTGATTCTTTGGATCATTCTAAGCAACTTTGCCCAAGAAACTATAGGTCTAAAACGTATTTCGAGTCACCCAATTTTTCAAAATCGGATTTTTCGTGCTCCGGTAACCGAATCCACATGTTTTATTCGGATTCGTTTTGAAACCGAATGTTTGGTGCTCCCGTTTCCACCAAACCGAATGTTTCATGTGCTTTGAAACCGAATGGTATGTTGCATGTGGAATTAAACCGAATCGCCAAAATAGGATTATAAAAGCACGTATTTTATATTAAAATAATTTTTTAAATATTCTTTGATATTCTTAGATTCTATTTATGCTAACTTTAAGTTGAATATTTATTGACATTTACTTTTAATTATTTTTTTTCTGACTCAACCCAAAAATTAGCATGCACAGCCAAACCGAATTTTTATTTTGTTTGTGTATGTGTGCATATCGCATGGCCGAAAATTTCCCTTGTAACAAAAATAGCTAAGTCGTGTTTAATTTCAATAAATATTGTTGCTAAAGTAATACTATTATTGTGTTATTTTATTTAATATTCAAAATAAGAAAAAACTAGCAATATTTTAATGAAAATTATATGTAAACAACATATACTTATAAAAAGATGCAAGACTGCGGCAGCCATGTCAGCTGTTTTGTATCAAACAAAAATTTCGCGCCAACAAACAGAATTTAAGTACATATTTAATCAAAAGAATTTAATGTTTAAAAATACATATATTTATTGCAGGGGAAATCACAAAAGCAGCGAGTAGGATATGATTCTTCTATAATCTTACGCCTTCTTTTAGCTTCAAAACTAGCAATTGAGTAAATAAATGACATTTTTGCAATATTTGCAAATTTTTAACAAAAGGCAGTCAGCTGGTTACACCACAACATATGTGAATTTATCGATATAAATGAGGGAAATATACAAATGTATCGAAAATAATAAAGGAAATTATCGACAAAAAATTCGGATACCGGAGCACGCAAAACCGAATCCGAACAAAATTGTTCGGTTTGGATTTCTCGGTTACCGGAGCACGGCTCCGACTTAGACAAAAAACGTTATTTTTTCTATAGCCAAATGTGTATATGTGGGTTTTTGGGGTCGAGGAATAAATTTTTGACATCTATTTTTAATTTTGGGCTTTTGTGTATTTTTATTTTTTTTTTGATTTTTTTTTTTTATGAAAATTGACGAATATTTTTCGTTCTCATAGTTTGCAAGCACAGTAACAAATTTTATGAAAATCGGTCTCCCATAGAGATAATATAGATCCAAAAAACGTGTTTTGTGCGAAATTCGCTTTTTGTGTGTAAAAATTGAAGAAAATAGGACATATACAACAATAGTCAAAAATGTACAAATTTCACCTCCACTTGCCTTTAAACTGCGTCAATATTTGATTCTACGTAACAAATCCACATCCAAATTTTATCGATGCCGCCACCCCATCCCCGCAATCGATTTACCGTTTTTTCACCCACACATCTCAGCATATCAACTTGAAACTTACCCTATACCCTTACAATAACTTCTTTTTGACGTAACTTTTGATTCTCACCAAAATCGGTACAAAACGAAACTTATAGGTATAAATATGGTTTTGCACCAAAAATAAATTTTCCAATTGGAAAGTTATTTGAAGGAATACAATTTTTTTTTTGAAAAAAAAAGGTACAGGGTAATACATTGTCTGGCACCGCCTTGACAGTATTTCATTTTTAAAGCTTTAGGAGACTGTAATAAATAAAGTAAGAGAGTTACTAACAAAATTTAAATGCTGATGTGTAAATTAAATGATAGTTGCACTATCGGTAAAAAAAATCATCATATTTTCCTTTCTTGAAAGAAGCAGAGGGAAAAAATGAATTGTGTATAAGAAATTAGCTCACAGCTTATTTGAACCAAGCTTTTTTTTCACATCTTCCTTGCGTTTATCGTGTCATATGACGTTAATACTCTCTGCATAAAAAAGGCCGAAAGACCCCAAACAAAATTTTTAAGCATGCGGATGAAAGGATTATTGTCTCGCAAAATGAAGGATAACCAAAAAATTTGATTCCAAAAATTGCAACTGAGCTGAGCTGATAGCCCAATCGTAGGAAAATTTCGCATCTTACACCCAGATTATTAAAGTGTACTATTACGAACGAAAATCAAATTGAATGGAGTTATTGAATTCGTTTAAACACAAAGGCTTACATGTTTTTTGTCATTGTGTACTACGTTCTGTATAATAACTCCCATGCCGATCCAACGAGTGTTAAACTTCAGTTGGATGGTTTGTTGCTTCGTTTTCGTTTTTTAGACATTCAATAAACTTAGACTTTCAATTCCAATAGCAATTCCTGTTTTCTGTACTTCGTGGCTTAAATTGGAATGCTAATATCCGACTGCCACCTTATTCTGACAGACTTCGTCTCATAAAGTTGGCTTCCTTAAACAATCGTAGAACATGTCACGGCGTGCTATTCTTGCGTAAACTGCCACTTGGTCTTGATCGAAATTCTTAATTAATTTACATCTACAGTGCCTTCTAGAGTAAATCGTAGTTTTCGACCCATAGCCTTACAACTTTGTAGATCCAATTTTGCTCTGCATGATCTATTCCGTGTCTTATGACTTATTAGTCTTTTTACTAATCTCTTTCGAACTGTCTTTATCCTCCGTCACTTGTTCTATCTTAAGTCATCTTGACTTACCTCTTCGAGCTTGAATTGTGAGTGACCCAATTGATCAACGGTGCACTTTTGACACTATGGAAAAATGTTTTTTTCGAAATACATACATATTTTGAAATCCGTTCCATGTAAAAAATTTCATTTCGGCATAAGCTTGCCATTTTACATCGTAAACAAGTAAAATATGTTGAGGATACATTTTACTGTAAACCAGAGAGAACTAAAATAGACAGGCGAAAATTCTCTCTTAAGTAAAAGCTCCAAAAAGATTATGCATGGAGATGGGCTCGGAAACACAATGCAATGCAAAACAAACGAAATTTGAAATTGCTTCATATCGCTGTGCTTTGATCGAGACAATGCTTGCGTTTGGTTTTGCTTTGCCGAGCCCAAGTCAACGCAAAAACGTCAAAACACAACACAGCCCGATCCAACGCTTGTTTTTCCTTAGTTTTAATAATATGTTGTGTATCAACATAATCTTGAAACATTATAGTTATACAACAATGTACATTCTCGGAGTAAAAGCCTGCAGGAAAATGAAATTAAAATTTTTTTATATAAATAAAAACGAGCATGCACATTTCAACACTTCATGACAAAATATTGTCACTTTATTGTTTTAAGCTTTATAAAAAAAATAATTTGTAAAAAAAACAAAATTTTTGACATTCGTTAAGAACTTATATAATAATAATATACACCTAAATTAGATTTGCAAGCCACGATAGTAAAAACGGAAATCTACAAAATACTCTGCTAATAATTTTACGTTGTATGTAGGTACTATATTAATAATATTAGCAATGTTTTTGCCCTTTTTAGATTTGAATTACTTTTTAATTACTCCTTTATAAATTAATCTGAAGAAAAAAAGTCTCCAATGCGCTTTTGTTGTCCAATAATTTTTTCAACTTAAGGCCTATTCGCAGCACGAAATATTTCGCGCGGAATCACAAATTTTCGTTGCTCTGATAAAGGCCAATTGAAACATACAAAAATTAATTAATTAGAAGCACAGGAATCTAAGTTTAGTTTTTGTCTTATTTTAACCCTCCGTCGGACACCTGGGTCTGGCCAGACCTATTTCGTTTTTGACCGTTAATTCAATGTATTTCTAATTTAGATATCGACTTGCGCTTCCAGGTAGCTTCCTAAAATTCTATTGGCTATCGATCCATGTATAGTAGAAATATCAAAAAGTCCTTAAAACGGACGAAAAAAAGGATTTAAAAAAGTTTACCCTCGGACGGACACATGATGCCTGGCTGGACCCCTATATATTTTGTATGGAAGTACATGAAATTTGATCAATATCGACCGCTCTTCGTGCGTTTTTTCAATATTTTATGTTATTTATGAGCTCATACTGCCATGTATGTTCACTTATCACACAGACAGATTGTGTTAACATTTTGTGAATATCGAACGAAGGATGTTTTCTATAGAAAACGTATCAATATTCTTTAAAACTTCAAAGTTATTGGGCATTCTAAAAAGATAAAATACAAATACAAAAAAATAGAGACAGGTTATGTTCGTTTTTGCAGAACCTATATATAGAGCAGGTACGATTTAGAGGTTTGGCAGTTTTGAATCTGGGGGTTATCTAGAACCACTCTACAAACCGTTTTCCGAAGGTCAAGTCTATCAAACCTGCCGCTCCTTGAGGAGGGGTGTGAGCTTTGACTGCGACTGCTTAAATTGCACAAAACATAAGCAGAAGCAAAAGCAAAGCAGTGAAGTTTTTTGAAAGTTTTTAAACGCTGCTTAAATAAAAATAAATACAATACTTCAAAAGATATGTTAAAAAAAAAAATTAAAATAAGTTTAAATTCATTAATTAAAAAAAAAAAATAAGTGAATATGTGGCTCATTAAAAAAATTAAAAGAATGTTCAGTCAATGCTGCAATCCAAGTTTGTTTCTTAGGTCTATAAACCGTGGTTTTGTAAACAAATCAGCCAGTTGCTTACCTCTCGAAATATACTCAATATTTATTAATTTACTTTCAACGCGCGTGCGCTTGTGTGTGCAGCAATAGACACGAGTCCGCTTTGCCGATGCTTGTGTTGACGCGTCGCTGCGCACTCACACAAAGGCAAGTTAAAATGCGAGTGTATTTCTTGCCGACCACTGTTTCAAATCAATAGTTCCTTTCAAATACCTTAATACTCGCTCTTCTTGTTTTTGTAATTGCTCTTAGGCATAGGTAACATCAGCTGTTCTGTTTGAGCGATAAAAATAAAACATTCAGCACCTTATTTTGATAGCAGAAACAATATTGCGTATGCAAAATAGATGCACAAATTTTATTAAAGAGCAGAAATTTGCCCTGATAAAGGAGGAGCACCCAATTATTTGGGACCTCACGCATAAGTTTCCTTCCCATTTTTTTTTTTCGAGTTTGGCCTGCTCTGGGCGGGTTTTTTTTCAACAATTTTGCAAAGAAGTAGGCAATAATGCCTAATAATACATTTTTTCTTTCACCACTTTTTAAAACGCTGCGTACTGGCCTTAATGCTACTTTCCCGCTCCTCCACAATTTAATTAATAAGCACCTTCGGTTCGGCAAGCTTCTTCATTACGACTTTATATTGATCTGCGAAAACATTTTTATACCCTGTACCGTATGGTACAAAGGGTATATTGTGTTTGTGCAAGCCGAAAATGTATGTAACGTACAGAAGGAGAAGTCGGAGACCCCCCAAAGTTACCTAAAGTATGATCAGAGTGACTAGAGAAGTCGATATACCCATGTCCGTCTGTCCGTATGAACGCCTAGATCTCAGAGATGGTAAGAGCTAGAGCAACCAAACTTTCAGATAAGATCCCTTATTAATCCATAGGAGACAAGTTTATTTTATTTTTTTGATATCGGGACTACATTATATAGCTCCCATAGGGGTGTTTCAGAGGACCTCGAAAAAAAGCAAAAGTTTTAGATGGTTAATTCGTTTGCTTACGAAGATATCATAACCAAATTTGGCAATCGGAAGTTTTTTAGAAACCCCCAGCACTGTACCAAATTTTATCAAAATCGGTTGACTATATCATATAGCTCCCATAGGACCAATCGGTCAAAAAATCGTGTTTTGTACAAAATTCGTTGTGTTTCGTTTATTTGTGAACATACCGTAACCACATTTGGCATTAAGAAGTTTTTTAGAGTTCCCAAGCATTATACCAAATTTGATCAAAATCGGTTGACTATATCATATAGCTCCCATAGGATCGATCGGTCGAAAATTTGTTTTTTGTACAAAATTCGTTTTGAATCGTTTGCTTGTAAAGATATTGTAACCAAATTTGGCATTAAGAAGTTTTTTAGAGTTCTTAAGCACTGTACCAAATTTGATCAAAATCGGTTGACTATATCATATAGCTCCCATAGGGCCAATCGGTCAAAAAAACGTATTTTGAACAAAATTCGTTGTGTTTCGTTTATTTGGCAAAGAAATATCTTTTGGAGTTTGTAAGCAATATATCGGACTTGATTGCAATTTGGTGGTACAGGGTATCCCAAAGTCGTCCGCGCCCGACTTTAACGTACGCCATCTTTTCAATATACCTATGTATATTATGGTGTGTAAATTTTTTTCGGTATAAAGGCTCACAGCGATTTTGATTCTTTGGATCATTCTAAGCAACTTTGCCCAAGAAACTATAGGTCTAAAACGTATTTCGAGTCGCCCAATTTTTCAAAATCGGATTTTTCGTGCTCCGGTAACCGAATCCACATGTTTTATTCGGATTCGTTTTGAAACCGAATGTTTGGTGCTCCCGTTTCCACCAAACCGAATGTTTCATGTGCTTTGAAACCGAATGGTATGTTGCATGTGGAATTAAACCGAATCGCCAAAATAGGATTATAAAAGCACGTATTTTATATTAAAATAATTTTTTAAATATTCTTTGATATTCTTAGATTCTATTTATGCTAACTTTAAGTTGAATATTTATTGACATTTACTTTTAATTATTTTTTTTCTGACTCAACCCAAAAATTAGCATGCACAGCCAAACCGAATTTTTATTTTGTTTGTGTATGTGTGCATATCGCATGGCCGAAAATTTCCCTTGTAACAAAAATAGCTAAGTCGTGTTTAATTTCAATAAATATTGTTGCTAAAGTAATACTATTATTGTGTTATTTTATTTAATATTCAAAATAAGAAAAAACTAGCAATATTTTAATGAAAATTATATGTAAACAACATATACTTATAAAAAGATGCAAGACTGCGGCAGCCATGTCAGCTGTTTTGTATCAAACAAAAATTTCGCGCCAACAAACAGAATTTAAGTACATATTTAATCAAAAGAATTTAATGTTTAAAAATACATATATTTATTGCAGGGGAAATCACAAAAGCAGCGAGTAGGATATGATTCTTCTATAATCTTACGCCTTCTTTTAGCTTCAAAACTAGCAATTGAGTAAATAAATGACATTTTTGCAATATTTGCAAATTTTTAACAAAAGGCAGTCAGCTGGTTACACCACAACATATGTGAATTTATCGATATAAATGAGGGAAATATACAAATGTATCGAAAATAATAAAGGAAATTATCGACAAAAAATTCGGATACCGGAGCACGCAAAACCGAATCCGAACAAAATTGTTCGGTTTGGATTTCTCGGTTACCGGAGCACGGCTCCGACTTAGACAAAAAACGTTATTTTTTCTATAGCCAAATGTGTATATGTGGGTTTTTGGGGTCGAGGAATAAATTTTTGACATCTATTTTTAATTTTGGGCTTTTGTGTATTTTTATTTTTTTTTTGATTTTTTTTTTTTATGAAAATTGACGAATATTTTTCGTTCTCATAGTTTGCAAGCACAGTAACAAATTTTATGAAAATCGGTCTCCCATAGAGATAATATAGATCCAAAAAACGTGTTTTGTGCGAAATTCGCTTTTTGTGTGTAAAAATTGAAGAAAATAGGACATATACAACAATAGTCAAAAATGTACAAATTTCACCTCCACTTGCCTTTAAACTGCGTCAATATTTGATTCTACGTAACAAATCCACATCCAAATTTTATCGATGCCGCCACCCCATCCCCGCAATCGATTTACCGTTTTTTCACCCACACATCTCAGCATATCAACTTGAAACTTACCCTATACCCTTACAATAACTTCTTTTTGACGTAACTTTTGATTCTCACCAAAATCGGTACAAAACGAAACTTATAGGTATAAATATGGTTTTGCACCAAAAATAAATTTTCCAATTGGAAAGTTATTTGAAGGAATACAATTTTTTTTTTGAAAAAAAAAGGTACAGGGTAATACATTGTCTGGCACCGCCTTGACAGTATTTCATTTTTAAAGCTTTAGGAGACTGTAATAAATAAAGTAAGAGAGTTACTAACAAAATTTAAATGCTGATGTGTAAATTAAATGATAGTTGCACTATCGGTAAAAAAAATCATCATATTTTCCTTTCTTGAAAGAAGCAGAGGGAAAAAATGAATTGTGTATAAGAAATTAGCTCACAGCTTATTTGAACCAAGCTTTTTTTTCACATCTTCCTTGCGTTTATCGTGTCATATGACGTTAATACTCTCTGCATAAAATAGGCCGAAAGACCCCAAACAAAATTTTTAAGCATGCGGATGAAAGGATTATTGTCTCGCAAAATGAAGGATAACCAAAAAATTTGATTCCAAAAATTGCAACTGAGCTGAGCTGATAGCCCAATCGTAGGAAAATTTCGCATCTTACACCCAGATTATTAAAGTGTACTATTACGAACGAAAATCAAATTGAATGGAGTTATTGAATTCGTTTAAACACAAAGGCTTACATGTTTTTTGTCATTGTGTACTACGTTCTGTATAATAACTCCCATGCCGATCCAACGAGTGTTAAACTTCAGTTGGATGGTTTGTTGCTTCGTTTTCGTTTTTTAGACATTCAATAAACTTAGACTTTCAATTCCAATAGCAATTCCTGTTTTCTGTACTTCGTGGCTTAAATTGGAATGCTAATATCCGACTGCCACCTTATTCTGACAGACTTCGTCTCATAAAGTTGGCTTCCTTAAACAATCGTAGAACATGTCACGGCGTGCTATTCTTGCGTAAACTGCCACTTGGTCTTGATCGAAATTCTTAATTAATTTACATCTACAGTGCCTTCTAGAGTAAATCGTAGTTTTCGACCCATAGCCTTACAACTTTGTAGATCCAATTTTGCTCTGCATGATCTATTCCGTGTCTTATGACTTATTAGTCTTTTTACTAATCTCTTTCGAACTGTCTTTATCCTCCGTCACTTGTTCTATCTTAAGTCATCTTGACTTACCTCTTCGAGCTTGAATTGTGAGTGACCCAATTGATCAACGGTGCACTTTTGACACTATGGAAAAATGTTTTTTTCGAAATACATACATATTTTGAAATCCGTTCCATGTAAAAAATTTCATTTCGGCATAAGCTTGCCATTTTACATCGTAAACAAGTAAAATATGTTGAGGATACATTTTACTGTAAACCAGAGAGAACTAAAATAGACAGGCGAAAATTCTCTCTTAAGTAAAAGCTCCAAAAAGATTATGCATGGAGATGGGCTCGGAAACACAATGCAATGCAAAACAAACGAAATTTGAAATTGCTTCATATCGCTGTGCTTTGATCGAGACAATGCTGGCGTTTGGTTTTGCTTTGCCGAGCCCAAGTCAACGCAAAAACGTCAAAACACAACACAGCCCGATCCAACGCTTGTTTTTCCTTAGTTTTAATAATATGTTGTGTATCAACATAATCTTGAAACATTATAGTTATACAACAATGTACATTCTCGGAGTAAAAGCCTGCAGGAAAATGAAATTAAAATTTTTTTATATAAATAAAAACGAGCATGCACATTTCAACACTTCATGACAAAATATTGTCACTTTATTGTTTTAAGCTTTATAAAAAAAATAATTTGTAAAAAAAACAAAATTTTTGACATTCGTTAAGAACTTATATAATAATAATATACACTTAAATTAGATTTGCAAGCCACGATAGTAAAAACGGAAATCTACAAAATACTCTGCTAATAATTTTACGTTGTATGTAGGTACTATATTAATAATATTAGCAATGTTTTTGCCCTTTTTAGATTTGAATTACTTTTTAATTACTCCTTTATAAATTAATCTGAAGAAAAAAAGTCTCCAATGCGCTTTTGTTGTCCAATAATTTTTTCAACTTAAGGCCTATTCGCAGCACGAAATATTTCGCGCGGAATCACAAATTTTCGTTGCTCTGATAAAGGCCAACTGAAACATACAAAAATTAATTAATTAGAAGCACAGGAATCTAAGTTTAGTTTTTGTCTTATTTTAACCCTCCGTCGGACACCTGGGTCTGGCCAGACCTATTTCGTTTTTGACCGTTAATTCAATGTATTTCTAATTTAGATATCGACTTGCGCTTCCAGGTAGCTTCCTAAAATTCTATTGGCTATCGATCCATGTATAGTAGAAATATCAAAAAGTCCTTAAAACGGACGAAAAAAAGGATTTAAAAAAGTTTACCCTCGGACGGACACATGATGCCTGGCTGGACCCCTATATATTTTGTATGGAAGTACATGAAATTTGATCAATATCGACCGCTCTTCGTGCGTTTTTTCAATATTTTATGTTATTTATGAGCTCATACTGCCATGTATGTTCACTTATCACACAGACAGATTGTGTTAACATTTTGTGAATATCGAACGAAGGATGTTTTCTATAGAAAACGTATCAATATTCTTTAAAACTTCAAAGTTATTGGGCATTCTAAAAAGATAAAATACAAATACAAAAAAATAGAGACAGGTTATGTTCGTTTTTGCAGAACCTATATATAGAGCAGGTACGATTTAGAGGTTTGGCAATTTTGAATCTGGGGGTTATCTAGAACCACTCTACAAACCGTTTTCCGAAGGTCAAGTCTATCAAACCTGCCGCTCCTTGAGGAGGGGTGTGTGCTTTGACTGCGACTGCTTAAATTGCACAAAACATAAGCAGAAGCAAAAGCAAAGCAGTGAAGTTTTTTGAAAGTTTTTAAACGCTGCTTAAATAAAAATAAATACAATACTTCAAAAGATATGTTAAAAAAAAAAATTAAAATAAGTTTAAATTCATTAATTTCATTAATTAAAAAAAAAAATAAGTGAATATGTGGCTCATTAAAAAAATTAAAAGAATGTTCAGTCAATGCTGCAATCCAAGTTTGTTTCTTAGGTCTATAAACCGTGGTTTTGTAAACAAATCAGCCAGTTGCTTACCTCTCGAAATATACTCAATATTTATTAATTTACTTTCAACGCGCGTGCGCTTGTGTGTGCAGCAATAGACACGAGTCCGCTTTGCCGATGCTTGTGTTGACGCGTCGCTGCGCACTCACACAAAGGCAAGTTAAAATGCGAGTGTATTTCTTGCCGACCACTGTTTCAAATCAATAGTTCCTTTCAAATACCTTAATACTCGCTCTTCTTGTTTTTGTAATTGCTCTTAGGCATAGGTAACATCAGCTGTTCTGTTTGAGCGATAAAAATAAAACATTCAGCACCTTATTTTGATAGCAGAAACAATATTGCGTATGCAAAATAGATGCACAAATTTTATTAAAGAGCAGAAATTTGCCCTGATAAAGGAGGAGCACCCAATTATTTGGGACCTCACGCATAAGTTTCCTTCCCATTTTTTTTTTTCGAGTTTGGCCTGCTCTGGGCGGGTTTTTTTTCAACAATTTTGCAAAGAAGTAGGCAATAATGCCTAATAATACATTTTTTCTTTCACCACTTTTTAAAACGCTGCGTACTGGCCTTAATGCTACTTTCCCGCTCCTCCACAATTTAATTAATAAGCACCTTCGGTTCGGCAAGCTTCTTCATTACGACTTTATATTGATCTGCGAAAACATTTTTATACCCTGTACCGTATGGTACAAAGGGTATATTGTGTTTGTGCAAGCCGAAAATGTATGTAACGTACAAAAGGAGAAGTCGGAGACCCCCCAAAGTTACCTAAAGTATGATCAGAGTGACTAGAGAAGTCGATATACCCATGTCCGTCTGTCCGTATGAACGCCTAGATCTCAGAGATGGTAAGAGCTAGAGCAACCAAACTTTCAGATAAGATCCCTTATTAATCCATAGGAGACAAGTTTATTTTATTTTTTTGATATCGGGACTACATTATATAGCTCCCATAGGGGTGTTTCAGAGGACCTCGAAAAAAAGCAAAAGTTTTAGATGGATAATTCGTTTGCTTACGAAGATATCATAACCAAATTTGGCAATCGGAAGTTTTTTAGAAACCCCCAGCACTGTACCAAATTTTATCAAAATCGGTTGACTATATCATATAGCTCCCATAGGACCAATCGGTCAAAAAATCGTGTTTTGTACAAAATTCGTTGTGTTTCGTTTATTTGTGAACATACCGTAACCACATTTGGCATTAAGAAGTTTTTTAGAGTTCCCAAGCATTATACCAAATTTGATCAAAATCGGTTGACTATATCATATAGCTCCCATAGGATCGATCGGTCGAAAATTTGTTTTTTGTACAAAATTCGTTGTTTAGTTTATTTGTGAACATACCGTAACCACATTTGGCATTAAGAAGTTTTTTAGAGTTCCCAAGCATTATACCAAATTTGATCAAAATCGGTTGACTATATCATATAGCTCCCATAGGATCGATCGGTCGAAAATTTGTTTTTTGTACAAAATTCGTTTTGAATCGTTTGTTTGTAAAGATATTGTAACCAAATTTGGCATTAAGAAGTTTTTTAGAGTTCTTAAGCACTGTACCAAATTTGATCAAAATCGGTTGACTATATCATATAGCTCCCATAGGGCCAATCGGTCAAAAAAACGTATTTTGAACAAAATTCGTTGTGTTTCGTTTATTTGGCAAAGAAATATCTTTTGGAGTTTGTAAGCAATATATCGGACTTGATTGCAATTTGGTGGTACAGGGTATCCCAAAGTCGTCCGCGCCCGACTTTAACGTACGCCATCTTTTCAATATACCTATGTATATTATGGTGGGTAAATTTTTTTCGGTATAAAGGCTCACAGCGATTTTGATTCTTTGGATCATTCTAAGCAACTTTGCCCAAGAAACTATAGGTCTAAAACGTATTTCGAGTCGCCCAATTTTTCAAAATCGGATTTTTCGTGCTCCGGTAACCGAATCCACATGTTTTATTCGGATTCGTTTTGAAACCGAATGTTTGGTGCTCCCGTTTCCACCAAACCGAATGTTTCATGTGCTTTGAAACCGAATGGTATGTGGCATGTGGAATTAAACCGAATCGCCAAAATAGGATTATAAAAGCACGTATTTTATATTAAAATAATTTTTTAAATATTCTTTGATATTCTTAGATTCTATTTATGCTAACTTTAAGTTGAATATTTATTGACATTTACTTTTAATTATTTTTTTTCTGACTCAACCCAAAAATTAGCATGCACAGCCAAACCGAATTTTTATTTTGTTTGTGTATGTGTGCATATCGCATGGCCGAAAATTTCCCTTGTAACAAAAATAGCTAAGTCGTGTTTAATTTCAATAAATATTGTTGCTAAAGTAATACTATTATTGTGTTATTTTATTTAATATTCAAAATAAGAAAAAACTAGCAATATTTTAATGAAAATTATATGTAAACAACATATACTTATAAAAAGATGCAAGACTGCGGCAGCCATGTCAGCTGTTTTGTATCAAACAAAAATTTCGCGCCAACAAACAGAATTTAAGTACATATTTAATCAAAAGAATTTAATGTTTAAAAATACATATATTTATTGCAGGGGAAATCACAAAAGCAGCGAGTAGGATATGATTCTTCTATAATCTTACGCCTTCTTTTAGCTTCAAAACTAGCAATTGAGTAAATAAATGACATTTTTGCAATATTTGCAAATTTTTAACAAAAGGCAGTCAGCTGGTTACACCACAACATATGTGAATTTATCGATATAAATGAGGGAAATATACAAATGTATCGAAAATAATAAAGGAAATTATCGACAAAAAATTCGGATACCGGAGCACGCAAAACCGAATCCGAACAAAATTGTTGGGTTTGGATTTCTCGGTTACCGGAGCACGGCTCCGACTTAGACAAAAAACGTTATTTTTTCTATAGCCAAATGTGTATATGTGGGTTTTTGGGGTCGAGGAATAAATTTTTGACATCTATTTTTAATTTTGGGCTTTTGTGTATTTTTATTTTTTTTTTGATTTTTTTTTTTTATGAAAATTGACGAATATTTTTCGTTCTCATAGTTTGCAAGCACAGTAACAAATTTTATGAAAATCGGTCTCCCATAGAGATAATATAGATCCAAAAAACGTGTTTTGTGCGAAATTCGCTTTTTGTGTGTAAAAATTGAAGAAAATAGGACATATACAACAATAGTCAAAAATGTACAAATTTCACCTCCACTTGCCTTTAAACTGCGTCAATATTTGATTCTACGTAACAAATCCACATCCAAATTTTATCGATGCCGCCACCCCATCCCCGCAATCGATTTACCGTTTTTTCACCCACACATCTCAGCATATCAACTTGAAACTTACCCTATACCCTTACAAAAACTTCTTTTTGACGTAACTTTTGATTCTCACCAAAATCGGTACAAAACGAAACTTATAGGTATAAATATGGTTTTGCACCAAAAATAAATTTTCCAATTGGAAAGTTATTTGAAGGAATACAATTTTTTTTTTGAAAAAAAAAGGTACAGGGTAATACATTGTCTGGCACCGCCTTGACAGTATTTCATTTTTAAAGCTTTAGGAGACTGTAATAAATAAAGTAAGAGAGTTACTAACAAAATTTAAATGCTGATGTGTAAATTAAATGATAGTTGCACTATCGGTAAAAAAAATCATCATATTTTCCTTTCTTGAAAGAAGCAGAGGGAAAACATGAATTGTGTATAAGAAATTAGCTCACAGCTTATTTGAACCAAGCTTTTTTTTCACATCTTCCTTGCGTTTATCGTGTCATATGACGTTAATACTCTCTGCATAAAAAAGGCCGAAAGACCCCAAACAAAATTTTTAAGCATGCGGATGAAAGGATTATTGTCTCGCAAAATGAAGGATAACCAAAAAATTTGATTCCAAAAATTGCAACTGAGCTGAGCTGATAGCCCAACATTGAGCTGCAAAAATTGAATTTAAAACCAAGTTTTAAACACGGAGGGTGGCAGTGTGATGGTTTGGGCCTGTATGTCTGCAGCAGCCCTCGTTAAATTAAAAAATTATTTGCTCCAAAATGCGGATAAACTTGGAGTAAAGGACAATTTAAGATTTTACCACGACAATGATCATAAGCAAAAATCAAGCATAGCGCAGTCCTGGTTGATCTGCAATAAATCCAACGTTATGGCACTAACCTCCCATTCGCCGGATATTATATGTGATTTAAGATTTATGGTCTATTTTGAATGGAATATTAGAAATCATGTTTCGTCCTGAAGTCACCTCTAAATTCCGTACGAAAACAGCTCAACGGTGTTTTAGATCAAAAGGGGGCCATACTAAATATTAAAAAGGGTGAAAATATAAAAGCTGTGACATAAAATAAGTCATAATTTTTTTTTTCATATTAGGATTACATTATATAGCACCAATAAGGGTGTTTCAGAGGACCTCTAAAAAACCCAAAAGTTTTAGATGGATAATTCGTTTGTTTATGAAGATATCGTAACCAAATTTTGCATTCGGAAGTTTTTTAGAGATCCTCAGCACTGTACCAAATTTTATAAAAATCGGTTGACTATATCAGATAGCTCCCGTAGGGCCGATCGATAAAAAAACCGTGTTTGGTGCAAACTTCGTTCTGTTTCGTTTGTTTATGAAGATATCGTAACCAAATTTGGTACTTGGAAGTTTTTTAGAGTTCCCCAGCACAGTACTAAATTTGATCATAATCGGTACCCTATCTCATGTCGACCCCATAGGACATATCGGTCAATAAAACGTGTTTGGTGCAAAATTCGACTTGTGTTTGTTTATAAAAATTTCGTAAGCAAATATTATACCATACTTACTAAGATGCAAATCAAAAAATGTAAAAATAATTAATTTTGACGATACTATCGCTACAAAAAAGTATTAATGACTTATGTAGTTTATGCAAACCACTATGCAATAACTCATGCGAAACCAAAGTATGCTGATACAACTACTTGTATAATAGATACGGAGATCTCTGTGGAACGCAAATGGCATTTCACAGCACAAACTAGAACTTACACTGTTCTTAAACAACAAAAATATTGAAGTAATGCTACTTGCAGAGACGCACCTCACAAACAAATACAACTTCCAAATACCAGGGTATCTCTTTTACGCAACGAACCACCTAGATGGCAAAGCACATGGTGGCACTGGCATATTAATTAGAACCACTTTATGTACAGCTTTGAAACAAACCACTTACAATCTACATCTATAAATTTGCAATCGAATAGTGGTCCAGTGACTCTGGCCGCAGTCTACTGCCCACCTCGCTTTTCGATTTCTGAGGATCAATTCACATGATTCTTTAACACGCTAGGGGAGCGATTTATTGCTGCTGGTGACTTTAATGCAGTGATGGGCAGTCTCTCAATTTACATAACTCGCGAGGCTATTGCACCAAAATCTGCCGCAGCGCAGTCGGCTCATGTACGGTCCAAGTGTGTGAATTCTCTCGCTCATTTTTGCTTAATTGCGGTTCTTACTCTCTCGTGCGCTTTTGGTTACTGCGCTGTTTACTCACACAAAGAAATGTTTGTTGGTATGAGTTTTGCCCATCACTGCTATAATGCCAAGCATATGCATTGGGGATCTCGTCTTGTGGCCCAAAGGGAATGCAGCTTTACAACGCGATCATCAAGCCCCTCAACAAGTTCGACTATGTGTCTCCGGGTAATCCCAGTTACTGGCCAGCAGATGCTAGAAAACTCCTGGAACTTATTGATTTCGCAATTACCAGAAAGATTCCACGAAACATGGTAACAGCCGAGGCGCTATCAAACTTATCGTCTGACCATTCCCCGATTCTTTTTAATCTCCTGCAGCACCTGGAGATTGTGGAACGGCCATACAGGATCAAAAACAACGGAACAAGCTGGCTGAAGTATAAAAAATTCCTTTGTTCACACATCGAACAAACTCCAACACTGACTACTAGGACGACATTGACCGCTCATCAGACGTATTTACGTCTCGGGGATTGCCACCTTATCGTGGTGAGGGGGCTCATTAGTGGCGATGAACCCAAGTGCGATGCCGGCGGTAGCATAGCTATCGGTAGGGCCACTCATGCCGGTAAGGTCGAGGAAGAGTCCTGAAGCTAAGAGCACTCCACAACAAACCCTGATGCCTTTTTGGTAGCCGAATTGGCGGCTTTTAACTAAAGATCTTTGAGCCCATCACTCATTGATTCTCATAAAAGATGTCAGAATAACATGGAACAAAACAATAATGGAAACATGTCTCCAAGGGGTACCCAACAATTATTGGTCAATCCCCCTGGTACGGCAGCCAGCACAGAGGATTTGGAGGTGCTAATTTCACGTTATAGCGATAACATGATGAATCTAACCAACACAACTAACCTAAATCTACCTGCGGCGAGTATTGGCATGAAGCAAAAAACTTTTATTGCTTGGAATGTTCGCACGTTGTTTGAATGCGTAAAATTTGAACAATTGCGGAAAGAAGCGGAGCGTTATAGAATTGACATACTTGCTGTTCAAGAGACTATATGGACCGGCAGCGGTATCATCAAAGATCTTTATCTACCGTCTTTTTATATTCTGGTGCCCGAAGGCGTACCACATTCTAGGGGCCTAGGCATCCTAATGACATCTAGGATCGCAAAATTGAATGGCATCCATAGCATTCATACTTCTAGGCGATTTTAACGCAAAAGTCGGCGTAGACAATTCTGGAATAGAGAGCAATATGGGGAGGCACGGCGTTGGCGTTCGCAATAACAATGGCGAACGATTTGTGGAATTGTGCTCCGAGCGAAACCTAGTAATAGGTGGCACTCTGTTCCCCCATCGAGACTCACATAAACATACATGGTTCTCTCCTGGTCATAGAACAACAAGCCAAATTGACCATATCGCCATAACCAGCAAATGGAGAGCATCGTTATTGGACGATGTCCCTACATCTATCTAAGGGTATTGAAGTGTACACACATACTTATTTTGGTTCAAAAAATGATTAAAATCTAATTTTTCTTATGTGGTATCCTTAATATGGATCCTTCAAGGACATGTAAGGCATCGACGGAAAGGTCTTGAAGTGTGCAACACATAAATGCGCAAACCATTATTGTGCGCTCCTTGGTTCAAAAGATATTTTAATTCATTTTTTATTTTCAATTTTTAAAATAAAAATTACGCCATAACTTTTATTTTTGATTTTTATTATAAAAATTGCAGAGTAACTCTTATTTAAATTTTTTTAAATAAAAATTGTCCAATAATTTTTAATTTTTATTATAAAAATTGAAAAATGAGAGTTATTTCGCGATTTTTAATAAAAATTGATATTTAATTATTATTGCATGATTTTTATTTTTATATGAAAAAATAAGAGTTAAAATTTGATTTTTCGATATAAATTAAAAATAAAAATTTATCCTTTTTTCGAAAGGTCCTTTCAATAAAATTATATATTGCAGCATGCACTTTCATATAAACCACTTTTTTCGCTTTGATTTTTTTTATTCCCATAACTCTTATTTGCGGTCCCTGGATTTAAGTTAATTGTTAAGGCTCTATGCTCCACTTAGGAGTCAAGAATACATAGTAGTAGTAGTAATAGCAGCCGCAAAGGTCTCAACACCAAAAGTAAAATATGTTATCTCGAACCACAGTATCACAAAACGAGAAATCTAACAGCTGGTCCTGGAAAAGCGACGGCTGCGACGGGAGTGGCAGTCTAATAGATCACCAACTGCAAAGCACAGACTGAAAGTAGCTACACGCATGCTCACAAAGGCACTCAAGCTAGAAGAAGCAAATGCCCAACGCCAGTATATCGAGCAACTCTCTCCCACCAGCAAAAAGTATCCACTGTGGAGAGCCCACCGAAATCAATCCGCTCCAATCGAAACAACAATGCCACTAAGAAGTTCGACTGGCTCCGCAGCGACGAAGAAAGAGTAAGTACATTTGCTGCTTATCGACAAAAAGTGGTCCAGCCAAACCCTGCCACCAACTCATTTGTGCTCCCCTCTTCGTCATAATACAGTCTAGTAGAGTCATTAAAACCAATCGAATTCAGGCCGAGCGAAATCGCAAAAGTCATCAAAGAGCAACTAAAACCCGTAAAATCTCCTGGGTTTGATTCGATAACTCCGAAAATGATTGTCGAGCTTCCTGGGTGTGCAGTCTTACATATATGTCGTCTTTTTAATGCAATAACAAGACTTGGGTATTACCCAGACAAATGGAAGAAGTCGATCATAATAATGATTCCTAACCCGGGAAAAGATAAAACGCAGCCAACATCATACGGACCAATTAGCCTTCTAACTTGTCTTTCAAAACTCTTTGAAAAAGTCCTGCTGCTGTGCATCAGCCCACATCTCAAAGTGCGCAACATAGTACTATCTCACTAATTTGGTTTTCGGGAAAAACATGGAACGATCGAACAGGTTAATCGCATCACATCAGAAACTCGCACTGCATTCGAACTACAAGAATATTGCACGGGAATATTTATTGACGTCGCACAAGCAATTTACCGCGTTTATCTGGACGGTCTTGTGTACAAAATAACAAAGCTGCTGCCACAATATACGCACAAACTGCTTAAGTCGTATTTCTACAAAAGAGTCTTCGCAGTGAGATGTAACGCTATCGCGTCCCAGGATCACGTGATCGAAGGTGGAGTGCCCTAAGGCAGTGTTCTCGGAACAATCCTCTACCTCCTGTACACGGCAGACATCCCCACAGACTACCAGCTAACAACTTCTACGTTCGCTGATGATACGGCGATTCTTAGTCGCTCCAGATGCCCAGCAAAGGCAACAGCTCAACTGGCTCGCCACCTCATAGCCGTGGAAAGATGGCTAGCAGATTGGCGCATACAAGTAAACGAACAAAAATCCATGCAAGTTACGTTTACGCTCAATAAAAAAAGCTGCTCCCCTTGGTCTTGAACAATGTACGCTTTCCACAAGCTGACGAAGTAAAATACCTGGGCAATCACCTAGACAGGCGGCTCACTTGGCGAAAGCACATAGTAGCCAAAACGATGCATCTGAAACTCAAGGCAAGTAGCCTTCACTGGCTAATAAACTCTCGCTCTCCCCTTAGCCTGGACTACAAAGTCCTCCTGTATAACTCCGTGCTTAAACCAATCTGGACCTATGGCTCCCAGTTATGGGGCAACGCCAGCAGATCCAATATTGATATTATGCAGGGAGCACAGTCCAAAATCTTGAGAACAATCACGGGGGCACCGTGGTATTTGCGGAACGAAGATATTGACAGAGACCTCACATCAATCTCGTAAAGGATGAGATTTCCGAAAACATAAAATCAAGCTCGCCTCTCATCCAAACCGCCTTGCAAGATCTCTAACCCAAGATTGCAGCCACAGTCGACTTCAGCGACGACTTTCCAGCCCAGCGACCCAGCGACTTTTTTCGTAGGGCATTTTTAGATAAATACAATTCACAATAAATTGTAAAGTAAATCAAAAATGTAAGCTCTATTAACAATTGAGAAATCGCCAACCTGTTTGCGAAATTTTTTCAAACTACCTATTCTGTCAACCCTAATAGCATTGAACTTAACTATCCCTATAACCTACCACATTCAAATATTATTGCTTATCCAGAAATCTTTGAAACCGACGTTTTACAATCCCTACTGTCCATCAAATTATCCTTCTCCCCTGGCCCCGATGCCATTCCTAGTTGCGTCTTAAAGCATTGTGTTCACTCTCTTTCTACGCCATTATCTGTTCTTTTCCGCACTTCATTAAAATATTCTTATCTTCCGGCCATCTGGAATGAATCCTTCTTATCCCTATTCATAAAAAAGGTATCCGTATTCATCAATTCCAAAAGTTTTTGAAAGGATTGTAACTTCACAATTGCAACACTACTGTCGTTCTTTAATGTCGGATTCCCATCATGGGTTTGTAAAACGTCGGTCCACTTCTACTAACTTTTTAGAACTTTCATCTCTGACTTTAGCAAAGCATTTGACTCGGTAAACGATAGTCTTCTCCTTGTTAAACTGACTGGTCTGGGGTTTCCATCTTGTCTTTTAAATTGGATATCGTCCTATTTATCCAAACGAGTGCAAAAGGTTGTTTTTAAAGGTTGCGAATCTACAGAAATTAAGGTCACGTCAGGGCTACCTCAATGTAGCCATCTAGGCCCTCTTCTTTTTAACTTATTTTTAAATGATCTCCTTCAAGTAATCTCATCTTCTCACATTCTTATGTATGCGGATGATGTTAAACTCTGTATGTCCTACTCCGATAATAATAAGTACTTACTTCTTCAGCATTATTTTGATAATATGCAATCTTGGTGCAATATCAACCAACTCTTTCTCAATAAGACAAAATATAACGTTATGACATTTTATCGTTCTGCTCCTTATTTGGCAACTTACTCTTCTACCTTAGAACGCATCGAGTGTGTCTGACCTTGGTGTTTTGTTTAATCATAACCTTAAATTTAATAATCATATTTGCAACATCGTGAATAAAGCTAGAGGTGTTCTTGCTTTTATTAAGCGTTGGTCTAAAGAGTTTAACGACCCTTACACAACCAAACTTCTTTATACTTCTCTCGTCCATTCAATTTTGGAATATTGTTCCTGCGTTTGGAGCCCTCAATACCACCTTTATCACGACATGATTGAGTCCGTACAAAAGCAATTTCTCCTTTTTGCACTTCGTGGCTTAAACTGGGACTCAAATATCCGACTGCCGCCATATTCTGATAGACTTCGCCTTATAAAGTTGCCTTCCTTAAATCATCGCAGAACATGCCACGGCGTTTTATTCTTGCATAAACTGTTACTCGGTCTTATCGATTCCAATGTACTTCTTAGCAAACTTACTTTTGTCATACCATTTAGAGTAACTCGTAATTTTCGACCCTTAGCCTTACAATTTTGTAGATCTAATTATGCTTTGTAGGATCCTTTCCGTGTCTTATGCTCTGACTATAATAACTTTTACAATTTCCTCTCTATCGAACGGTCTATTCAATCTATCACTTCTTCTCACCTTGACTTGCCACTTCGAGCATCCTTGACCAGTCCTATATTATGAGTCACCCACTTGGTCAACGGTGATCCATTGGCTCTTTTTGTGATATAATGTTTCATTTTTGTCTTGCTTCCTTGTTTCAACTTTTATATTGTAAATCCAAGTACATATCTGGCCAGTTCTTGATGTGAGTTGGTGCATATCATTAAAAAGTTCACCCATCGGCCTAAAGACGCGGATTAGTTCATATCAATTCCCTCGCTCTATATTTTTTTCTAAATAAATTATAGTTTTTTTTACAATATAAGGTCAACTGAACTTACTTGAACCCCTCAAATAAAATATATAAAAAAAAAAAATAAAAAAAATTAGAATAAGATTTGATAAATTATTGTTAGTCCCTTAAGAAAAAGTGGAGATGCAATAAATACATAAAGAATTGAAAAAAAATTTGGTTACGATATCTTCATAAACAAACGAATTATCCATCAAAAACTTTTGGTTTTTTTTTCGAGGTCCTCCGAAACATCCCTATGGGAGCTATATAATGTAACCCCGATATCAAAAAAATAAAATAAACTTGTCTCCTATGAAATAATAGGGCATCTAATCTGAATTTTGTTGCTCTAGCTCTTACCATTTCTGAGATCTAGGCGTTCATACGGACGTAGATACAGACAGACAGACGGACATCGGTATATTGACTTCTCTAGTCACCCTGGACATACTTTAGGTAACTTTGGGAGTCTCCGACTACTCCTTCTATATGTTACATACATTTACGGATGGCACAAACTTAATATACCCTTTGTACGGTACAGGGTATAAAAAAACAAAACAAAAATACGCAAAAACGCCCTCTGGCAGCACTCAAAACTAAAAATAGATATCAAAAATGGATTCCTCGACCCCAAAAACCCCCATATACACATTTGGCTAGAGAAAAATTACGTTTTTTGGCCTTATGAATGCAATGTCTAAGTCGATTTTTGAATATTTTGAAAATAACTTGTTTCGAAAAATTGGGCGACTAGAAATTTGTTTTAGACCTATAGTTTCTCCCTCTCTGTTTGCGCATAAGTATCATTTCTACGGAAATTCAAATAAAACGGCTTGGGACGAAATGGGCAGAGCATTAAACAGAGATGCTAAGTAAATTTAGACTTTACATTTTAAAAGTAGCTTCTTGGCCAAAAGCGGCAGCTCAAGCTTTAGCGCCCTTTGCCTTTGATTTTTATGTGTTCCTTTTTTTTTGGTGTTGCTGGCGCCATCTATTGTTAGTTGCGTTACCTACAGATCTATCTATTGCCCAGATATGGGCAGCACTGTTTGGTCACAAACTCTAAGTATACAATTCTTTTTGGCACAAAATAAGTAATGGCTCCCTGGATTTGCGACAATAACACAGAAGATAAATGCAATATATAAAAATAAATTATTTTTTGAGTTTTTGCAATAAAAAAAAAAAAATAAAATAAGTAGCAGTTTTTTCTTTCACGACTTTTTCAAGGCTGCGGACTGGCCTTAACATTACAACAAATATTTAAAATACCTGAAATTATAGCCAATTGTTTTAAAAAAAAAATAAACTTAACCTTCACAATCTACAAACGAAAATTCTAGAACAGACTATAGAAAACAAACAAAACAACATAGATATTAGATATATGATTTTCTATGACAAGGTACGCATAATTTCGAGAAGTCCACAATGATTTTTTTTCGACCAAGAAAGCGTGCGATATGAAAACTCATAAATGCCAACAACTGCACTGACGACCGGTCAGTCAGTATAGTTTTATTTTTGTTTTTTAATTTTTACGCCAAACGACGGTACGAAAGCAGCATAAGCGTTACTTAGCGAATTTTCTAAAACGACCTGTGTTGCATTACTTCTCCACTAAAAAGTGACTCTTTTCCGCCATCAGAACAACTGGGACCTGTTAATACTTACAAACGTAAATTTAGTAAATATGTAAGCTTAAGGCCTAGTCGCTATGGCTTTAAATAAGTTTTTAACCTATTTTCTAACCTAGCTGTTATAAATAAATAAACTTTTTTTTCTTTTAAGTAAAACACTTTTTAAGGCTAAAACTATTAAAAAATTGGATGATTATCCGTTTGATGTTTGTATATTGTTTAGATTTGACAAACATTTTTTTAATCAATCTTGCTTTGTTAAATTATATTTCTATCAGATACTAAATTAACCTTTGCCTTGAGTATTTGTTTACTATCTAAAACAGCGCAAGTTAACCAAGTATTTGACTCTGAACAAAAAAGTTCAAATAATATACTGATAAGACTATCTTTTGTGCTTTATTTACTTTCAGAGAGATCGGCAGCTGCAACTGTCGACCTCTACATACTTGGACAAAAAATGAAAATGGATTTTTTTTTTTAAATTGATCAGTGTACTAATTATCAATTGACATACAAAATATGCCGTTGTTTGGGAAGAAAGAATCTGGAAAAAAGACGAAAGCAAAGGACATGAAGGAACTTAAGGAATTAAACAAACAAGTATCAATCGAAGAAAAGTACAATCTTCATGGCCTTCTAGGAACGTAAGTATATAAATGCTTTCTTTTGTTTGCAATATCGTGACGCTATAATTTTTATTTACATAATAGAGGCGCGTTTTCTGAGGTTCGATTGGCCGAAAGTAAAGATTCTTCCGGTGAACACTTTGCTGTAAAAATAATAGATAAGAAGGCTTTAAAGGGAAAAGAAGAATCGTTAGAAAACGAGATTCGAGTTCTGAGAAGGTAAGATTATTTTATTTAGGAAGTTTTTAATTTTTAAGTGGCCCCTTGTTTTTTCAATCTGACTTTTTAAGGTTTGAACTTCCTAAAAACATTTGGGAATTTTCATTTATTTTGGAATTTATTACCACAATAATCTTTTTAAAGCAACCCCTCATACTGGCACATATTTTTAAAGCAAATTCTATCAAGTCTTAACTTGAAACGCATTGTTATTTTTTATTACCACCTGTATCAAACAAATTTCAGACTTAATTTTTTTTAATGTGAAAACATGTTGGGTTGTTGTTTGAAATAAAAGGCAAAAGGAAAAAATCTACTCCAATCGAGGCGGTGCCCGACAGTGTAATACCCTTTATCGTTTTTCTCGAAAAAAGTACATTCCTGCATATTCCTCCTAAGAACTTTCTTATTGGATTTTATTTTTTTTTTTGGTGCAGAGCGATATCTATACCTATAAGTGCTATAAGTGATGAAAGTCGAAATTTACGTCAAAGAAGTTATTTAAAGTTTATGGGGTAAGTTTCACGGTAATTCGATTCCGGGGGTGGGGGCCGCATCGATGTGGATTTGTTCATTAGAGCCACATGAATCAGCTTACCAAAATTGGTGATTCATAATTACGTAGAGTCAAATAACGACGCAATTTATAGGCACAGGGGAGGTGAAATTTGTACATATTTGGCTACAACTTTGTATTTGTCGCGAAACTCTACAGAGGAACAGGGAAAGATATTGACATGATTCAACAAACTTCATCTTCTGAGGAAATATGCGCACCAGCTGGGTAAGCTGCGTATCTGTAGCTCTTGTAGTTTCCGAAATTTACGTGATCATACAGACTGACTCTCAGATGCTCAATCGCTACCCGAGGTTATGATAAGCATTTGGGTAAAAAGGACTTGGGGTCTGCCACGCCTCTTTCTGTCCGTTACAAACATTGCACAAATCTAGTATAAAAGATGGCGTACGTTAAAGTCGGACGCGGACGACTTTGGGATACCCTGTACCACTAGCCTGCAATAAAATCACGGTATATTGCTTAATTACACCAAAATACATTTGATTGGCAAATAAGGTTACGATACCTTCATAAACAACCAAAAACTGATGAATTTTGAACTAAAAACGTTTTTTTGACCGATCGTTCCTATGGGTGCTATATGATATAGCCAACCGAATTCGATCAAATTTGGCACAATGCTTGGGTATTCTAAAAAACTTCTGAATGCCAAATTTGGCTACAATATCTTCATAAACAAACGAAACACAACGAATTTTGTACAAAAAACTTATTTTTAATGACTAGAAAAAAAAATTTTAACTACAACTTTTAAAGCTTGCATCCGATTTTAAAAATTGTATCATATTATTCTTGAGAACATAGCCTGTAACTGTGGAAAATTTGCATAGAATAGCTGTTATAGTGTGGTGGTAAACCGCGAAACAGTCCTATGGAAAAACGACGCGGATTAACAAACTTGATTTGCGTATAAATAATGCGCATCTTTAGGGCTCTCTTCCTCGTCTAGTTTTTGAGATCCTATTGTTTATACAGACGAACAGATAGATATGGCTACATGTACCTTTGGTATAATGTATAAATACATGTGGAAATCCTTATTTATTTTTCGGATCAGCGTTTTTCCCAAAATGATAAGTTTCTTCACATATGGCTCTAAGCTCAATAGCCAGGTTGGGGGCGGTTCTCAGCTATAATCTGCTTACGTAATGCCGGCCTGGAATCCGGCGAAATAAATATATGATCCGATAGCCAGGCAGCTATAAAGTCATTACGAGCGTTGTCTTCCAACTCGTTGACAGTCATTAACTGCCGCAAATCTATCCAAGAGATAGCACAGCGGTTTGTTACAAGCCTTATTTGGGTGCCAGGGCACCAAAATATAACAGGCAACGAAATAGCTGATGAATTAGCAAGACATGGCACGACCAGTACCCTCCTCGCAGATAAGGAGGATATTCGTATGCCAATGGCTACTTTCAAGCTACATACAAGGAACAATTTAGTTCTCAGGCGCAAAGGATGTGGAACAACACATCACACTGTAGAATCAGCCGCCAAACATGGCCCAAAATCGACCCAAAACGTTCTGCCAGGCTCTGTGAACTCAACCGCTCACAGTATTCGGCAATTATCAGAGCGATCACCGGTCACTGGCTTGTCGGTGCATATGCGACGGAAATGAATGCTCCGAGCAATGACTCTTGCAGAAGCTGCAAAGAAGAGGAAGAGGTAGAATCAGTAGAGCACTTCTTCTGTTCCTGTGAAGCTCTATGTAGACGCAGGAAAAAGCACCTGGGAAATTATTTCATTCACAACCTAGAGGAGCTAGGTCCTATCTGTCCGAGAAATATTGCAAGCTATATAGCAGCAACAGGTTGGGTTTCCTTTTAAGAATACTTGCCTGGAGAATGGGTCTAAATAGAAATTCGTGCGGTATCACAATGGGCCAGTCTAGGCCTAAGTGTGCTGGCTTTTTAAGCCAGCTATCGCTAGAACCTAACCTTTTCCCAAAATGAGAGTACGGCATTATTACAAAATCTTTTTGGAGAATTTCGCGAGTACCAGCCATCGCAGCATAGTCAAAGCCTGCTCTTACATATTTCTACGGATCAAGGTCAATTTCCATGACCAAATCTACTTGTATCTATAATCTCTGCTTTTTTAGGTTTTTATACCCTGTACTAAAGAGTACAAAGAAAAAGTACAGGTATAATAAGTTCGTGCAAATGTATGTAACGAGCAGAAAGGGGTGTGGTAGGCCCAATAAAGTATGTATGTATATTCTTGATCAGCGTCAACAGCTGAGTCGATATAGCCAAGTCTGTCCGTCCGTCTGAATATCTGTCTGACTATCCGTATGATATAAAGGATCTCAGAGACTTTAAGAGCTATGGAGCTGAAAAACCAAAAGGTGAGCATAATAGTCTGGCAGACAAAGTTTTCGATTTCTTTTGATATCTTTTCCTGTTTCGGATTCAAATTTATTTCGCTTATACGCCTTGATTTTAAGAATAGTGTGCCGTACAAATTTGTAAAATCGTGTGAAGACTTTAAAATATATAAGTAAAACCAGGTATATTGAAGTATTTACCTCAATGCTAATGCCTTGAAGTTTTTAAATAAATAATAATAAATCACTTGCACAGTACATACGTGTTCGACGTGTGTTTAGGTTTCGAGATTTTCGCCGATTGGCTTCAGCGCCTAAATGTAGAATGTCAGGCTATAAGAGCAAGTGGTTAATATTACGCATCTCAGAGAAGATTTAGAGATTAGAGCGTCCCAGATCAAAGTCTATAAAGAGAAGTAGAAGAGGCGATCTCCATTCCATGGATTGTTCCACGATAATTCTAAATGAATTTATATGGTCAACACACGATCTGTTTGCCTAAAACCGTTTTGTTTGCGTCGCATGAGCTCGTTTACTGGGCCTCGAATACTATTCAGTATGATGGCGGCTACAATTTTCTGGGACGTGTTTAGCAGGGTAATGCCCCTATGGTTGCGGCATTGGCTTAAATCTCCCTTTTTTGGGATACTCACTATGGCGCCCTCCGTCAGCGGCCTAGGGAATTCGCGCGTGTTTCAGAATTCTCGGAGAAGTGGCGTGTAAACATATGCGGTTGTTGGTAGATTTGCCTTGAAAAGCTCGGTGGGGGCCCCATCAGGCCCAGTGTTATTTTTCAGGCTACGTATTGCATCTTCGATCTCGGCGGTGCTTGGTGTTGATGTTGGTATGTCCCTGATAGGGTTTCTGCGGGCTCCAGCACCCATTCTTATGTATGGGATTGGTGGTTGGTTGTCACTCCATATATCTAGTTGCCGTTCGGTAGTAGTGGCTACAATGCCTGCGTCGTCCTTAAGGGGAGGTATTGCTCGTTTTTCTCCAGTTAATTCTCCTATGCGCTTTTACACTTATTTCCAAGCCTTGCAGCTGTCTGCATCGTGGGCTTGTTCATTCAGGAATGCTTCCATATCACTGCGTGCACCTCTTTTTACTCTGCGTTCCATATCTTTATATGCATCGGTGAGCTCCTCTTTCATTTGTTGGGAGAAATTTTGGTGGAGCTTTTTCTTTAACTTTCGTCTTTAATTAATACAATTGCATAATTACTTGCTCCCAACTTTTACTCTACGAAAGGCATGACAACTAGGTTAAAACCTATAAAAGCATATATAAAACAATTTTCCATTGTTTAAATAAAACATTACTTACAAAAAGCACAACAATAAATCGATTGCTTAAAACCCGCTGACTTTTTGGGCTGCCGGAACATTCCTCGAACGCCTGGATCTATTTTCTGTTATGCTACTTAGGTTTTTT
This sequence comes from Chymomyza fuscimana, assembly GCA_949987675.1. Taxonomy (NCBI): domain Eukaryota; kingdom Metazoa; phylum Arthropoda; class Insecta; order Diptera; family Drosophilidae; genus Chymomyza; species Chymomyza fuscimana. The sequence continues at coordinate 6,083,830 of OX465092.1, forward strand.
CCCCACATTCTGAATTTTTTTTTTTTTATATTATGTGCTTTTTACATATTACATATTGAAGTTGCAAGCAACCAAAGTCGAGAAAAAGTGATATTTTCGAACATTTTTCAAAATTATATAGTTGTAGTTTGCTAAAGACCACATCAATACCTTTCGATCTAATCCTCTTTCATGTCGATACAAAATTTTCTTCACGAAATATAGACGAATAACTGAAAAAAGTGACCAAAAACTTTTTTTTTTTAAATATCTCGAAAACGGTTCTTAAAAAAAAATGTAATACAGTCGAGGCGGTGCCCGACAGTGTAATATCCTGTACCTTTGTTCTCGAGAAAAATTCCATATGCAGGATTTTTATTCTAAAAACTTTTCAATTGGATTTATTTTTTTTTTTTTGGTGCAGAACGATATCTTGTAAGGAAGTTCTGGTGCTGGGGTATAACTCAGTCTACACCAGGGCCGACTTTCAAATAATTTGTAAATTTACTGAGACACTGGGTAGCTTAGGGGGCACAAAAAATGTACGATAATATACACTTTAGGGGCAGGAAATGATGAAGTAATACCGATCTGTGCGCACTTGATAACTGGCGAACTACAGTACGCGTAGGATGATGGTTTGGTACTGATCCCACTCTTGCGAGTGGTCTTCTATTTATTCTATATATAATATTAATCTATTATTTCTAAGTTACATAAAAAACGGTGTGTTGCAAGCAGCAGCGTACTTAAAACTAGGTATATAAACTGTATATAAGAATAGCACAAGTGATATTTGACCTAGGATACATTATCAAATGCTCAACAGTCGCATTCTAATGCAGGCCGCTTATCCCTTGTTAATTAATATGCCACATATACGATCCCAAGCTAGCGCAGCCCACTTGAGGCCCACATAGTAGAAATAGTCATAAAAGATCCCCAAAATGCATGCTGCAAGGGTTCCGAAGTAACGTCTCATGTTTATATCTGAACTTAGGGTATCTTTATCATGCAAAAACAGCACCAACCACATGTTGCCATGAGTGGTCGCTTCTCACTAAATATGACAACTGGATTTTAGTCTCAGAGCAGAGCATAGCCCCAAACAATCGATTAAAGTTTGATCCATTTAGTATTTTTTATTATTTATGTATGTATCTTGGTTTATTATGCTACAATTTTATTAACATTTAAAATATTTAAGTTTGCATGCAAATATTATGTGTTTCTTTTAAAATAAACAATTTTAGAAAATATCATCCGAAGAAGATCTCAGCTAATTAACTTTTTTGTTTTATTTTAAAACGTTATCTTATTTTAAATTGCTTTCTTTCTATGTAGGTTCAGTGCAAATCATTTCGATGCCGATCGTCCAAACGGAACGCGGTGAGTCATGACCCTAATCCCATACGAATATGACAGTTTAGTTATGACCGAGACATATAGGACTCTTTTCTTAGAAGATTCACAACTCTCAGAATAGGATAAGGTCATGTCAAATTTTGTATACTTACATGTGGCCAATGTTTTTTTTTATTTATTTTGTTATTCATTAATTAAAACGTATCGCTAAGTTCGTGGTTATTAATACTATTAATAGTGATTGTCTACTTGTATTTGCAGACTAACTCATCCAAATATAGTGCAACTTCTTGAGACGTATGAAGATAAATCCAAAGTTTATCTAGTCATGGAATTGTGCGTATTGTAATTTAAAAAATTTGTGTATTCTGACTAGCTATTAAAACACAGGGTCACTGGTGGCGAACTGTTTGATCGCATTGTTGAAAAAGGTTCATACACAGAAAGAGATGCGACCCATTTGATAAGACAAATTTTGGAGGCTGTTGACTATATGCATGAACAGGGAGTTGTGCATAGAGATCTAAAAGTAATATACTATACATTCGAAACGGTAAATTAAATTATAAAATATTTGTTATTATAGCCCGAAAATTTATTATACTATAGTCCTGCGGACGATAGTAAAATAATGATAAGTGATTTTGGCCTTTCAAAAATGGAAGACTCTGGTATTATGGCAACCGCATGTGGTACTCCAGGATATGTCGCTCCCGAAGTTTTAGCACAAAAACCATACGGCAAGGCCGTAGACGTTTGGAGCATAGGCGTGATATCATACATTTTACTTTGCGGTTATCCACCGTTTTACGATGAAAATGATGCAAATTTGTTTGCTCAGATTTTAAAAGGTCTGCTTATTTACTGATTTTTACATTTTTTGATGCTGATTTAACGTAGTTCATATTTGGCTTTAAGGCGAATTTGAGTTTGATTCACCGTATTGGGACGAAATAAGCGAGTCGGCTAAACATTTTATTAGAAACTTAATGTGCGTCGCCGTTGAGAAACGCTTCACATGCAAGCAAGCTTTGGCACATCCTTGGTAAGTTTGACGATTTATTTGGTTTGAATTGCGCAGTAACTAAAACTAATTACAGGATATCTGGAAATGAAGCCAGCAGCAAAAACATTCATGGCACTGTTTCTGAGCAGCTAAAGAAAAATTTTGCGAAATCTCGCTGGAAGGTACTATTTAAATGCTTACTAGTCCGTCCACTTTTTGCTCAATGCCATTGGCTCTTAATGATTATAATACCCATTTCAATCAGTTTAAAACTGTGGGAAAAGTTGATTGCGCATTCGCAGATGGGCAATGCAAAATTATATGTTGCAAGTATTGATTTGCTACATAATAAGGTTTTTGAGTAATTAGTAAAAACTGTTGCGGGGAACTGTGGGGTGGTGTCTCCAAAAAATTAAAAAAACCAAAAATTATTTTTATATTTTAGCCTATATGAGTCTACACCCCGGTGTTGGTGGCTGTAGCTTCTTTACATACAGTTTTAAAAATATGTAGATTGATTCTAGTGCAGTTTATATAGTACAGTAAGCGAAGGCTCAAAAAAGGCGTTTATTGAAAAAAAATAAAAAATTAATGGATGAAACTTTCAGGGATCGTTAGGGATCTTGTTCTAAGTCCAAAACCGAGTTTTCGTATTTGTGGGTATGGGGCGTGGCACCGCCCCCTGACAATATAAGTTGCTACGGTTTTTGCATGATATCTTTTTTTCTATCGAACTTAGACTAAAGGTCAATATTGTTGCAAATAAAATTATCTATCAAATAAGACTTAAATCAAGGTTGTAGGTTAATTGTTTAAAGTTGAAAGTTGGAAACGGTGTTTGGTGTTTTTCGAATAATTTGCAAATATCTCAAAACAGGTAGGTTTTTTTCGGAAATTTAACCCATATGTATATTTTGTTAAAGTAATTGAAATTATCTACAAAATGATATGAAATGATTTGCAAATATCTCAAAGCAGGTAGGTTTTTTCGGAAATTTTACCCATTAATTTTGTTAAAGTCATTGAAATTATCTACAAAATGAGTCCTCCATCGCTCCACGATTAATAGTTTTTGCACCAATATTTACCTTTAAACCATGAGTCTAAGTTTGATTGAAAAAAAGATATCATGCAAAAACCGTAGCAACATATATTGTCATGGGGCGGTGCCACGCCCCATACCCACTAATACGAAATCTCGGTTTGAAACTTAGAACAAGGTCCCTAACGATCCCGGAAAGTTTCATCCATTAAGGATTTTTTTCCAGATGAAACTCTAGATTTACTGTACTAATACGGGAATTGGGTCAAAATAAACGAACACGTTATGTATGGTGTATGCATAATTCCATAGCGAAAATGTAGTAAATTTCAAGTACAAAAAATTTTGCGAACAAAAAGTTTTTAATCAACTAAATATGTTCCATTTTTTTGAATGACTTTCTGCCATCTCTCCACGAGCAAAAAAGTCAGCTAAGTGAGTTTTGAGGACGCCAAGGGAACTGAAGTCTTTGTTGTTCAAATTGTTTTGTAGCGCACGATACTATTGATATTCTGAACGCTGTAGGTCGGACTGTACGGTGGGTGCACCAAAACATCCCACCCAAGCCGCAATAACTGTTGACGAGTCATCAAAGAAACGTGTGGACTTGCATTGTCATGGTGTAACACAACGCCCTTTCGGTTGGCCAATTCGGCCCGCTTCTGATCTATTGCTCGCTTTAATTCTTCCAATTGGTAGAATCAATCGTTTCGTTAAGTGGCAGCTACTCATAAAAGACGACTCCCTTATAATCCCACCAGATACTGACCATGACTTTCTTCGGGTGTATTCCTGCCTTTCCGACCGTTTGAGGAGCCTCTCCGCGCTTCGACCATAACGTTTTTCTGCTAATATTGTTGTAGACAATCCACTTTTCATCACCAGTTATTGGCTTTAAAAACGGTTGGTAGCAAGCTGAAATTCGATCCATTAAGTTTTTTTCGCTCAGTTGGTGTAGCACCAAAACATCAAGCTTCGTTACCATCCCAAGCTTTCGTAAATGCCTGGAAACTGTTAATTGATTTATGTTGAGGTTATGTGCATTTCTATAGTTGTCAAATGTCGGTTGGAGTCGATTAAAACCATGATTTGATCGACATCAGTGGTGACAGGCCGACCAGAACGAGGAGCATCTTCGAAATCTCCCGAACGAAATTTCGCAAACCACTTCCGACGCACACTTTCGCTTACAGCATTCTCTTCGTAAGTAAACGGCGCAAATCTTTTTGTGAGTTTGCGCAGCGTTTTCGCCTTTTCTGAAATAAAAAAGTGAAATGTACCGTTACTCAGCATAAACTTCACGTATCTCAATGAATATTTGCTTAAATTCTCACTCATTAGCCACTCACACTTTATACGTTTGACACATGTCAGAGCGGAAAAACAGCTAAGAAAGACAGCTGACAGAATTTCGCTACGGAATTATGCATACACCCAATATACATAGGACAGACAGATATCGACTCGTCGGTTGAATATATATACTTTTTGGTGTCTGCAACGCCTTCATACATTTGCATGATCCTATTATACCTTTGTACAGGGTATAAAAACAACTTCATTTTACACCGAAAAATCATGTATATAACAGTTAAATTTATAACTTGCGGGTCCACTAACTATACTTTGAAGAAGAAGAAGGCGTGGCAGACCCCAAGTGCTTTGGGGTCGTTGTGTTGCAACAACGAAATCATAGCGAGCATGACCATTTCTTTAATGGTCCAAGATTCCGACATCTTGACATGTATCTTGCGTGGGCACTTCTTGAGGATTTGCCAAATTGTAGTTTTGGACACTTTATGGTCCGCTAATGATACCAACTCTGAGCAAGAAACGGAAGAATATGATGAATTTTTTAAGATTATTCGTTTTAAGCTCTCCGAAATCTTACTAATAATCTTTTACTTATTTTTTTTTATTTATTTTTCAATGTTTTATTTTTTAATTTTATTCCATGGCATTAATATTAAATTTTAACAGATAAAAAGAAATATATACAGAGTTTAGCTGACTTAGCTTTTCAACTGAATGGTTAATCTTTAAAATATTATATTAAGTTTACAATAACAATATTAATTTGTTAGGAAAATTGGAAAAAAACTAAAGCTGATCATTTTCTTAGACTACTTCTTAAAACTAAAACTCTAACTATAGATTGATACTTAAGAATACTAACTTTAGGTTAGCCCCAAAAGTACAAATTTTTCAATGTTTTTAAAGAAATTCCAAATATAATTATGCTATCGGCTTATATGTTTTTTCATAAATTTTGATCATTCTATGCCCCATGTCGTTTTTGGCTATAATACGGTCTCTCTCCTCTAAACTAAAACGATCAAAAAATGACTCGAATTAAAATAAAATATATTTATGCCATCCTTACACTTAATTTCCTTATAGAAGACTACTGTCCTATACTTATGAAACGCTTAAAATTTCAGCAAAAGTGGCATATCCATGCATAACCTATTTCGAAACACCGTGTGAAGCAATAACCTTACGGTAAATTAAAAGCTCCAATATTAGGTAGTTGTTTTTGTAAAAGGAAGCTTTGCTAGATCGTGCTTATAATCCGTTATATTTGCTCTTGAAACTTAAATTTGCGACTGGCCTATAGTTATGAAAAGCACTGTATAATGATCTATATCAATATTTTACCCCGTTTCCCCACAGTAGAGTTTCGCGTTTTTAACAACACCTATACACTTTAATAACTTTTTACGTAACTTTCGATTTATTTTATTACTTGCGAACGGTTGCAAAATGAGCATGTTTGATATATTTGCAAATCTAACGTCAGAGGTTTCATTCTTACGCATATTTTTTTTTTGCTAATATTAATACCTGCGGCGTTCTGAATGAGATATATCAATACAACCTTCAGTAGAAACAGTTCTTTAGGAGTTCTTTCAAGCTACATTTTAATTTTTACTTAACTATTTTTGGGAAAAAAGTTATTCTTGTCGAACGTGCCGTAGCGGACGTTACAAAAAACGGAAGTAGGTTTGTTGGTTAGCGTGCATTTGTATCGATTTCAGCGAGTTTTGCATAATAAAAAAACCCAAATAGTAAAATAAAGGTGAATAATTAAGGAATTGAGAATTGGTAGTGACCGGCACGGCCCTATCTAAATTGTTATGGGAAATTGCTCTGCTCATACATGTAAATATGGTTAGCAGTGGTTGGCAGCAGGAGTTGGCAGCACGGACAACAGCAGGAGTTGGCAGCATGGATGAGAGAGAAGAAGAAGCAGACAGCAGTCAGCAGCCGATAATTAAGAGTAGTGAATGAGCAGTCGAAACAGTCAGTCGTAAAAGCTCAGAGCAGCAGAGAGTAAAAGTTGTTAAAGTCGCTAAAGTTGTTAAAGACGTACTAGCTTTAAGACACTGTTTTATACAATAAAATACATTAAATAAACTCGGGATAAACATCAATCCTACATACATACAGTACGTTACTCAAAATTCATGCATTAGTATGTGCTGCGAAAACACGAAGTTGTCGCTGCGGCCCATGGTGGAATAATACAAGTTGAGGAAATGGCAAACAGCTCTCTCTCGTGGTTGTGTATTGTGCACCCAGTAGTGAATTACTGTTCAAAGTAGTGATGAGCGACACTGTGAATTTGCAGTCACAGCGACAACTGTGACTGTGACAAAAAAATATCAGTGACAAAAGGTCGTGACAGTGACACCGAGTACATAATAAAATGTTTACGAATGAATATCGCGGATTTTTATTATGCTTTCAAAAACAACAAAATTATAAAATTTGTAGTTTATAAAAAATAAATATATTACAGCTTTGGGTAATTCACACGTTGGATGTTTCCTCTGAATATGTTTCGATAAATTGATTGTTGAAGATCCTATGAACTGTTACAAAATACGCGCCAAGTGTTTCCGTACCAATTGCATCTTGCAATATTTGGAAGGCAAAATTATCATCTAAAACACTCAATAATTTCCAAATTTCACTTACTTTGCATGTGATCCTTCTTCATATTGCAACAAATATCTCAAAACTATTGTATTCATTAATTGTGTAACCGTTCATAAAATAATATTCAAATGAAAAATACGCGCCAAGTATTTACCTGCAGTATTTACTCTTGCAATATTTTGTTACTATTGGTACGCAAATACTTGGCGCGTATTTTGTAACAGTTCCTAGGATCTTGTACTTACGAATATTTTGTCGCAGTTCATACGAACTTATATATCCACGAGTATTTTTTCACCTTGGGTTGTGACTGTGAGAGTATTTTGTCGCTATTGGTGCGAAAATACTTGGCGTGTATTTTGTAACAGTTCATATACCCACCAGTATTTTGTCACCGTGGGTTGTGACTGTGACAAAATACTCGCGCAATGACAAAATACTCTCGTATCAGTCACTGACGACTCGTTACATTAAAATACTTGTGACAAATCACAGGTACGTAAATATTGCTCATCACTAAATCGGATGAAAACTTCAAAAGATATATGTAAAAACGTGTATAAGTGTTTGAATTTCTTAATTAGTTTAAGGTGGCTTCCGCTACAAGAAAAAAATGTAACAATAAAATTGACGACTAATTTCAGCATCGAGTGTATTGAGTCACAACTTTTTGACGCAAGTTTTAATAAATTTAAAGCTTATTTTTCAGCATGGTCAACCTTTGTTGATAACTGAACCGAAACTAGTCTCATTCGCTCTGCCGCAGAGACTACAAAGTAGTATAGCAAGAGCCGAAGCCACGCACCATCAACTTCGGGTCAACCACTGATTTAAAAAATTTGATTTATTGAACAATTTAAAACTTGTATAATGCAGGCGTTATAATTTTTTTCTACTATCTTATTAAACCAATTTTTATACCCTGTACTAAAAAATAAAAAGGTATAATAAGTTTTTATACCCTGTACCGTATATTACAAAGGGTATATTAAGTTTGTGCAAGGCGAAAATGTATGTAACATACAGAAGGAGACGTCGGAGACCCCCCAAAGTTACCCAAAGTATGATCGGGGTGACTAGAGAAGTCGATATACCCATGTCCGTCTGTCTGTCTGTATGAACGCCTAGATCTCAGAGATGGTAATAGCTAGAGCAACCAAATTTTCAGATTAGATGCGTTATTATGTCAGGGGATGCAAGATTATTTTGTATTTTGGATATCGGGGATATATTATATAGCTCCCATAGGGGTGTTTCAGAGGACCTCGAAAAACCCCAAAAGTTTTAGATAAATAATTCGTTTGTTTATATATCAGAATCATCTCACTGCCATTCGTATGGTGGCTGATTCTGTTGGTACTCGGGATCAAATTGTTGTCTTAGGCGACTTTAATCTGCCTACATTATATTGGCTTAGTTCAGTCAATTCTAGTTTTCTTTTTCCATCTGGTAATCATGAGTTTGTTACAGGACTGATTGATATCTCTCTTAGCCAAATAAATTTTATACATAATTGCTCAAATAGAATGCTTGACCTCGTTTTTGTCAATGATAATTCTGATTTTGAAATTTCTAGGGTCTGTCCGCTCTCCGTACCCGAGGATCCGTACCATCCGACATTACAAATCTCTTTAAAATTTAATGGTCTCTACCGAAATCAGCCACATGCTCACGCTCTTCGGTATCGCTGCTTTCGCAAGTCTAATTTTGTCGGTCTTAATAAATTTTTGTCCGAAGTTAACTGGTTGCCTTTGTTGACTACTAATGACCTTGACTTATCCATTTCCAATTTCTATCGGATTTTATACGCTGCTTTTGATCTCTTTGTCCCTTATTCTGTCCCGGCTCCTTCTTTAAAGCCGCCTTGGTTTACTACTAGTCTGTCCTCTTTAAAAAATCGCAAGTCTTCTTCTTACAAAAAATTTAAGAAATCTGGATCTCCTGTCGACTTTTATAAGTTTTCTATTTTACGCAGCAAGTTCGTCCTTCTTAACAGAATTTGCTACAATAATTATCTTTCCCGCTGTCGGCTTAACTTCTGTAGTGATCCTAAAAAATTTTTTTCTTTTGTTAATTCTAAACGTAAATCTTCCTTATTTCCTTCATCGCTATATTTCAAAAATGAAAGCTCTACTAACAATTCTGAAATCGCCGACCTGTTTGCGACATTTTTTCAAACTACCTATTCTGTCAACCCTAATTGCATTGACCTTAACTATCCCTATAACCTACCACATTCAAATCTTATTGCTTATCCAGAAATCTTTGAAACCGACGTTTTACAATCCCTACTGTCCATTAAATCATCCTTCTCCCCTGGCCCCGATGCCATTCCTAGTTGCGTCTTAAAGCATTGTGCTCACTCTCTTTCTACACCATTATCTGTTCTTTTCCGCACTTCATTAAAATATTCTTATCTTCCGGCCATCTGGAATGAATCCTTTATTATCCCTATTCACAAAAAAGGTTCCAAGTCCAACATTGAGAACTACCGCGGTATTGCCAAGCTTTCATCAATTCCAAAAGTTTTTGAAAGGATTGTAACTTCACAATTGCAACACTACTGTCGTTCTTTAATGTCGGATTCCCGACATGGGTTTGTAAAACGTCGGTCCACTTCTACTAACCTTTTAGAACTTTCGTCTCTTATTAATCTTGGTTTTACGGAAAAAAAGCAAACTGATGTCATTTATACTGACTTAAGTCAAGCATTTGATTCGGTAAATCATAGTCTTCTACTTGTTAAACTGTCTCGTCTGGGGTTTCCGTCTTGTCTTTTAAATTGGATATCGTCCTATTTATCCAACCGAGTCCAGAAGGTAGTTTTTAAAGGCTGCGAATCTACAGAAATTATGGTCACGTCAGGGGTACCTCAAGGTAGCCATCTAGGCCCTCTTCTTTTTAACTTATTTTTAAATGATCTCCCTCAGGTAATCTCATCTTCTCACATTCTTATGTATGCGGATGATGTTAAACTCTGTATGTCCTACTCCGATAATAATAAGTACTTACTTCTTCAGCATGATTTTAATAACATGCAATCTTGGTGCAATATCAACCAACTCTTTCTCAACAAGACAAAATGTAACGTTATGACATTTTATCGTTCTGCTCCTTATTTGGCCACTTACTCTTTAGAATCTTCTACCTTAGAACGCATCGAGAGTGTGTCTGACCTTGGTGTTTTGTTTGATCATAACCTTAAATTTAATAACCATATTTGCAACATCGTGAATAAGGCTAGAGGTGTTCTTGCTTTTATTAAGCGTTGGTCTAAAGAGTTTAACGACCCTTACACAACCAAACTTCTTTATATTTCTCTTGTCCGTCCAATTTTGGAATATTGTTCCTGCGTTTGGAGCCCTCAATACCACCTTTATCAGGACATGATTGAGTCCGTACAAAAGCAATTTCTCCTTTTTGCACTTCGTGGCTTAAACTGGGACCCAAATATCCGACTGCCGCCATATTCTGATAGACTTCGCCTTATAAAATTGCCTTCCTTAAATCACCGCAGAACATGCCACGGCGTGTTATTCTTGCATAAACTGTTACTCGGTCTTATCGATTCCAATGTACTCCTTAGCAAAGTTACTTTGGTCATACCATCCAGAGTAACTCGTAATTTTCGACCCTTAGCCTTACAATTTTGTAGATCTAATTATGCTTTGCACGACCCTTTCCGTGTCTTATGCTCTAACTATAATAACTTTTACAATTTCCTCTCTTTCGAACGGTCTATTCAATCTATCACTTCTTCTATCTTAAGTCACCTTGACTTGCCACTTCGAGCATCCTTGACCAATCCTATATTATGAGTCACCCACTTGGTCAATGGTGATCCATTGGCTTTTTTTGCGATATAATGTTTAATTTTTATCTTGCTTCCTTTTTTCAACTTTAATATTGTAAATCCAAGTTTCTGGCCAGTTCTTGATGTGAGTTGGTGCATATCATTAAAAAGTTCACCCATCGGGCTAGAGACGCGGATTAGTTCATATCAATTCCCTCGCTCTATTTTCTTTTCTAAATAATTTATATGTACTTTTTTATAACATAATGTCAACTGTACGTAGTTGTACCCCTCAAATAAATAAATAAATAAATAAAGATACCGTAACCAAATTTGGTACTCAAAAGTTTTTTATAGTTTCCAATCACTGTACCGAATTTTATCCAAATCGGTTGACTATATCATATAGCTCCCATAGGGCAGATCGTTCAAAAAAACGTTCTTTGTACAAAATTTGTTGTGTTTCGTTTGTTTGTGAAGATATTGTAACCAAATTTGGCATTCAGAAGTTTTTTAGGGTTACCCAGCACTGAACCAAATTTGATCACAATCGGTTGACTATATCATATAGCTCCCATAGGGCCGATCGGTCAAAAAAAAGTTTTTGATTAAAAATTCGTCTGTTTTTGGTTGTTTGTGAAGGTATCGTAATCTAATTTGGCAATCAAATGTCTTTTGGTGTTGTTAAGCAATTTACCGGATTTTATTGCAAGCAGTGGTACAGGGTATCCCAAAGTCGTCCGCGCCCGACTTTAACATACGCCATCTTTACAAATGTATTTAATGTATTTCAATTTAGACCCAAAAAAGTATATATAGCCATATCTGTCTGTCCCTCTGACTATAAGAGCTATGGAGCTGAAATTTTATCCATAGATGCGCATAAAAGTCAGGCAGATGAAGTTTTTCGACTTATATCGATATCTTGCTTCATCCACCGTAGGAGAATTTCGCTTATACGGGATGGGGCTTATCACAGAGGTGCGTATGCGGAAAGCTTTCTGATTGCCATACACTTGGGTAAGGCCAGGGTCGATTCCTCTGTTGAAGAGCTCAAGTAGCTTACAATCCCAGCTTTTGCACGGTATCATCTGGATAACTTTTTGGCAGCCACCATTAAGTGAACCAATGTGGACACATTATTTCCAGTTCACTCCCTAGTAATGTTCAGTAGGTTGCGTTGGCTAGTGACCCGACCGTAAAACTAACTCCACTCAAGAAACAGAAACTGGTCTCGGATATAACGACCCTTCCACGATGACGACTTTCAGCTTCAATCATAGGACTCGAATTGGAACCTCAAAACTTGCTCTGGTCTGCCGGGAGATGGAGAATAAAAATACTATTAGAAATTAGATGGATCGGGCAGGGTGAATCTACTACCCTTGCTGGTCACTACTTCATCTATAGTGGCAATACGCAAAAACGCGCTAATGGCGTCGGCATTCTAATACAGAAAGATACAAGAAATGCATTAATTGGATATAACCACATTTCAGACCGCAGAATAAAGGCTAGATTTAGAAGCAAATTCCGCAACATGACAGTGACTCAATGTTACGCGCTAATTGAGCCAGCAAAGGTGACTTCTATACGCTACTGGCCTCTACTATCAGCTCAGCCCCAAGAGGAGACATCGTCATAGTACTAGGCGACTTCAACGCGAAAGTTGGTACTGCCCTTGCATCTGCCAGAGACAATAACAGAGAAAGTTTGATCGAACTCTGCGCAAATCAACACCTTTTCATTGGGGGCACCAAATTTCCTCATAGAAATATCCAAAAGTACACTTGGCAGTCGCCCGATGGGCACACTAGAAATCAAATTGACCAGGTGCTTCCATAACTGACTAACCGAAGTACACACGTGCAGAGGCGCAGACGTATATAGCGATCATAACCTAGTTATCAGCGAAATCCGTCTACGTCCTGAAGGCGTAAGAAAACAAGAAAAGCGCAAAAAGTCCTTTAACGTAGAAAATCTGAAAAACCCTGCTTGCCTGGAGCAATACCAGCAGACAATGTCCAATGTAATTACGGCTTCTGACCAACCGTTTACGCTGAACCAAATCACAAATGTATGTTTAAGGGCAGCCGAAAGGGCAATTGGCAAGAAAAAATTTAAAACGAAACCATGGATGAGCAATGTCTCCTGGCAACTCATTGAAGAACGTAAAAGACTCAAAGCCCAGCTAAACGCTGTCGCGGCATCTCAGCGAAGGCAAACGCTTGAAGCTTAAAACACAATTAACAGATTAATATGACGCTAAAAAAGTATTTACCGAAAATATAGCTGGCGAAGCCGAAATTACGGCTAACAGAAACAACCTGCGAGGTGTCTACATAGCAATAAGAAAATTAACAAACGCTAAGCCAAACATACCACCCATTAAGTCGAGCGACGGACGCACATTGACATCAGAAAACGATCAACTCAACCGCTGGATGGTATTTTACGAGAATAACACGATAACTGACGCAACTGTCATATCTACAACGCATACAACGTACGGCGGGCAACGAAGAAACCGTAATAGAAGTATCCCAACTGGCGCAACTTCTATAGAAGAGATTTGCATAGCAATAGGCAAATTGAAAAACAATAAATCTCCAGGGCCAGACGAGCTTCCAGCTGAGCTTTTTAAGTGCGGCTCCAGTATTATTGCACGCGCAGTTCAACCTCAACCTCAATGGTCGACTTCCATCATATCAGGTGACTGGAAAGAGGGGGGTTGTTATCACCATCCCAAAAAAGGTGACCCTAGCCAGTGTAAAAACTGGCTGGGCATCACCTTGCTCAATTCTGTCCTTAAAGTTTTGGCATTTCTCATCTTGGACAGAATATCCCCGTCCTTAAAGCGCATCTACGAAGAGAACAAAATGGCTTCAGACCAAACCGATCCTGTGTAGATCACATAAACACACTTCGTATTATCATAGAGCAGTCGGTTGAGTTTTGATCACCGTTATATCTCTTCTTCGTTGATTTCGAACGAGTGTTTGACACTCTATTCAGAAACAAAATATGGAGTTCTTTGCGGAGATTTGGTGTGTCTGAGAAGATTATAGATATCATCAGGTCTATGTATGATGATGCATTGCTAACTGTGCGGTTTAAGGGGAAAAACAGTTCTAAGTTCAAGATAAATGAAGGCGTCCGCCAAGGCTGCGTTCTCTCACCACTCCTATTCGTGATTGTTCTCGATACCATCTTGGAACGAACAAACGCCGAAGTGCCGTCAAGCTTGCAATGGAGATTGAACCAGAAATTAAGCGACCTGGATTATGCGGATGATATAATCTGCTACCTCGGAAGACAATTCTCGAAAAACGGCGGAGCAGCCCGCATATGCAAACGTTCAAACATTTGTAAATAAATGTTTTCGTATTATTTGCCGCATTTTCTGCCGATAACTATCACCAACGAGCAACTTCTGCAACTTACTAACAGCCGCCCTGTAAACTCCGAAATAAAGATGCGTAAGTGGAACCGGATAGACTAAACTCTATGTAAAGAAGACGAAAACATAGTAAAGATGGCCTTCCAGTGGAATCCACATATCAGCCGACGTAGAGGTCGCCCACGACAAACATGGAACACGCATCCACAGCCATCTGGAGCGAATTAAGACACCTAGATGATAAAAATTGTTGGAGAGCTTTTGGTTCTGCCCTATTGTCCGACTAGGAGCGATATTTTGTATTCATATATAATATGAAGGAAATAAAAAAAAAAGATGGCGTACGTTAAAGTCGGGCGCGGACGACTTTGGGATACCCTGTACCACTGCTTGCAATCAAATCCGGTAAATTGCTTAAGAACACCAAAAGACATTTGATTGCCAAATTAGATTATGATACCTTCATAATCAACCAAAAACAGACGAAATTTTAATCAAAAACTTTTTTTCGACCGATCGGCCCTATGGGAGCTATATGATATAGTCAACCGATTTTGATAAAATTTGGTACAGTGTTGAAGATCTCTAAAAAACTTCTGAATGCCAAATTTGGTAACAATATCTGCACAAACAAACGAAACACAACCAATTTTGTACAAAAAACGTTTTTTTCGACCGATCGATCCTATGGGAGCTATATGATATAGTCAACCGATTTTGATCAAATTTGGTACAGTGCTTGGGAACTCTAAAAAACTTCTTAATGCCAAATGTGGTTACGGTATGTTCACAAATAAACGAAACACAACGAATTTTGTACAAAACACGATTTTTTGACCGATTGGTCCTATGGGAGCTATATGATATAGTCAACCGATTTTGATCAAATTTGGTACAGTGCTTGGGAACTCTAAAAAACTTCTTAATGTCAAATTTGGTTACAATATCTTCACAAACAAACGAAACACAACGAATTTTGTGCAAAAAACAAATTTTCGACCGATCGATCCTATGGGACCTATATGATATAGTCAACCGATTTTGATAAAATTTGGTACAGTGCTTGGGTACTCTTAAAAACTTCTGAATGCCAAATTTGGTTACGATAGCATCACAAACAAACGAAAAACAATGAATTTTGTACAAAAAACGTTTTTTTGACCGATCTGTCCTATGGGAGCTATATGATATAGTCAACCGATTTTCCTTAAAATTGGTACAGTGCTTGGGAACTCTAAAAAACTTCTTAATGTCAAATTTGGTTACAATATCTTCACAAACAAACGAAACACAACGAATTTTGTGCAAAAAACAAATTTTCGACCGATCGATCCTATGGGACCTATATGATATAGTCAACCGATTTTGATAAAATTTGGTACAGTGCTTGAGAACTCTAAAAAACTTCTTAATGCCAAATTTCGTTACAATATCTTCACAAACAAACGAAACACAACGAATTTTGTGCAAAAAACAAATTTTCGACCGATCGATCCTATGAGACCTATATGATATAGTCAACCGATTTTGATAAAATTTGGTACAGTGCTGGGGGTTTCTAAAAAACTTCCGATTGCCAAATTTGGTTATGATATCTTCATAAGCAAACGAATTATCCATCGAAAACTTTTGCTTTTTTTCGAGGTCCTCTGAAACACCCCTATGGGAGCTATATAATGTAGTCCCGATATCAAAAAAATAAAATAAACTTGTCTCCTATGGATTAATAAGGGATCTTATCTGAAAGTTTGGTTGCTCTAGCTCTTACCATCTCTGAGATCTAGGCGTTCATACGGACAGACGGACAGACGGACATGGGTATATCGACTTCTCTAGTCACTCTGATCATACTTTAGGTAACTTTGGGGGGTCTCCGACTTCTCCTTCTGTACGTTACATACATTTTCGGCTTGCACAAACACAATATACCCTTTGTACCATACGGCACAGGGTATAAAAAGCTTAGTTTTTAAGATGTTTTTAAATGTTTATAGGACGAAAGCTTCAACAGTTATAGTTAAAAATGTGTTTGTGTTTACACCCCCCATTAGAAACAATCTATTTGTAAAAGTGTAAATAGAGAAGCTACAGCCATCAAAACCGGAGCGTAGACTCATGGGCAAAAATATAAGCAGTGTTTGACGAATTACTCAAAAACCTTATTATGTTGAAAGTTAAAACTTGCAGCATACCTTCGTTTTTGCATTGCCCATCCGTGATTTTTAATACAGTTGGTTGGAGACTTCGGGATTTATAGCCAAAAATTACCAAATTAACAGCCCTTTGCCTAGTAGATCCAATCAAAACTGCGTGAACTGCATTGTTTTAGGGTATTTTAGAGACAGGCTACAGCATTTGCAAATTCTAAAAGATCAAGGAAAGTGCTCGGTATGTCTCGAAATTAATATAAAAGGCCCTACGGGATTGGCGTGCAAAACACGCAGGAGCAGAACTCCTTAGTATTGGTGTAATTTCATGCCGGTGCGGGAGTTACTACTTTGTGATACATATTTTTCTTAAGCTGCTTTACAAATACATACTTTTCTTATTTACTTTAAGTGCACAACAAATTAACTTTACGAATCTAGTCAAATTTAAAAAACCATGTTTTCGTTGCGGACTTTTAAAACCCGTTTGCCTAACTTTAGTGAACATTATTATTATTATATTATATTATTCTTTCAAAGCTTTTTAAAACAAAAAACGTAAAAAATCGAGGTTCCTTTAGGTAAATACCTAAAATTCATATATGGATCACCGAGGATCCTTTCTCTTTATGTATTCTGAAGGTTTAATGCATGGCCATTAACATTCTGTTAACAAATATATGTGATGTTGACTACTTTTTTATTAAAAATGTTTGCAAAACTTTATTTTTAGCAAGCATACTACGCAGCCACTGTAATCCGGCAAATGCAGCGTATGGCGCTAAGCAGCAACACTAACTCGACGGCTGATAACGCAACCCACACGAGTATCACCACTGGTCAAGGAAGGGATAATGACCAGTCTGAAACCCCAAAAGATGATGGTAGCATAACAAGCATTTTTCAGGAGAGTCGATTAGAAAGTACACACTCACCCATACCACAATAGCTTGGCTTAACGGCAAGCACTTAAACAGTCACCATCCACTAACGCATTATCAACAAAGAATCTCGGAAAATTAAAGTCAGATTAGAGAATAACAGCTCTAACCAAATTCATTTTCATCATCTTTTCGCTATTAACTTAATGCTTGGAATGTATTCGCTAATTTTGTTGTTAATATTTTGTTCAAAATGTGCATCTTAATCAGTGGTCGGTAGATTAGTGACGTCGACTAACGTACAGTGCACGCATGCGATTGTGTGCGCAGCTCGGTTCAACGTTTCTGCATGACTAACAGAAACGGAAGATAAATTGTTAGTATATTCCTTGACCACTGATTTAAATGTAATCAAGATGCACTTATAAATACAAGGTAGCGTAATGCTGCCGGCGTCGACACAAATTTTTGTGAGAGCAAGAAAAATCGAGAGAGAAGCAAACCATCCTCATAGCTGTTGCACGCACACGTACTAATACAGCTATTTGCTTATATTTAAATAAAAACAATTTCAAAACACAGTTCAAATGACTGTTGCACTAACTAAATAAGTATGCCGAAAAACTATGCGCAGAGGCAACCTACTTCATGCACATTCGCAACGAAACTAAAAATTTGTGATTTTATGAGCGACTTCGGTCGGAGTACTTATGCTACCTTGCACCTTGCGTCAAATGTTCCATACACAGGGATAGCGGAGTTGCGTTAAACATATCAGTGCTAAAAAAGCTGACTTTGATCATCGTCCGCTGAATGTTACAGGCTAAAACTTTTAGCATATACATAAGTGAGATAGATATTAAAGTATTGGTTATTTATATTTTCTTATATGTACTCTTCACGTACTTAAACAATAATACAAAAGTGTTATAAAAAAATAAAATTATAGAAAGGAGTGTCTAATTTTTATTTTTATTCTACGCGTTTGTTGCATTGTTTTTAATCAACAAAATTTGAATGTTGCTGTATAATACAGAAGGGCCCTTGTACATGTGACCCGTAAAGTTTGTTATTATTTTGACATACATTATCAATTCGACTAATTTTAAGACACATTGAAGACGTCATTTATCATGGTACTATCGGCTACACCAAGAGCTACGCAAAAGGGGAACACTTGAACCAAATCGTGCATAAGTAGCAGCAATCATTTATATCTTTTGATCCAAATGTCTATGAAAAGGAAAAACGAATCCTTCCTTTGAATTTTTATTCCAAACGCGAATGGATCACATGTAGATGGGCCACCCTCTGTATATATCAGAACAGAAATCTTTAAATTATTTGTATACTTATCAGAAGAATTTGTTTGTGCATGGTGACTTGAAGCCACAAATACTAATTACATTTCAAACTTGTATAGTACCGAAAAAATATATTTTGACCTGGAAAAAATTGCACACTTGAATTTTTGTTGCCCAGTGGTTTAAGAATCACACAAAAAGTCTAAAACCAAAAAGGTGACATCTCCCTGCCGCAGGGTTTTCCGTTATTTTGATTTATGTTTGAGACCATTTATTTCGAATTCTATCAGTCGTGCAAAAAAACTTTGAGGACAAAAAATGTTCTAAATTGAATTTGGTTTTTTTTTTAACAGAGTGTATACTAGGGTGGCCATTTTTGCAACATCTTACGATTTTACTAACGCCACCCCCTAAACTTTCCTTTTTAACTGCATATAGCGCCTGTAAAATTTAAAAACGATCCGAATGTATTTGATGGTCGCGGGAATAGTTCAAAGGTCATAAAAAATGTTCATATGAATGCATAAATAGCGACCAAAACGTAAGTTTGACAGAAACATGTTCCGAATATAATCGATGGGTAATTCAATTATCGACAGTGAAGTAAAAAAATTATCGAAATCAGTTTAGTATAACCAGAGATATTTGCTGTTAAGTAAAGGCACTTTTTTTTTACTAATTTCGAAAAACAGTTTTTTCAAAATATCTCAAAACCCGTTTCACGAAAAAAAATTTTTGACTGCATTTTCGGTTTTAGCATGTCATTTTACTACAGAAACGACTTAAACATGTTAAGGATACAAATTTTTTTTTATTTGTAAACTGGTGTAATTAGTCAATTTAATCAATTTTAGAGCTTACCAAAATTGTTCAGGCCGACTCTATATTTTTTTAAAATTATGTTTTGATAGATATGAGACTTTTTGAACCATAATTTGTTTTCTTGGAAATAAGTTTTAAAAGTTTATGTAGAGCAATACAGTCAAAAACGGAAAAAGAACAAGTTATGACCTTTGACCTTTTACAGGCGCTACATGCAGGTAAAAAGAAACTTTTTAGGGGATGGCGGTTTTGATATCGACGGTTTAAAAATCATCCATACCAGCGGCGGCCACCCTAGTGTATACTCAGAAGTTCATCAAGATCTTAAAAAAATACCTAAAACTATGTTTTGAATCATGTAGTAGTTCCCAAGTTACAAAGCTTTAAAGTCTGCGCACTAGGCTTAATATACAATCAGTTAAGTAAGAGCGTATACGGCATTACTCGCAGTTGGAAAGTGACAGCGATCTAATTTTTTTTTTTAGTAGGTTCAGGGAACCTATACCTTTGGCGCTTCAAAGAAAAAGTTTAAAATTTAATAGTTGATATTTTGTTGTCCAAGTTCGTAACCCGCGATGAGTGCCGCATACGCGAATCGCTTCTTGGCAGTACCCAAAAGGGCCAGAAATGATGTAAGCAGCGGCGACCTAATACATGAAAAAGTCGAAGCCCTTTGTGCAGAAGTGGCTGAACCGATTTAAAGATTTTCAAAATGCCGACAACCATCCAAATCGTCGATCCCAAGGGAAAGTTCTCAAAAAAGGGTTTTGGTGCTGTACACCTGTTTACCGAGAAGCTACATGCTTTCAAAGTGATAAAAATTTACGAAAAAGGTTTATTGCCGACTGCCAAACGTAAATTTATCACAAAAAACATGGACTGGATCTTGCAGGAGGATAATGATCCTAAACATCGCTGCCGGCTCGGACGCCGAAAAATGGCATCACCACACCGGACTGGCCTTCACAATCGCCTGACGCAAATCCAATAGAGAACGTTTGGGCTTAGAGGAAAACGTTACATCACTCTGAAACAGCTCTGCCGACGAATTCGATGCATTTGCATTCTCCTGAATACGCGCAAAACTTGGTCGAAAGTATGCCTTGCGATTATTGACTCTGGTGGCATTGTAGCAACTATGGCGTATACGCTCTTACTTAACTGACTGTATATTTAACGACAAGGGACTCTATATTTTTGTTGTAGCGCAAAATACATACATACACGGCAAACACAAAAAGCAACCTCTTTGGTTTTAGATTCTTTGGATGTGCAATTTTTTCCAGATCAAATCCCTATTTGGTACGTCTTTATGGTACTAGTAGGACTGTCGTTCAAGCGTTTAGCTTAACTCAACTCGGCTGTCTTTGAGGGTAGTTTGATCTGTCGCGACCTTGTAACACATTTTATTTAAAGATAACTTAAACATAACTTTAAAAAATTTATTTTAATGCAAAACTAATGCTTATGCCGGATCGTATACTTTTTACGACAACCCATATTATATGTCAATAAGGACATTATTTATCCATGTCAATGTACTTATTGAATAAATTATCTTAAAACCAAAACGAAGAAAGTTTAAAATTTTATTTGTAAGCGTTTCGAAAACAAAGATAATCGTATACAATCTTCGGTAAATTGCTTAAGTACTTCAAAAGACATTTTATAAAATGGCGGACAGTGCTTGGGAACTTAAAAAACTTTATAATTTTGCACCTAAGTCGTTTTTTGACCAATCGGTCTTATGATGTAGGTATAGCTCCCATATGGGTGTTTCAAAGCACCGTGAAAAAATTAAAAATTTTAGATAGATATTTCGTTTGTTTATTATCAGCTGTGGGCACGCCTTGGCTCTTTTTGCTCCAAGTGCTCTTTCCGTTATGTCAGACGCACATGAGAATTAAAAAAAAAAAAAACAATGTGTGAGTTTTATGGCCCTACTCGAGAATGCTTAGGTGACCGTAACGGGTCTTTTTATTAAATCTCGCTGACGAAAATTTCGCACAAGTACACTGAGCACAGAAATATAGTTACTTTGGCAACTGTAAGACCGAGTAATTTTTTTGGAAATTTAAAATTGTCATATAAACTCATATGACTTTTCTGTTTCTTTGAATGTGTTACAAAAAAAAACCCACACAAAGTGCGAGTTTTATGGCCCTACTCGAGGATGCTTGGGTGACCGTAGCGGGGCTTTTTATACAAGTACACTGAGCACAGAAATATAGTTATTGGCAACTGTAAGACCGAGTAATTTTTTTGGTAATTTAAAATTGTCATATAAACTCATATGACATCACCTTTTAACATCACCAACGAATGGGTCTCAGCGACGACATGATCCAGGATCGGAATGCCTGCAGACAAACGCTGAGATCGCATACCCACACCTCAGGAGGAGCATAAGTGAATCCGAAAAGAGGTAAACAAGGGTTTGGGAGAAGAAGAAACTCATATGACTTTTCTGTTTCTTTGAATGTGTTGCAAAATTTCGTTCAGTGCATATGCACAAGCAGCTTGACTCGCAGCAACTTACAAAAAAAAACCCACACAATGTGCGAGTTTTATGGCCTTACTCGAGGATGCTTATGCGACCGTAACAGGGCTTTTTATTAGTGCTTGCGGACGAAAATTTCGCACAAGTACACTGGACCGAGTAATTTTTTTGGTAATTTAAAATTGTCATTTAAACTCATATGACTTCGCTGCGTCTTCGAATGTTTTGCAAAATAATTTTGTTCAGTGCACATTCACAAGCAGATCGATGGCGAAGCGAAGAGTTTACAATAACAAATTACACACAATGTGGGCCATAGCTCGACTCGCAGCGACTTTATGGTTTTATGGCCCTACTCGAGAATTGTTTGTGGGACCGTAACAGGACTTTTTTTCTTGATGTTGTTGTAGGGCTCTTTCCGTTATTTTTCGTGCCCACCGCTGTTTATTAAGATATCGAAACCAAATTTGGCGTTTAGAAGTTTTTTAGGGTTTTAGGGTGAAAACTCGTTTTGTTTTGTTTATTTATAAAGATATCGTAACCAAATTTGGCATTCGGAAGTTTTTTATGGTAGTTCCCAAGCACTGTAACAAATTTTAGCAAAATCGGTTTATATCACATAGCCACCATAGCCGGATCGGTCGAAAAATCGTTTTTGGTGCTATATAATATAGTAATCCGATTTGGACCAAACTCATCACAAATATTTATTTGCCTAAGATATTACAAAATGTGAAATTTGGTGGAAAAACGCAATTAAAATCGATTTCGCGTTATATGGTACCTATATAATTTAGTAGTCTGATTCGGATCAAACTCGTATATGTATCCAAAAAATCAAATATAGTAAAAAAGTTGTAAGTAGTAGTAAGGTTTTTAAATTTCTAGTTATATCGCAGCTATATGACTTAGGGGTCCGATTCTAAAACAAAATACAGCAAATATATATAAACCTACACCTATTTAAAAATATTTCAGAAGACATTAATTAATCCGAGTGTCAGTCCATATGAACGCCTAGATATCAGAGACGGTAAGGAAGCAAGAGCAATCAAACTTTCAGATTAGATGCATTATTATCTCACGGGAGACAAGTTTATTTTATTGTTTCATATCGGTTTTATATTTTATAGCTCCCATAGGAAGGTGTTCTAGAGACCCTAAAAAAAATAAAAAGTTTTCGTAACCAAATTTGGTGTTTTTAGAGTTCCCAAACACAACCAAATTTTATCAAAATCGGTTGACTGTATCATATAGCCCCCGATCGGTCAAAAACCCTTTTTCAGGATATAGTGTGATTGTTTTTCGTTTGTTTATAAAGCCAACCGGTATAATTAGCTGCTACCGTAAACCAACTTGCCAATCAAAATTTTTTTTTTGGAATACTTAAGCAATATTACACTCATCAGCGCGACTTTAACATACGCCATCTTTTTTTTTTTTTTTTTGATTTTTTCCTTTTTCGTCTGGATTAGAAATTTGCAACAGGTATCTTGCATCGGAACATTAACAATTGAGCCAGTTGCGGTTAACTGCAATATGGGGTCATACTTATATGATTTCGATTATATACCGGTTTGGTGAAGGTATTGGCGTGTTCATTCGTTTGCGAATTATTTTCATACCCTGTACTAAAAAGTACAAAGCGTATAATAATTAATGGTGTTCCGGATTTCGATTCCGACAAGAGTCGAATCGTTTTGAAAAATTTGGCTTGCAGCTGTCGAAATGAAAAGTATTTTGCTTTGTTAAGTTAAATAAACGGACTATTGTCACTAAAATTCATTTTGTTTAATTTCTTAATGTTTTAAAAAATTGAGATGTGCTCAGTCGAACAAATTAAGGTTAATTTTCATTAAATATATTTATTGCAAAATTTGTCTATTAAAATTGTGTGTACATGCAAAACCAAAACGAGTGGAATGAAAAGTAAGGTGTTAAGGATTTAGACTCGTTTTGTCTTCGAAAAGTTATGTGTTGTCGTGTTGCACAAGTAAATTCGAAGATAACTTTATTAATGGATGGCTCAAAATATGTATATAAAATAAATTGTACAAAATTTGTAAATAAAGAAAAAATGTTTCTCTCTTTGAAAAATGTTGGCAAAAAGAAAAAATAAATTATTTAGTTTGTTGTTCGAAAACGTGATAACTCTACAATGTCAACTTATCGATAGGTGGCGAGTTGGTCAGCTGGCAATTTGGCGCACATTTAAACAAACAACAATGAGCCGCTTTTTTTGTAGTTATTTTTAATAATAAATTTTTGAAGGGGCAAAAAAGGAAGAGATAAGCGGTAGAGTATAATGCATGAGCATTATTTTGCACGCCAACGCAATCCAAACGTTGCCAAATCCTCGTAAATTTGCAAACATTGACGTCAACTGCAGCTGTAAGAAAGAATTGTACCTGTTCAAGCGATGACTTGGAAGCCATCTGCTTGCATCAGATTGGTATAATTAACCGCATGACCTAAACAATTGTGAAATGCTTATGGGGGAAAAAAATTACAGGAAAAAGGAGGATATAGCAGCGAAGTAACTGAAGGCGACTCTGAAACTGCTGCTCAAAATAGTTTGTTGAATAAAATAAACTTATAAAATTTCCGAAAATTTGTGTGTTATACTTATAAAATTAAAATGCGAACTACAAGCAGCTTATTTTTTACTACATTTCCATTTTTAAAAGACGGCTGTTGTATGATGTCGCTGCCATTTAAATTTTGCGCCACATAAACAACACAGCGGTTTCTGGTCTGAATGAAAACGATTCGAACTCAGTCGAAATTTAGAACACCATTTGTCGGAATGCACTCATTATGACTTTTCAAAACGAGTCGAAATCTAGAACACTCCTGAATAATTTATGATTTTATTTACCAGTTCCAAATTACTCTTTAGGAGTTTGAAACCACACCATTTTCACGTATGTGGGCGTGCATGTACATGGGCACGCTCTCGGATATCTCTTTATCCCTTATTCATCCACATAAGTGGTTCTCACTCTTATCACGTTGTGCAAACGGCGATCAAGTTTTCACCATATACACGTAAGTCCAGTCCCATAATAATAATTCTCTACCGGGAGTCATTGCAGCACATTTGATAAAGTAAGTCACAAAATAAAAATTTAGGAACGCGCCTAATACACTCCCCGAAATTCAATTAAGAACACCAGTTTTTATTTAAAAATATTAAGTTTTAAGTTATTTGAAAAGCATTTGTGACTCAAATAATATTTTTAGCGATACATAATTTATTCCGAATGAACGAAAAAGTCATCCTAAATAAACAAAAAAAAGCTTGAAACTTCAAATAGCATTAAAAAATTAAATTTATACTGCGAAATCCAATTAAGAACAAAAAATAAATGTTTTGTAAAAAACACTAAGTTAATAGTAAGCCCAGGCTCCCGATTTATTTATGCACCGTCTGAATTTGTGTTCGCCAGCGTAGACGCGACGGGACAGGTTCCCCCACATGTTCTCAATGGGGTTCAAGTCCGGCGATCGATATTTTTGTTCTGGAACCAACCTCGACTGGCCGTTGAGATGTGAATCGGAGCATTATCTTGCAGAATAATCATTATCAGCTTGGTGCTCCAAAAAGTCAATAAGAACGCCATCCAATAATTCTATGTATGTTCTAGATTTCGATTCCAACAAATCTTGTCTAAATCCAAATAAAAGGTGTTCTAGATCTCGATTCCAACAAAAGTAGAATCGTTTTCAAAATTTTAGCTTGCAGATGTCGGAATAAAAGAGAATTAGCTTTATTTACCTAAATAAAATGTATTATTTTTTAATATTTTATGGAAATATTGGAGTGTTCAGTTGTGGGTACTTTTTTATTGCCCAAAATGTTGAGTATCTAAGTATTTTACTTTTATTAAATACATTCTTAAATAATATTTACACGATACTCATTTTTAAAGGATATAATTTATAACGCAATCATTAATATATAAAAAAGTACATCTACTTTTTTTTAGTTCGTTTTTTCTTTTTTTCTGTTCCATGAACTTTTTTTTTTGTGATGCACACTCGACAAAACCAGTCCTCGTTATCTTTCGGAGCAACAAATATTCCAACACAAATCCTTAAAATGAATTTATTGATTAATTATTAACTTAATACTGGTAAATTGATAACACAGTAAGACTTACCAATGGTACCACGCGTCACATCCATCACATCCAATCATTGCGGAACCATCATCCACCTTGCCGCATGCCGGACAAATCCAAATGCGATTGCCCTCGGCATCAACATATGACGACGGTCGATTTGGTTCTGGGATTAATGGTAGAGACTGTGGAGTTTCATCATTTGGGACTGAATTCGCGATATTGTCGATATCGGGTACAGGTAAAAGCATAGATAATATAGGCTTTGTAGATTGTAGCAACTGTTGCGGTAACAAAACCGAACTAGCAGAAAGTGTTGCTCCTGACATCCAGTTATCTGATGTAGGAATCGTGTTATGTACATAAAGTTCTTTTATTGAATTATTCGCGTTAGACTTGCTACACAATGTTCCAGATGTAGATAAGGATAATCCAAACGATTGAGTTTCGCCTTAAATTATACCATTAAAATCATTATTTTACAGTACATTTAGCATAAAGTCGAGAATCTGCTCCTACTTTGCTTATTTTTGGGTGGTCTAGTGACAAGTGGTGAAAATCGAGCTAACTCAGGTGACTGATCTCTTTTGTTTTGAGTAATGGGATGATTTCCGTCATTTGATTCTTCAAATAAAGAGGGAGTGGACTTTCCGCTAAGCTTTAAAGTAATCTTCGGTACTTGATTGGTCGATGTGTCGGCCGAGTGTGAAAGTTTTTCCGAAATTGTGGCACCTACTAAGGATGCAGTATCAAGAGTGGTGCAATTTGCATTAGGATTATGCAAACCTAATTCGGGATTCACCAGCTGTTGAAAGTCTGTTAAAGCCTGAAAGGAAATAACATATATATAGAGATATTTATTCAAGAGATCTAATAATATTATAAGTCAATTGAAAAGGATGCTACACTTTAGGGGCGTACCTGTTTGTCTTTCCTTTTATCTTTTTTAAGTTTTTTTTCTAAACCTTCACCCTTGTTTAAACTAGTCCAATCTTTATTTCTTGACCTTTCCTTTTTGTCTTTTTTTTTTTTAATTTTTCCATCCTTCGACTTTTTGAGTTTTTTGTGGTCTTTTATTGTTTTCAAGCTATCTACTGGCAAACTATTTGCTGGAGTGATTGTGACATCATATGTAGAAGAATCAATGAAATTATGTGTTTTGTGTGGATCCTCCGCAGCTCCTGGTTGAGCCGACGAAAGTTGCATAGATGTTGATGTCACTCCGGCTGCTAAGCTCGTTAAAGGAATAGTCATTGAAGAGTACGCCAAGCCACTGTCCACTCGCGATAAGGGAATAAGATCGGCACCTCCAGCCAAACTCATCTTGTCATTACCAATAAAATTTAAGTTAAAAGAGGATGAGGGTGTTGACATGATTTTTATTTGATTAATGTTTGCGTCTTCAGTATGTTTTTTTAACTTATTAAAGCATTCCACTGAAGAATTATTAAAGGTTGGCAGGCAAGAGCGTTCGCTGGGCACGAACGTTGTACATGAAAGACTTGATGGCTGAATTAAGGAAGACTTATTGTTTAATGTATGCATGAGGTTAATGCTGGTAGTGTCTGTTGAATGTTCCTTTCTTAAAGATGAAAAATCGTCCGAGTCATCTGACACTTCAATAGGGTCACCTATATTACCGGTAGCGCTTTCTTGTCTAATTAATTTCTCATCAAATGGCCTAAAGATTCGAAGTTGAACATTAGAACTTTTTGGTAAAGCAAATTGTTTATCCATAGCAATCCTTTTGTGTTCTTTTTGTGTTTCATAATTTTTATTTTCGCTTTTGAACCAATATTGTCCTGTCACCTGTGGTGAAATGTAGTTTGTTTTTAGTTTCATTGAATCCGGTACAAGCGAGGCTACGTGACAGAAGTTTCGTGCAAACTTTGGTTCTTTCATGGAGTCACTACATATTTTGACACTCGGTACATGATCTGCAAGGTTAATAAAATGAAAGAGGCATATATAATTATTTTTAATCTGAAATAAATGTATAAGCAAGTCTAGCCTAGGGGTTTTAATAACTAAGCACTTACATATATATCCATTCTAGTATATTCGAGACTATAAATATAATGCTTGTGAATTCTCTTAATGTATAGCTGGCTTGCAAAATCTTTTCAACTCGACAACTCAACATGACGCTTTGAATTATATTTCTCCCCTTATATATACATATATAAGATATTCTGCGGTCCTGGTTTCGACCTCATTCCAAGCTACCTTTTGAAACAATAAACTTTAATTTTCAGCAAATGGTTTTCTATACTTTTTTTCCTCGAAACATTTCCGCAGTTTGAAATGAATTCATAACTATCTATTTCCATAGAAATTACGATTTTCAAAACTACCTCGGTATTGAGGAACCTTGAGGAGGCTTTCAAACGTTTTTGAAAATTACGGAAAATGTATGTCTTTAAAATTGCAATATCAGTTTAATCATCTTTAACTTATTTTATATACAATC
Organism: Chymomyza fuscimana; assembly: GCA_949987675.1. Classification (NCBI taxonomy): domain Eukaryota; kingdom Metazoa; phylum Arthropoda; class Insecta; order Diptera; family Drosophilidae; genus Chymomyza; species Chymomyza fuscimana. Next base: position 6,112,605 of record OX465092.1, read on the forward strand.
TATCACTTAGACAATAAGTAAATCTTTTGGAAATTATAATTTAACAGAAAATATAGTTAAGCTCCACTTTTTTTTAAATGCTATATGTAGAAATAAAAAAAAAAGAATACAAATTTTAAAAACTTTTCTTTTTCTGACTTTGTGGCAACACTGTAAATTTGGATCGCACATTAAGCCCTGGTTTCGCAAATTGGCGTGAACTTTCTGTTGACTGTTGATTAATAAAAAAATTGTTGCAATTGATTAAATTTTATTTATTTATTTATATACAGCTTATAGAAAATTACAAATAGTATAAAAGCTTAATTTTTAAAGCTATAGCGACTAGGCCTGAAGCTTACATAAATGTTGTATTTTAGCATGCATGTAATAACAGTAATTTGTTATTTTTTTTTTTTTCAAATAACAAAGAATTGGTGGGCTATTATAAATTAAGTTAATATTATGATTATTCAAGTAAGTGAATAAGATTAGTTTTTTCCATGAACTTAATGATTTTGGTAATGTTGTCACGATTGGGAAGTGATAAAAAAGTGCAGGGATCAGTGTTTGGGAAGCATTGTATTCTTAGGTTATTGAATGAGGGGCATGATGTAAGGATGTGAAGAACAGATATTGGTAGGTTGGAGTTGCAGTAGTTACATAGGTTGGATAGGGATTGGTCGAAGAGATGCTTATGGGTTAGAAAGGTGTGCCCAAGACGAATTCTGATGAATTTTAAAAAATGAGTGCGTGGGAGGGAAGAGTTTAATTTGCTGTGATCATAGCAGTATAGATTGTTTTTATGTGTGTTTTGTTATGTGTGTACTGTTTTGCAATGATTGTTGGTGAGATTCCAGATGTTCTGTTCATTTTCTTTTCTGTGTAGTTTTTTAATATAGTTAATGATGTCTTTAGTGTTGAAGTTCTCTTGGATCATTAAAGGTAATAGGGAACTATTTTTAGCTGCTTTGTCAGCTGTTTCGTTGCCTGCGATATCGCAATGGCCAGGTATCCAGATTATTTTTATCTGTGGAAAATTCTTAAGAAGCAGTTGTCTGATTGTTGTAGCATAATAAGAGTCGTTTTAAAGATGTTTGATTGATTCTATAGCTGAAAGTGAATCTGAGCATATTGCGTAGTATTTGCGGCTGTTTCTAATTCTGATTATTGCGTGGAAGATGGCTATTATTTCTGCAGAATATATTGAACTGTATGGTGGAAGGAGTGATTGTTGGATAACACTAGTCGACAAATTTAACACTTTTTTTTTCTCCAGAGATGAGACTTATATTTTATGTTAGGGTAATGTTTCAGCGTTAAAAAACCGTTTTTTTTTTTAACCTCCCATAGCTTGTTTTTTTTTTATGGCTATTTTAATGAAAAATGCCATTTTTCAAAATACGGTTGCACATATGAGGTCATAAAAACTGTACTAATTCGAATTTTTTCATTATTATTTTTTTTTTCAAAAGAAGAGAGTACTACCTTTCCAAAATGCCCCAAATCATAAAAATTGGAAACCTTAAGAAAAAACTACAGCCGAAAGAGTGTGCACAAAACCCCAAAAAACACAACATTTTGGTGACTTTTTTTGCAAATATCGCTATTTCTTTCAGAAAAATTCCTTGACACTTAAAAAGTTAGCTATTTAATGTTATTGGTCATGATATGTAGATACGATTTCTATATAATTTCGTCTTTTTATGTCAAAAAATGACTAACTTATTGAATTTTTAGTAAAAATGAAAAAAATGTCCTTTTTTCGAAGTAATTTTTTTTTGTCACTTTTAACTGCATTAAACTTTTGAAAAGTGATTCACTCTTCTATATTTGAATTTTTTTTTACAAAGTAGGATTCAGTACCTTTCAAATAAGCCCTTTTTCGACAAATTCAAACTGCCCATTGAACGCCAGTTGCTGAATATATCACTATAAGTATACGAAAAATCATGATTTCACCAAAAAAATATGACTAAAAACTAAAAATGCATATTCGTTTTCATTCTTTTGAGTTTTTATCAGCTAATGCCATCTATTGACAAACAGCAAGAAGTTAGTTGCGCACCTAATATATATACCTATATATATATATGTATATACAATTGATGGCGAGGAATTTTGAACATGCCCATATATGGTCAACATAAATAGGCTTTATTGCTATATCGCTATATGGACAAGGAGTAAAATTACTTTTACAGGAGTCACGGTGACATCAGTTCGAAATAGAAGCAACTATTTAGCAGAATGTTTTTCTAAACATGGTGAAATATGTTATTGCAATGACACTAAGAAACTGTTCGCTAATATGAAACAACCATTTGATGAATCGAAATGGAGATTATTTATCGACGGCTCTAAAACGAGTATAAAAGCAGTGCTTTTAAGCAACGGAAATGAAAAACCATCCATTCCAGTTGCTTTTGTAACACAAATGAAAGAAGAATTTGAAACGATAAAAGCTATACTGAAATTAATAGAATACAACAAGTTCAAATTCAAAATTATTGCGGACTTTAAAGTTATTGCAATCCTAATGGGATTGCAGAGCGGTTACACAAAATACAACTGTTTTCTTTGTTTATACAACAGTAGAGCATATAAAGATCAAAAAAGATCTATGGCCTGAAAGGATAAAATACACTCCTGGTATATATAACGTTGTATCCGAACCATTCGTCGCAAAAGAAAACATTATTATACCTCCACTGCACATCGAATTGGGTCTAATGAAAAATTTTGTTAAGGCAATTGGGAAAAATGGAAATGATTTGGCAATCGCTTACCTAGAAAACGAGTTCCCTAAATTAAGCAAGCTAAAAGTCAAGGAAAGAATATTTGTGGGTCCTCAAATTCGCAAAACAATGAAAAGCAACGAATTTAGAAAAACTTTGGCACCTGATCAAATGCAAGCGTGGAACTCTTTTCAGAAAGTGGTAGAAAAATTTCTTGGGAATCAAAAAAGCCCAAATGCTAAATTTATTGTTGATGAAATGCTTCATTGGTATGAAAAAATTGGCTCAACATTAGTAAGTCTGAAAATGCATTTTTTGAAATCGCATTTTCAACATTTTCCAGAAAATTTGGGTGCAATGAGCGACCAACACGGTGAAAGATTTCATCAGGACATTAAAAATATGGAAGATCGATTCAGTAGTCGTTTCACGGAAAAAATGTTGGGTGAATATTGCTGGTTTTTGATTCGAGAATCAGATAAAAAACTCAAAAGAATGAAAACGAATATGCATTTTTAGTTAATTTTTTTATTTTTTGAATTTTTTAATTTTTTTTAAGATTGTTGTTGATAAACTTGTTACCGTTATATGCAATAAAAAATTATACTGTAAATCCCCAATTAATGTTTTATTAAAGCACCATTATAAACAAAAAATTTCATATTTTTTTGGTGAAATCATGATTTTTCGTATACTTATAGTGATATATTCAGCAACTGGCGTTCAATGGGCAGTTTGAATTTGTCGAAAAAGGGCTTATTTGAAAGGTACTGAATCCTTCTTTGTAAAAAAAAATTCAAATATAGAAGAGTGAATCACTTTTCAAAAGTTTAATGCAGTTAAAAGTGACAAAAAAAAATTACTTCGAAAAAAGGACATTTTTTTCATTTTTACTAAAAATTCAATAAGTTAGTCATTTTTTGACATAAAAAGACGAAATTATATAGAAATCGTATCTACATATCATGACCAATAACATTAAATAGCTAACTTTTTAAGTGTCAAGGAATTTTTCTGAAAGAAATAGCGATATTTGCAAAAAAAGTCACCAAAATGTTGTGTTTTTTGGGGTTTTGTGCACACTCTTTCGGCTGTAGTTTTTTCTTAAGGTTTCCAATTTTTATGATTTGGGGCATTTTGGAAAGAAAGTACTCTCTTCTTTTGAAAAAAAAAATAATAATGAAAAAATTCGAATTCGTACAGTTTTTATGACCTCATATGTGCAACCGTATTTTGAAAAATGGCATTTTTCATTAAAATAGCCATAAAAAAAAAACAAGCTATGGGAGGTTAAAAAAAAAAACGGTTTTTTAACGCTGAAACATTACCCTAACATAAAATATAATTCTCATCTCTGGAGATTTTTCATCGTCGACTAGTGTAATTGTATCAGTGTAGGTTATTCCGAAAGATGTTATGTTCAGTGATTTTGAGCCGTCTGTGAAGATAAACGTATGCGAGGGAAGTGTATTTTTTATTTCTAAAAATTTTATTTGGAAAATAGCCGGCAAGGTATCAGATTTTGTGAGATGATGGAGGCTGGTGTCTATGGTTGACGAGTTGAAAATCCAAGGGGGGAAAGAGGGTTTGGGCAGGGGAAAGGCAGTTGTAGGTAGGCCTAGTTTTTTACAGAGTTCTAATGAACGGTAAAGGGACGATGTAAACTTGGGAGTTTTATTGGATCTTAATATTTTGAATGTAGGCGTGGCAATAGGAGAATCACTGGCGTGGACAATTGACTTATTTAATTTTGCGAGGGAAATCTGATATCTTATTTCGAGTGGTTGGATATTGGTTTTAAAGAGGATATTGTTAATAGGCGTTGATCTCAAGGCGCCTAATGTGAGTCTAAGCGCCGAGTGCTATATGCTTTTTATTCTGTTTAGCTGAGAGCGTGGGGCATTACCATAAAGGTATAAGCCATAGTCTCTTTTGGACATGATTATTGAGTTTATTATGCGTATAAGGGTAAGGGGGTTGCAGTTGAACTTTTTGTTAGAGGCATTTGATAATGTTAAGTTTTTTTTTGAAAGGGCGATTAAAAGGTTCTCGATGTGTTTGTTCCAGGTATACCTTTTACTAAAGATGATACCGAGAATTCTGAGGCTGTCGACATTGATGATGGGTAATGAGTTTGACGTTAGTTGGAATGAGCATGACGTCTTTTTGCAGAAGTGAATGTGTTTGCATTTTGAGATTGAGAGTTTTGCGCCAGAGTAGTCACACCAGGAAATTATTTCGTTAAATAAAGGATCCAGGGAATCAAGGGTATGGGCTTTATTCATCTTTTTATGCCCGGTACCGTATGGTACAAAGAGAATATTAAGTTTGTGCAAGCCGAAAATGTATGTAACATACAGGAGGAGACCCCCAAAGTTACCTAAAGTATGATCAGGGTGACTAGAGAAGTCGATATACCCATGTCCGTCTGTCTGTCTGTCCGTCTGTCTGTATGAACGCCTAGATCTCAGAGATGGTAAGAGCTAAAGCAACCAAATTTTCAGATTAGATGCGCTATTATGTCAGGGGAGACAAGCTTATTTTATTTTTTTGATATCGGGGTTATATCATATAGCTCCCATAGGGGTGTTTCAGAGGACCTCGAAAAAAACAAAAAGTTTTAGATGGCGCAGAAGTCAAATTGTTTATGTGCTGAAATTATCATATTGAGTTTGTTAAATGCTATAAGAAAGAGAATAACCGAAAGTGGAGAACCTTGTGGTATGCCATGAGAGAGTGGAAAAGAGTTTGAGTATGTGTTGCCGATAAATACTGTTATTTTACGGTTGGTCATAAAATTTTGTACGAAATTGATTATTTTTCGTCCGATCTTCCAACTTTTTAATTGAGCCTTATGGTTTTTTTGTTTTTTTGATTTTAATGGCTTGCCTAGAGAGTTGGGTTTGTTGGCATAGAGTCTAATTTTTAAATCATCTTTTAGATGTGAAGAGGATGCTGAAGAAGAAGCTGATATGGTAGAGGTTGAGGTGGTTTCCATAGGTGTTACAAAATCATCGTATTTGGTTAAGTTACGCCTTAGATGGAGCTGATGTGCCAGAGGTTGAGGTGGTATCAATAGGTGTTTCAATATCATCGTATGTTGTCAAGTTACGCCTTGGAATTTTGATTAAATTGATGGTATTTTTAATGGATGAGTTTTGGTGGGTGTTTGATGGTTGTGGTTTTTGCTGGTGAACTTCGATGGTGGCTGAGTGTTGAGCAGTTATGGTGGAATATGAGGTTGCTTGGTGAGCGTGACGTGTGTAGTAACTGGTAGTGGCAGTTAACTCTTTTTGCTTAATAAAAGCAGGGTAAGACTTGTCTAAAGGACTGTGATTAGTTGATGCAGAATTTTGAATTGTTGCATGTTTCGTTTTCATCAGTATGTTGCTGGTCGGAGCAGTTTATACATAATTTCGGCGATTTACAGATAATGGTGGGATGTCCGAACTTTAAGCAATTGTGGCATCTGAGTGGGAGTGGAACGTATGGACGTACGTTTACTCTCTCATATCCAACCATAATTGTTTCTGGGATTGTCAGTGAAGCGAACGTTAATACGTTTTTAATATTTTCCATACTTCAGTAATTTTTTGATTTTTTAGCTCGTTAAGGATTGTTTCTTCATCAATGTTGCGTAATTCATTACAGTAGATAACACCCTTGGAAAAATTAAGAGTTTTGTGTTCGGTAACTGTGACAGGAAAGTCTCCAAAGAATGTAAGTTACAGAAGTTTTTCTGCTTGTGCGTTGTTTTTTGTTTTTATTAATAGAGCGCCGGCTCTTGTTTTTTTGCACATTTCAACTTCCCCGTTGCATGCATAATCTATGACTTTTTTTAATAGAAAAACAGATACATTTTCAAATGATCTATTGTCGGATATGATTATGTTAATAAATTTTGAATGTAATGGTTTTTTTTAAGCCTATTTATATCCGGTCGCAGCATTTTTGTTGCTATAGGGCCGAGGCCCAAAATGTGAAGGTAGGTTAATTTCTAGAAGGTTCTAGATGACAGAGAAGTCTCAAAAAATTTTCGCTGTCACTTTTTTCTTTGAGATTTTTTTATTTTATTTTTTGTCAATTTATATTTAATTATGTAAGCACTTAAGTTTACTGATTAATACGAGAATGCCACGAGCGTAGACTTGTCCATAGATTTGATAAATTTAATTATAACTGATTATTTTTATTTTATTTTTTAACACACGACAAATTGTACGACCGTACGTAACAGCGCTGCCAACTCGAGTGTGTTCAATTGATTAAATATAAAAGTATTACTATTGAAAATTAACTTTAAGTATTTAGAGTCAATTTTTGGACCAATTTCAAGAAGTTGATAGTTCTTCCGTACACCGGGGTTATATTATATAGCCAAATTTGGCATTGGGAAGTTTTTTAGAGTTTCCAAGCACTATAATAAATTGTTTTAAAATCGGTGTACTATATCATATAACCTCAAAGGAACGATCGGTAAAAAAAATTGGTCCTTTACCGTCACTTCATCGCCCATAAAATGAGGTCTTCCTGCCTCGGCTTAAAAGACAGTTGGCTTCGACAGTATCAGAGAACATCAGACATGAGACAGACTCCAGATAAAACGCTGGTATATGTTTTGTCTGTATTCATAAAAAAAGAATGGGCATGTTAAAATCGGGCGCGGACGATTTTGCGATACCATGTACCACTAGATTGCAATTGAATCCGGTATATTGCTTAAGAACTCCAAAAGACATATTATTGCCAAATTTGGTTACGATATTTTCCTAAACAAAGAAAAAACAGACGAATTTTGCACCTAAAAGTTTTTTTTTTACCGATCGTTCCTATGGGAGTTATATGATATAGTCAACTGAATTTGATAAAATTTGGAACTTTAGAAAACTCCTGAAAGTCAAATGTGGTTACGACATCTTCATAAACATACGAATTATCCATCTAAAACTTTTGTTTTTTTTCGAGGTCCTTTGAGCTATATAATATAACCCTGATATCAAAAAAAAAAGCCGTTTATACGGACGGACAGACAGATGGACATAGGTATAACGACTTCTCTAGTCATCCTTATCATAGTTTAGGTAACTTTGGGGGTCTCCGACGGGTCCTTCTGTATGTTACATACATTTTCGGTTTGCACAAATACAGGGTATACAAATTCAAAATTCGTAACCCGAAAATTTTTGGTTTATGCCAAGCAAATTGGCTTTTGGACCATACTGGCAGAAGTGCTTATCATAATTTCGCGTAGAGAATGACTCAAGCCAGCCTGTCCGTATAAGCATGTGGGTCGCTATGAATGTAAGAAGTAGACTCATGACGCTATCTAGACGCGTTTCCTGTAGTACAATTTTTAAACCCGGTCGAAATTTATTCACATGGCCAAGATGGTACGAAAACAAAAAATATAGCAATCCCAGATTTGAGTCGTTGCAAATCGGTGACCTAATAATAATAACCGTTATACCATTCGAGTTTATTAACTTATGTATTTTTATTACTGAGATAGTCAGAACCAAGGCACAACGAGAATGGGAACTGAGTCCTGTTGTCGCATCTCCCGGTTTGCGATTTCACAAGAGCAGGACTGTTATAGTGTGAGGAACCAGTGTACGAAAACAAAAGAAACTTTTAACAAAAACAAACTTCGTCCAAGCTGCAAACTTTTTATTTTTATACCCTGTATCTATAGGTACAAAGGGTATACTAGATTTGTGCAATCCGTGGCATCTGTGGAAAGCGCGAAATTTGAAAATGTCAAATTTTTTCATACTTGATGTGTTTTTACAAAATGAATAAAATACATGAACACATAGTTATTTTTTTTTACACATGTATTTTTCATTTCTCATCGCTTTTCGAAGAATTGGCCCTTGTTCCGGTCGATGCAAAAAAAGAGCAAATTCTTCGCAACTCATATGGAAATTTAATTTCGTCAGAAGCTCTGCCTTCACCAGTTCGACTCTCATTCGATTTCTCAAATCGGTCCAAACATTCTTCATCACTGATAAAACTTTTTCTACATAGGCATTGCTGATGGGGATCGATAAAACATTTCCAACCATTAAGGGCAATTGGATAAATCCGTCAAAACTTTTGAAAATTTTTATCCATTTTATATCGACAGGGAGGTCAATTTGTTTTATTTTGGGGATAATCTTCGCCAAAGAAAGTACTTCGTCGTAAAGAGCGTCTTCGTCAACATCAAGATCAACCGCTTCAGCCGCTCGAAGAAATAGTTTTCGGTCTACTATTTCGTCGTCAAGGTTCAACACTGAAAAGTGTTGAAATGGAGATTTCTCATAATCGTACCATTTTCCCAATTATGTAAGAGCTCGATGGTAAACTAGTAATGCCCCTCTCTCAAATTTCGATAGTTGATGCTGTGTCAAATGAGGTAGACTTTTCTTGACTTTAGATCAGCGCGATCTAAGCTTGTAGCCAACTAAACATAAACTGATTTTGTGTTTTCTGCCACACAGCATCAAAGCCACGGAATTTTAATGCTAGAGCGCTTTAGTTTTGTGAGAGTAAAAAAGCAAGCACGCTCTCTAAGCAAGAGCCGAAGTCATACACAAGCAACTTCGTGTCTGTTGCTTTGCGACGTCAGCGTAGAAATACGTCACAGCGGCAGAAAATGTTCAATACAAACGCAAAAAAAAAATGCATATGCATATTTTGCCGACCACTGCTTTAGATCCAAACTACTTGTCATCCATTCTGGTTTGCAACCCATCTCTCAATTCAGTCATTACACTGTGAATGCGTGTACTCATCACTGTTCCTTTTTACAGATTTTTTTTATACTTTTGGTCATGTGGTGCATAAAATGATGAACGAAGTATAAATAGCATTCTGGGAACGTTTAATTTTCGTTGAAGTCGTCGTTCAGTTCATTCTCTTGATCTTTCACAAAGTTCCAAATCGTTTTGTCAACTTCATCTTGTCCTTCATTGATAAAATATTGCTTTAAACCCGGCCATATTTGATAATCCGCTCGATTGCTGGAAAAAGGGACAACTAAATTCGAATTTACTTAGTTCACATGGCGGCCCGGCAAAATTTTCATTGGCCCGGCGGCTCGACGCCCACTTCCTAGGCCCGGCATTGCCAGGCGAGGCCCGGCCAGCCATCAGCCATGCGAAAGGGTCACTTTTAGTAAACAATTCTAAATTTATCTATCTCTTTTGACTTGCTTAAATTTATACCACTATTTCCTCAATTCCTCGTTTTTTTTTCCGGGTCATTTTTATTTGTGCAGCTACTACTTAATAAGACTAATTATTTTGGCGAGAGACAGTAGTAATGCAAGTGTCGGTAACAGCTGGTCAAAGCAAACAAAACTCGTAGACATGGCTGATGGATTCATAAAGCAAAAATCTCGCTGCTGGTGCACACACACGCACAAAAATTGGCCGCGGAAGAAATACTCTACAAATACACACAAAATAAGCAAAACGACAATTAATCGTTTGCGAAATGTTTCCAGTTTAAGTTCTCTTGATTAGCTCACCTACTCGAGTACTTTTCGGAACGTGTTTGGTTTTCGTTCGTAACCACAAACAATACAAAAACAAACGAAACTTTATTTTTGTTTTCATTCGTTTGGGTTTTGCTAAAAGCGAAACAAAACGAAAAATAACTTTTTGTTTCGTTTGTTTTCGTACTCAGACAGAAACACCTCACGGAACACAAATGTTTGTATTTAATTAATTCAAGTAAAACACTTACCGTGTAGCTCGTTGATTGTGCTCCCAAGGTTTATCGTTGATGCTGTTAAAGATTCATATGGTGGTATCAACATGTCGGGACGCACGGAATCAGCAACGCTGTTAGACAAGCATGTGGTTTGGAAAATACCTGGACCAGACGGTATTAGCCCTGGTCTTGGGGAAAAGTGCAACAATGGCAGCATTGGTAATAAATTAGTTTGGTCATTTGGATATAGTGTTGCGTTTTTAAGTACTTCTGAACTTCTGAAATTCGGGGATAAGTCACTCTGTGCCAGTAAGCTTCCCGATGGTTTTTTATCAGTTAAAGATTGGTCTGTCAACGCCTGTATGTCGCTCTTTTTACTTTGAGGGGACTTGCATATTTCAAATGTTGACTCCGGAGGAAAACGATTTAAAACTGTATCCAATGCAAACAGTTTTTTATTAATTATTGGATGGGCTGTAAACGATTCCAATAAGTTCGCATTAAATTGCTTATCCAATGCACTGGATTTGGTTTTCTTTCTTTCCTTTTTCGCTTTACTTTTTAACTTTAAGTTTTCAGTGGAATTTTCATATGGTAAAGTAATTGCTTTTGTCGAATATTTACCCTCTTCCACTAAATCCAAGTTTAATGGTTGGATGGGTGAAAGTGATGGTGGAGTTGTATGGCTCATTTGCATGTTAGATACGTATGAGAGATTAGTTATCTTACTATGCTTATTTCGTGTTAAAGAGTCCAGAGTAAACATCGGTGTGGTCGAAACCTTTGGATGATTTTTGCTACCGGGCTTACGGCCCCGCTTTTTGGGTTTGGTGGTGGAGTCTAAGCCCCCAAAGGTATCTTGAACAGGTGTAAAAAACTGTTGATCGATGTGATCCGGGTGATTTTGTTTCGCTACAGAGTTGCTTGAACCTTCATTTTGACTCAAATCCTCTGAAGTTACAGTATTAGCTGGTGTTATAGTAGTACCAGATGGTAAATTAATTAAAGGGTGTCCGTTTGGCATATTTTCAAATAAAGTCGTCGAAATTTCGGTTTGCGCATTCCGAGGAAAGGGCTTAATTGCTTTTTGTTTTGATATTTTTTTAAAAATATTTAGCTTATTTCGATCAGGTTCATTGGAAAGTTTTATATCAATTGGTTCCCTGTAGTCAGTACGACCTTGCAATGATGAATGAGCTTCTATTGTTGACAGTATATTATGGCTAACCGCCATTGTTGACGTTGTTGTTGTTGTAGGACCTTCCGTATCCCCAGAAGAAAATACTATACTAGATGATGATGCATGCTTTGGGACTTCATTTTTGATAGTTACATTCAATGAACATTCAATACTTTGACTTAAATTTACTTTCGGTATTTCATCAATTGATGATTTCGATGGTGGGGGTATACCTTTTTGATTCTTTATTTGCTTTTGTCGATGCTTCGATTGCTTTTTAAGTAGTTTGGTTAACTGGAGTCTTTCGGTAACACTTTCACGAGGTTCAGCTAAATTCATATGCTTTTTCGTTTTTCTGAATGCAGCAAAAGGAGTTGTACTATCGTTTTGACATATCGCGGATTTCGAAAGTTTGTGGTACATTTTTAGGGCCTTCCGCTGCGCTTTTTCGTTAGCTTTGGTGGACGAAACTGGACCTGTTTGTTTATTTAAATAAGCAGCAGCAAAATGTTTCTTCTTAGTTTTTTTAGAAGTCTTGCCATTTGACGCATTATCAGGTATTGTATAAGGATTTATTTGAGTTACTGTGTTATCGTTATTGGAATCATTATTCGATGTTGTCTTTTGTTGTTGGAACAGTGCTTGGACTGAGTTCATAGTGGAACCATCAATATCTAAATTTTTTAATTTTTGGTCAGGTGGCGAACAAGGCGGTGCATGAAGACCCTGACATTTTTCTTTAATAGACAAAAAACAGTCAACATTAGTACTAAAAATACAAAATTTGTATGCATTATGCTTTTAATTTTACAATATAATTAAAATTAGTAATCACTTAAACTTAAATATTTTACAAGAAGGGTCTAGCTGAATAAGGTAATGAAAACTTCTTCCAACGATTTTAAAAAACTAATGATGCAGATCGATTCATAGGTCTCAAAATTTAATTTCTAAACATATCGCGTTTTGGCCTAATTAAAATAAATGTGTTTTTTACTTTTTATTAAATTGTGACTAAACAACTGAATATTATTGAACCAATTTATTTTGTTTTATCTTTAAAAAAATAATTTAATATTTTTTTAATCCTCAAATTTTTAAGCAAATTTTATGGGTTTCTAAGTATATTCCTTAAATATTTCAATCACAATGATTTTTAAACACTCTTTCTATCCTACCTTTATATGGGGTAAATATGAATTAAATCGATGATGATGAAAAATTAAAGAACACTTTTTAATGTCATATTAGATCCCTTATTTTTCCATAGGAGACAATTAAATTTTATTTTTGATATCGGAATTATAGGGGTGTTTTAAAGGAACTCGAAAAAAAACAAAAATTTTAGATGGATAATTCATTTGTTTATAAAAATATCATAACCAAATTTTGCAAAGAAATAAACAATATATCGGATTTAGTTGCAATGTGGTGGTACAGGGTGTTCCAAAGTCGTCCGCGCCCGACTTTAACGTACGCCTTCATTTGTACAAAATTCGTTGCATTTAAATTTCAGAAAAAATCCAACGATTTTGAGATATATATGAAAAACAACAAACACGATATCTAACTTTTAAATTTAAACAGGCATTGTGCTTGAACCAATTAACCTACAACCTTGTAGGTGCCACGCCCTCTACTCACAAATACGAGAACTCGGTTTCAGACTTAGAACAAGGTCCCTAACGATCCCTGAAAGTTTCATCAATTAAGTATTTTTTTCCAGCAGACGTTTTTTTTGAGCCTTCGTTTACTGTACTATAAACAGTTCAAAGAAGGCAGATAACGCGTTGAAGACGAGGAACAGTCTGGGCGACCATCTCACGACAATGCGCCATCTCACACTGCATTGATTCTGCGATATTTATACCCTGTACCGTATGGTACAAATGGTATATTAAGTTTGTGCAAGCCGAAAATGTATGTAACATACATAAGGAGACCCCCCAAAGTTACCTAAAGTATGATCAGGGTGACTAGAGAAGTCCATATACCCATGTCCGTCTGACCGTATGAACGCCTAGATCTCAAAGATGGTAAGAGCTAGAGCAACCAAACTTTCAGATTAGATCCCTTATTATTCCATAGGAGACACGTTTATTTTATTTTTTTTGATATCGGGGTTATATTATATAGCTCCCATCCAAATGCTTCAGAGGACCTCGAAAAAAACCAAAAGTTTTAGATGGATAATTCGTTTGTTTGAAAATGTTTGAAAGTATGAAAATTAATGAAGATAAAATCAAATACTTCGTGAAATCAAAGCGCCCGCCTCGAGAAAGTTTCTTAGAAATTCGAGAATATAAGTTTCAATCCGTACAACAGTTCAAATATCTCGGCGTTGCGTTCGTAAGCACTGATGACTCGTCATGCGCTGTAAATGACCGTATTCAAGCCGCAAACAAATCCTATTTTGTGCACTCAAAATTGTTTAAATCAAAAATCCTCTCAAGAAGTACGAAATTCAATATGTACAAGTGCCTCGTTCGACCAGTGCTAACATATGGGTGTGAAGTTTGGACCCTGAAAGCAGCTGAACTAAAGCAACTCAGCATCTTTGAAAGAAAAATTATGCGAAGGGTGTATGGTCCACTACGATTAAATGACGGCACATATCGACGCCGATACAATGACGAAATTGAAACCATGATGAGAGGCGAAAAAATTGTGCGGTTTATTAAGTCTCAAAGAATGCGATGGCTGGGCCACGTGCTACGCAGGAGCGACGAGGCACCCACAAAAAAGCTATTACTCTACAGAGATCTAGGATGCCGAGCTAGAGGCAGGCCAAAAAAGCGATGGATCGACTCAGTAGAAGCGGATCTGTACTCAATGAGGGTCCAGAACTACAAGCTAAAGGCGTTGGACAGGGACGCATGGAGAAAGATTGTGAAGGAAGCTTTGGCCCACACCGGGCTGTGATGCTAATAATAATAATAATTCGTTTGTTTATGAACAAACGTAACCAAATTTGTCACTCGGAAGTTTTTTATAGTTCCTAATCACTGTACCAAATAGCTTATATCAATCAAAAAAATTCATTGTGTTTTATTTGTTTGTGAAGATTCCGTGACAAAATTTAGAAATCGGAAGGTTTTTAGAGCTCCCAATCACTGTACCAATTTTAAGGAAAATCGGTTGACTATATCATATAGCTCCCATAGGACAGATCGGTCAAAAAAACGTTTTTTGTACAAAATTCATTGTTTTTCGTTTGTTTGTGATGCTATCGTAACCAAATTTGGCATTCAGAAGTTTTTAAGAGTACCCAAGCACTGTACCAAATTTGATCAAAATCGGTTGACTATATCATATAGCTCCCATAGGACCAACCGGTCAAAAAAACGTTTTTTGTACAAAATTCGTTGTGTTTCGTTTGTTTGTGAAGATTTGGCATTCAAAAGTTTTTTAGAGTATCCAAGCACTGTACCAAATTTGATCAAAATTGGCATACTATATCTTATATTTCCCATAGGAACGATCGGTCAAAAAAACATTTTTGGTTCAAAATTCGTCAGTTTTTGGTTGTTTATGAAGGTATCGTAACCTACTTTGGTAATCAAATGTATTTTGGTGTTCTTAAGCAATTTACCGGATTTTATTGCAAGCAGAGGTACAGGGTATCCCAAAGTCGTCCGCGCCCAACTTTAACGTACGCCATCTTCTACGTTAAAAACGATACCCACACCACTCCACAACCACCGTATAGCACCGTGCGACTTTTGGCTATTCTCTTTTTAGCATGCATGAAGGATTGGACATTTTTTTGGCATAAGTGCATTGTGAATGTACGTGAATATGCTGAATTAGTATAAAACATGAAAAAAAATATATATAAATTCTTACATTGCGAATGGTTAATTTGGTTTAATTTTTATACCCTGTACCGTATGGTACAAATGGTATATTGTGTTTGTGCAAGCCGAAAATGTATGTAACGTACAGAAGGAGAAGTCGGAGACCCCCCAAAGTTACCTAAAGTATGATCAGAGTGACTAGAGAAGTCGATATACCCATGTCCGTCTGTCCGTATGAACGCCTAGATCTCAGAGATGGTAAGAGCTAGAGCAACCAAACTTTCAGATAAGATCCCTTATTAATCCATAGGAGACAAGTTTATTTTATTTTTTTGATATCGGGACTACATTATATAGCTCCCATAGGGGTGTTTCAGAGGACCTCGAAAAAAGCAAAAGTTTTAGATGGATAATTCGTTTGTTTATGAAGATATCATAACCAAATTTGGTAATCGGAAGTTTTTTAGAAACCCCCAGCACTGTACCAAATTTTATCAAAATCGGTTGACTATATCATATAGGTCCCATAGGATCGATCGGTCGAAAATTTGTTTTTTGTACAAAATTCGTTGTGTTTCGTTTGTTTGTGAAGATATTGTAACCAAATTTGGCATTAAGAAGTTTTTTAGAGTTCTCAAGCACTGTACCAAATTTGATCAAAATCAGTTGACTATATCATATAGCTCCCATAGGACCAATCGGTCAAAACATCGTGTTTTGTACAAAATTTGTTGTGTTTCCTTTGTTTGTGAAGATATTGTAACCAAATTTGGCATTCAGAAGTTTTTTAGAGATTTTCAACACTGTACCAAATTTTATCAAAATCGGTTGACTATATCATATAGCTCCCATAGGGCCAATCGGTAAAAAAAACGTTTTTTGCACAAAATTCGTTGTGTTTCGTTTGTTTGTGAAGATATTGTAACCAAATTTGGCATTCAGAAGTTTTTTAGAGATCTTCAACACTGTACAAAATTTTATCAAAATCGGTTGACTATATCATATAGCTCCCATAGGGCCGATCGGTTGAAAAAAAGTTTTTGATTAAAAATTCGTCTGTTTTTGGTTGTTTATGAAGGTATCATAATCTAATTTGGCAATCAAATGTCTTTTGGTGTTCGTAAGCAATTTACCGGATTTTATTGCAAGCAGTGGTACAGGGTATCCCAAAGTCGTCCGCGCCCGACTTTAACGTACGCCATCTTTTGTATTGAATGTAACCTCATACATTTTAATTGAAATTGCGTCATTTAATGCAAATAAATAATTAAAATATTGTTTGTTGAGCAATGTTTATATATTTTTATAATTATATATAAAATAAATCAATTTTTTTCATCATATTACATAATACATTACATATTGTCATATTTAAGAAACTTACTAAAAAGAAAATAAATTTTCATATTTTTTTATTTCATAATGATTTAAAAATTTGTTTTGTAAAAGAAGAAATAATCAAATTTAGCAACCACGAAAATAATCCAGTCTTAAGTCTATCAGATAACAGTACAACATTAAGAAGACTTAAAAGACTGGATGGATAGATAAATTTGGCACATACAAGATATGCTAAACACAATAGTAGGTTTCAGGGGAAACTTGCTGTTATACTTTTATTTTATTAATTATTATTGAGTTTTACTTATTGTCTGAAGACAAATGTGGAGAAAAAAACAAATTTTCTTATTAAGAAAAAAACAAATTTTTTTATTAGGAAAATGTAATGTTAAAAAAAATTAAAAATGTTTTTTAAACAACTTAGACTAAATGAGAATTGGTTCAAAAATATTCAGTAGTTTAGTCACAATTAAATAAAAAGTAAAAAAGACGTTTTTTTAAATGAAGCCAAAAGCAGTTTAAAAACTGGAATTTTGCGAAAATCATTTTTTTTTTACCTGCGAATCGATAAGCAGTGGTGGCAGTTTTCAGTATCTTATTAAAAAACTTGTTTAAGGGTTATTATAAATTGAAATTCATTTTTAACTTTTAAGGAAAGTTCGGACGTGTTTTTATTAGATCAGTATTTAATAACTGCATACGTATAAGTAATTGTTGTGAGTTAAATCAGCATTTGTTGCGTTTAAAAGAAAATATTTAACTACTTACCGATAATTTCGGGTATAAAAGCGTTGGGCAACTTTCCTTCGATTGCAGGAGATATAAAGCCGCCAGATGTCATAACAACACTACTGATTTCACGTATCGCTCGATCTTCTACATCCAGATTTTTTAAAAACGGCATTGGTAAACTGTTCAGAGTGGTAGAAGGGTGCAGCGCTTCTTGGGAATTTACATTTCTGGCCAAGTTTAAATGGTACGTGGAACTGTCTTTGTTTTTATACCCCAGAGTAATATTTTTCTCTGCTTCCACCGATGAACCGGAAGATATTTCATTGTTTGGTGCGTTATTTCTTTCGACCCCAGAAACCGTTGTATGCTCTGTAGACTGCATTGATGGTAAGTATTCATAAATATGCATAGGCCTCGTAAGAGTTTCAGCACTACCCGGTTTCAAAAAATTCATATTTGAAGTTTTTTTTACAGGATAGACCGCGATTTCGCGAGAAAAAGGAACCGGTTCTACATTTTCTATATAGTTAAGAATATCATGGATATTTATTTTTAAGCTCTTTAAGCTTAAATATGCATGATTGAGGTTAGGATACAGCAGGTAGTCTGAAAAATTATTAATTGAACAAGAAAAATTTAATCAAATATAGGTTTAGTACAGTACACAAAAAGTTGGAAGCAAAAAAAAAATACTCAGTGGCTGAAACTTTAAAGCAGTGATGGGCAGTCTCTCAATTTACATAACTCGCGAGGCTATTGCACCAAAATCTGCCGCAGCGCAGTCGGCACACGTACACTCAAATTCTCCCGCTCGCTTGTGCGTGTTTGTCGCTCTTGCGCTCTTGCATGCTGTTTACGCTCTTGTTCGCTCTTGTTCACTCTTGTTCGCTCTTGCTTTTCGTTTGTTTGCGCGAAATAAATCAGCTCAGTCAATGTTCAGATCTTACGGAAGCAAGACGTTCATGCGCAAGGTTGAAAAAATACACTTAACAAAAATGTTTTTGGCATATTGGGAAAATGATTTATTTTTTATTGAAAATATGGATGGCGAAGCACAGTGCCTCATTTGTTGGCGCACTCTTGCTCGCATAGACTTATTTAACATTAAAAGACACTACAATGCAGTACATACTAAATTTAATGAATACAAGGAGGTTGAACGGGACTTAAAGCTTTTAGAGCTCAAGGCCAAATATTTCTTAACATTTGTTGCCGATAGTACTGAATGTTTTCAACCGGAAGTTGAATTTAATAAGAACTCAATTAAAAAAGCTTCATACGTAGTTTCTTTGGCGTTGGCTAAGCATTGCCGTCCTTTTGAGGATGGAGTTTTTTTCAAAGAATTAACATCAGATGTCTTAACATGCTTTGGTGAAAAGTGCCACGAAGCGCTAATTCTTTGTAAAAATATTCCATTATCCCGAAGAACAATTACTCGTAGGACTGAGCAAATTAGTCAGTTTTTATTCACCGCTGCAAAAAATAGGTTGAGGAATTGCAAATTTTTTTCTTTGTCGCTGGACGAAAGCACTGATATTAATAGCATTTCTCAACTTGTTCTTTGCATTAAAACTGTTGATCAAAATATGTCTAGCTACGAGGAAATCTTTGATGTTATTGCATTTCATGGAAGTGTGACGGGAGAGGTTCTTTTTAAAACAATTGAAGCCAAACTTTTTTCCTTTGTCGATAAACAAAAATTAGCTTCCATCTGCACAGATGGCGCTCAGATGATGAGAGGTCACAAAAAGGGTCTTCTGGGCATGCTTAGGCAGTATGGAATCAATTGCCCAGCCTTTCATTGCATTATACACCAACAAGCACTTTTTTCAAAAGAACTGAGTATGATGCACACAATGGAAGTTGCCACAAAAATTATGAACAAGATAAAAGGCGGCCATTACTCATTGACTCACCGACAATTTAAGGAATTCGTAGAAAGCCTGCAAGCTGAGTATGGAGATGTTTTATTATTCTCGGAAATTCGATGGCTTAGCCGGGGAAAAAGTTTAGAGCGTCTATTTAACTTACGGAAAGAAATCGTTGCGTTTTTTAAAACAATGCCCAAAAAAGACTCCGATGAATGTATTACATATTTGGAAAATTTTGATTTTTTGTTGGACCTTGCATTTTTTAAGTGATATTACTGAAATATTAAATATTCTAAATCTAAGTCTTCAAGGAAAAAATATACATATATTTCAATCAGCAACAAAAATAAATAACTTTAAGAGAAAATTGCTGATATTAATAAATGAAATTAAAAACAATAGTTTTATAAACCTCAAAAGAACTACCGAAATTATTTTAGAATTAAAAATTGATAGCATTTTAAAATACCAAAAATATGGAGATATAATTCAGGGAATATATGAAAGTTTTCAAAACCGTTTTCATGACTTAAAGTCCATCAACCCAATGATATGCTTGCATGAGAATCCCTTAACTTGCGATATAAGTGAATTCGAAGTCCCACTTCAAGTAGAATTAAATTTATTGCGCAATGATTTTACAACAACGCTGGAAAGTGGGGAAAAGTTTTGGGCAAATATTGATGACAATAATTATCCAAAACTTAAAAATGAAATATACAAGTTGTACTCAATGTTTGGCACAACTTATAACTGCGAAGTGGCCTTTTCAAGTTTAAAAATTATTTTAAGTAAATTCCGCAATCTAATATCTGATGCCCATATTGCCGATTTATTGCGAATAAAGGAGTACCGAGGCACAATCGACTTGGATGAATTGATAAAATGTTAAAAATATTTGTTTGTCCACTTTATTAGTCACAAATTTTTTTCAGTGCACTGCAAATTTACTGAGAGTTTCGCTGCTCACTCACACAAACAAGTATTTGTTTGTATGGGTTTTGCCCATCACTGCTTTAAAGGATTGTTTGTCAACTTGTTTGCTGATTTTTCAAAAAACACCGAATCATTGGCACTTTTTGAACTTCGACCGCTCATTGTGACATTAGGGCATTTGGGCCTCATCCAGACCCTTGATTACGAAAAGTAGGCCATTCTTGCTTAAAAACGTTTTATAAAATGTGGGTGGAGATCTTTTGCATACTGTTTTTGGTATTATCAAAGAGTATACAAGCATCTTACATGTATAAAGAAGTAGGGTTGGCAGTTGTCACCTCAAGGTGCCTAGCGAGACGAGCTGGCAGTTCGGAGGCAGCAGCGATGAGCGTCAGCGAGAAGTCAGTTACGAAAAGCCGTCTAAGAAGCAGTCAAATCACACGTTTTTAGTCGTTTAAATAAAGTAGTCAGTTGCGCACATAAATTAAGGATCTTACTTATAATACTATATCAATAAACCTTCTAATAATAAATAATCTTACATTTGGGGGCTCGTCTAGTTGAATCTTACATTTTGGAACTCGTCCAGTTTGATCTATGTGTTTATGTGTATTAAAGTTGTGTACAAAAGTCGAAAAAGTCGTACGGCCTTGAGCTGTTTTTTGTGACTCAAAGTTGACAATAAAAGTCGGTAAAATCAGTCGCGTCTTGGTAAAAACAATCTAAAGTTGATGAGCTATATGGTTTTACGTTGTATTAAGTTGTTTGCCGTATAGTTTTAAGTTGAACAGTTGTGTTGGCAGTTGACCTGTGCCTGAAATTTACAAAAGTTGTGAAATTCGCGTTGAACTATGGTGCCTGAGATCCGGTCTAACGAACTAGTGAGATGGTTCTTTAGGGGCCAAGCTGTAGGCCACCGGACGGGTCGCAGGTTGCGGATAGCGAACGGCCTCTCTCCGGGAGGTTAGCTGCAAATAAGCGAGAATTCTTGCAAATAAGCAGTCCCGGACAGGCAGCGGGTGCACAAATGACCGCTGCACTGACGAGGTGTTTGTGTTGCCGCCTACTAAAACATAAAAGGCTTAACAGCATACTGACGCCGCCGACGGACACCCCTAAGAGGGCGTGCAAGGCGGCTCCTCTAGTTACTCTGAAGAGTAAGGCCATAGGGAATGTCCCTACATACGCGGCCACCAGCCAACGGAAACCTTCTGCTACTCCAGCTGCTGATGATGAGGAACGCCCCTCGACGTCAGCGGCCGCAGCTAACAGAGGGCCTCCGCCGTCTGGACAAGCGGTGCGTGAATCCTACGCACACGTGGCACAGGTAGTCAAGATAGCTATCGTGCCCGTAGAATACCCACAGGTGACGCTCACACCTGGGGACCAGACCAGTATAGAGGAGGCCATCATGTTGGAAGTAGCCAACGGATGGAGTACTGCATTGCGCCTAGTAGGCATCCACTTCAAACCGGGTTACCTGGTGGTGGACTGCCTGGGCGATGAGCCAGCTGAATGGCTCTTCAATGTAGCGCCAAGACTATCTGGCTGGAAGGGAGTAGCCTTAGAGGCTCGTAAAGGGGACGATATTCCCAGCGCACATGCTGTTACCGTCTTCCTTCCACGAAGTGCGGGCAAAACTGAGGAATTCCTCATCCGACTGCTGGAAAACCAGAATGATCTATGTGCAGATCTCTGGAAGGTGATGTCGATGCGTACACAGGGACAAGGTGTCCTGATGACGATCGGCATAGATGAGACGACGATGAAGACCATCGTCGAGCAGGGTTATCGGCTGTTCTTTCGGTTCGGCACCGTTTCAGTGCATGGACTCCGAAAAGGCCCACCCAATGTTGCTGCAGATGGGAACTCCCACGTAGCCACACAGCCGGTCCCCGGGCAGCCTGAAACACAAGGCCCCATCGAGGCGGTTACCTCGGTAACCCCAAACACCCCTTCGGCACCCACTCCAATGCATATTCCTGCAAATCTTGAGGAATGTGAAATGGATGTGGAGCCGATGTCGTCGCAGGAACTACAGGAGGAACTCCTCCAGCAGTCAGAGGACGAAGTAGCCGACGTCACCCTGACGGAAGGCGGCGCATCAGGAGATGCGTCAGGTGGTGTGGGAAACCCCACCCACTAATGACTGCCAATCCCTTCAACTGTTGCACCAAACTAGCCCAGGTGAACATCCATCACGCCAAGGCGGCTTCGGCCGTCCTGGCCAGGATGTTCACTAAAGACCACCTCGGGCTAGCGCTCGTGCAGGAGCCATGGTGCAACAAGGGAATAAAAGGCCTGCACACCGGTGACTCAAAGGTAATATGGGACCAGAGTCACGCCTCACCTCGAGCCTGTATAGTAGCTAGAAAATATATTAATTATACAATTCTTTCAGAATTCCTGACGCGCGATTGTGTACCCATCGATGTCCAGGATATTGGAGCGATGAGGACAATCGTTATCGCTTCAGCTTATCTAGCTGGCGATAACCTAATACCACCCGGGGAGTTAACCGGTCTCGTCGAACACTGCCACAGACATGGACTGCCGCTGCTTATAGGATGTGACGCCAACGCTCACCACATTCTTTGGGGCAGCACTAATGTCCACAAACGCGGTGAGTACCTATTAGAGTTTATCTCTAAAGTAGATCTTGAAATATGTAATGTCGGGAACACTCCGACATTCGTAAATAGAATCAGGGAAGAGGTCCTTGACCTAACCCTTGTAAGTCCCTCTCTCAGATCAAGGATTGGGGAATGGCACGTTTCGAATGAACAGTCCATGTCAGATCACAAGATCATAAGGTTTAATATTTCGCTAAATATGAACTTTTGTAAGCCAACTCGCAACCCCAAAAAGACAAATTGGGAAATCTTTAACGCGATATTGGAACTTGAACTACCCCATCTGGGTGTTACAATACCCAAACACCCATTGGAGTTAGATCAAAGAGTACGTGGGATGAATGAATCCATTACCCATGCCTTTGAAGAAGGCTGTCCTATCAGCCGAATACGCCGAGAAAGAGATGCTCCATGGTGGAATATACGCTCACTCTTCAATCGTGCAAAACGAACGGGAGACTGGGAGACCTATCGAAATAGTCTAACTCTATACAGTGCGAGTATTAGGAAGGCTAAGCGTCAGAACTACAGGAATTTCTGTGAGTCTGTAGCCAACACAAACGCTGCGGCCAGACTTCATAAAGCCATGGCGAAGTCAGCACCAGAGGGGAATATCTCTCTTAAGAAAAGTGACAACACTTTTACCGTTAACGCGGTAGATAAGTTAAAACTCCTAGTTGAGACACACTTCCCAGGTAGCATACCTGATGTAGTACCTTTTCAAACAGTGTCCAAGCGTAGAACACCAGAAAGGGAGGACTGGGAATTCGCCAAGTCCATTGTCACAAGTGAACGACTGGAATGGGCCATAACCTCGTTCCAGCCCTTCAAGTGTCCAGGCCCAGATGGAATATCTCCATCACTCCTTCAGAACGGTAGAGAATACCTTATACCACATCTAAGGAGGGTAATGGTCAGCAGCCTGGCACTGGGACATGTTCCCGAGCCATGGAACAGAGCTAAGGTGGTCTTCATTCCCAAGGCTGGGAAGAAGGATATCTCCCATCCAAAGTCCTTTAGACCCATTAGCTTAACATCGTTTTTGTTGAAAACGTTAGAAAAGCTAGTGGACAACAACATTAGAAATACGCTTCTGAAGCGGGACCCCCTGCACTTTACACAGCACGCGTATAGAACAGGTCGATCAACAGACACTGCACTCTATCAACTGAGGAATACCCTCAGCAAAGCAGTTGATAATAAGGAAGTCGCAGTATGTGCCTTCCTAGATATTGAGGGTGCTTTTGACAACACATCGCATGATGCTGTTAACAGAGCACTTATGAGAAGGGGCGTTAATGTTACGCTTTCCGAGTGGATTCAATCTCTACTCAAGTCAAGGCTAGTCACAGCAGAATCCGGAGACTCCTCCGTAACTGTTACCACAACTCGTGGCTGTCCACAAGGAGGAGTATTATCTCCACTACTATGGAGCCTCCTTGTTGATGAACTGCTAGATAGGTTATCGAGCAAAGGTATACACTGTCAAGGTTATGCCGACGACATTGTCCTTATCGCAGTAGGCAAATTCGAGAACACTCTATGTGATATAGTACAGAGAGGATTAAATATTACATACGATTGGTGCAAGGAAGTAGGTCTCAACCTAAACCCATCTAAAACCATAGTAGTACCATTTACTAGAAGGTATAAACTACCGAATATTCGGCAACTCCACCTTAGGGGATGTCCTATTCTGTGGAGCAAGGAAGTTAAGTACCTTGGAGTTATATTTGACAGCAAACTTAGGTTCTGCTCTCATATAGAAAACGTGACAAGCAAATGCATTAGAGCTCTGTACACGTGTAGAAGGATAGCCGGCAAATCATGGGGTGCATCACCCAAGATTTTACGCTGGCTATACCTAATGGTCATAAGGCCGATGCTCACTTACGGAGCTATTGCTTGGGGAGCTCGGGTGGAGATTACCTCAGTCCAAAATGACCTTAAGAAGATACAGAGGCTAGCCTGTGTATGTATGACAGGAGCCATGAGAATCTGTCCTACAGCAGCATTGGAAGTCCTTATGGAGTTGACACCACTTCATACTGTTGTAAGGCTTCAAATGAAGGCGACACTGTTAAGAATGTCGGCTGAGGGAATTGGCAAAGGCCACATAATAAGTGCTAGAGACGCTGACGAACTGGGAAAACTGGTCCCCTCAATTCTCTTACCCAGAGATGAGATGATAACAGAGTACCACTTTGAAAGGAACTTCAGTACTATTTTGAGCAACAAAGAGAATTGGACAACGCTAGAGGAGATATATGAAAAGACACACTATTATGTGGTATACGGACGGGTCCTTGACTAAAGAAGGCACTGGACTGGGAGTCGCGGGACCGAGAACGCGACTGTCAGAAGCCCTGGGTAAATACACCAGCATATTTCAGGCAGAGGTATGTGCTATAGGCCGATGTGTAGACATCAACCTAGAAAGAAAATATAAAGACAGAGATATTGCTATACTGTCAGATAGTCAAGCTGCGATTAATGCGGTGGCTGGCTCGAAGATTAATTCGAAGTTGGTCTGGGATACCAGGACCAAATTGAACCGTCTAGGACAATGGAACAGAGTCTCCCTTAGATGGATCCCGGGACACAAGAACATCCCCGGGAATGAAGCAGCTGACGAACTGGCGAGGAATGGTGCTGCGAAACCACTAATAGGGCCTGAACCTTACTGTGGCATTGGCAGACACACTACCAAGCAGCTGCTAAGAGATGAAGAAAGGTTCTGTCGGGAAACTGACTGGGCTGGCACAGAAGGCTTACGGCAGGCCAAGCAACTTCTTGGCTCCTACAACTTAATTAGGTTCAAGAAAGTGTCCCAATTGGGCAAGAATTCCCTTAGGATACTGACGGGGCTCCTAACGGGACATTGCAGACTCAGGAAACACCTGTGTACTATTGGCATCTTGAATTCAAGCACATGCAGGTTTTGTGAAACCGAGGAGGAAACCTCCCAGCACATACTTGCAGAGTGTGATGCCCTAGCCAGAAGAAGGAAGTCCCTTCTTGGTGAGCATAGAATATTGATGCATGATATTACCCGACTAGAACCATCTCAGATAATCAAGTTTGTCACGGAAATTGGGCTAGTTGAGGAGCTCTAGGGCTTGAAGGGAGCACAATAGATCCTAAGGGTCGCAGTGCAGCTTTTCCCTATTATATTATTATTATTATTATGGTGCCTGAGAAGCCGTTACTTTTCCAAGGAAAAATAAGCCGGTAGCGAGAGAGCAATCACATAGAAACATGTGCGATTGTTGGATAATCCGTTTGTGTTGATTTTGTACGTGTGTGTTTGCCGCAGCGTTTGACGGCTAGTAGCGCAACACGCGGTAAGAGCGAGGGTGCGTCGCAAAATTTGAGCGACAAAGAGAACAAGAAAAAAGCGAACGAAGAAAACCGTAGCGCGCAGCAAAAACTTGAGGCAGAGCGTAATTGAAAGTACGCCTGGCAATTAAAAGTTGAACAAATGCTGCAACTATTAACATTGAAGTTGCAAGTCGAAGAACAAAGAGAAAATAAAATTCAAAACCAACGTTGATAATTTTAGAAAGATAGTGGGCGAATGTGATGGCAAATCGATGCCTATAATCAGCGGTGGGCACGTAAAATAACGGAAAGAGCCCTACAACATCAAGAAAAAAAAGTCCTGTTACGGTCCCACAAGCAATTCTCGTAGGGCCATAAAACCATAAAGTTGCTGCGAGTCGAGCGATGGCCCACATTGTGTGTAATTTGTTATTGTAAATTCTTCGCGATCTGCTTGTGAATGTGCACTGAACAAAATTTTTGCAACACATTCAAAGACACAGTACGGTCCCATAGGCCGGAAACCATGTTATATCAATGGTATGCCAAGGCTCATGTACTACATTCTAGAATTGCTTAAAGTATTTATAAAAAGGGGCCAAAGAACACTGAATTTGATGAAACGTTTAATTTGGATGATTCTGATGGGGTCTAACAAGAATTACAAGCCTAAAGGCCCATATACGCAGTTTGAAAATTTTCGCACGGAATGACAAAACTTCATATAAAAAAAAAAAAATTATAAGATATAACTTTAGCATATGTTAAGAACGAATCCGTCTCGGAAAAATCCTCATAATATAGTCTGCAATTAGCGTAATGTGCAAGGGTCCTACATGTTGCACTTGTTGTTTCTGTACAACATTCCACTTTAAGTGCATATCTCTTTTAAACTACTATGCATTTTTGGGTGAATTAAAACAAAAACGAAACATAGATCTGATTTTTTTAGCGTTTGAATGTCATATTTTGATTTTTGTTGGCTTGAGTCGGACTTTTTTTGAGCAGCGAAAAAATTAAATTTTTAGTTGATAAAATTAGTAACTAAACAAAACACCAAGGCATTGGTTATTTTTTTTACCGCTTAAATACTTTATAAAAAAGTTAATTACAACAAGAAAAAGGTAAATTTAATATACATAGTATTAGTACAACGTGAAATTGATATGTTGTATGTATGTATACAACATCGTGCATTAACAGAGTATTTTGTGTATTGTTGTTTCTATCTTTGTGGGTTGCAAAAATTATTTAGATAAATTGAAAAAAAAAAACACCTGGAACAGTCGGGGGATAATTCGTGGGAGTCTTATGGGTAATGATATAGCAGTATGCACACCACTTCAATACTTCCAAATGTTTTTTGATAATGCTACATAAATTTTCTGATGAAACAAATCTGTGTATATTCAGGTAAGTTTATGTAAGTCCCAATGAAATAGTACTGTATTTACGTATTTTGCTTCTAATATAACAATAATATGATAACAAACCAGTTCAACTTTTGTCTACAGAATATGATGGTATTGAACCAATGTCTTCAGCGATGGAGTTAAAAAGATAAAAAGTCAATGAAAATTGTAATATCAAGAATTCTTCAGCAATAAAATCGATTTAATTATATAGAATAAATCAACGATCCCGAAAATATTGTATGCGAATTTTCTTTTAGATTCTTAACTCAGCAGTTACGAATAGCTGTCTTTTTTATAGACTTGTATTAATGAATTCAAAATATTTTAATTTTTTTTTAATTTGCTAAAAATTTAATTTTGAGATGAACAATTATTTGTTTTTGAATATGGATACCCCTTTTAACTAAAATAATAAAAAATTTTATTTAATTTTGTTATTTTTTTTAAAAATAACCGTTAAAAGAAATCTACCTATCCTGTGCAAAAAGCGTGCATGAAATGGCTAAGAAGACCTAAAAAGTGACCTTGTAGTGGATTGAGCCCAAAATTCACTCTTCCCAATTATTCAATTTCCGATTCGGCTGACGATAAGCAAATCACATGGCCAACCCTTGAGGGTTTGTGGATGGAACTTAGAAAATGAATGTTTTTCTCATAGTCAATTGTACGTGGCATGTTCACGTGTCGGCAAATAATCCGCTTTATTATTATTATTCTTACGCTTATTATTCTTGAATTATATAAAAAAACTAACTACAATAATAAAAAATTTTATTTAATTTTGTTATTTTTTTTAAAAATAACCGTTAAAAGAAATCTACCTATCCTGTGCAAAAAGCGTGCATGAAATGGCTAAGAAGACCTAAAAAGTGACCTTGTAGTGGATTGAGCCCAAAATTCACATTTCCACCCAACAAAATTCTGGCTGACTTAATGCCCCGCAGCCTAAAACTTGTTTATCCAACTTACATTACTTTAAGTTCTGGAAATAAGCCATATCTAGTAGTTTTTTAAGCAAATTAAATTAATTATTATTTTCATCCTTTTTTTTTAGTATTAAGGAATATTAATAAACAATTAATTTTGTACTTTTTTAAAGCTCTTAAAAAACACTAAAACAAAAAAATATAACATTAAGAGGTTAAGCCTCTCAGAAAACAAATGTAATTAAAGCAATGCACATATACATAATTATTTGTCTGGGGCATATATTAATTTATTCATGTGCAAACTTACTGTGATCCGTCTGCAGGTGCAAATCGCGAGCAAACTCATGTATAAATTTATAAAGCACATCTTGTAGAAGTTCCAAGGACGCAGTTTGACTGGTGCTATAACCTATAGTCTGTACTATTTGGGCTACAGCAACGCGTAACAACTCTGCACCGTATTTTTCGGCCATTTGGCTCTAAAAAGTATTTTTAAATAACAATAAGTATATATGCACACATAAAATGCAAACAAAACACAATTGACTTAAACAAAATAAATAAATAAATACATAAAAACAACTGTTCCGTATATGTATTTTATTTAAGATAAAGGCTATCCAGCAGAAAAATCAGAGAATACAATGCAACAAAATAGCTTAGTGTTGAAAAGTTTATTAACCACCCATTCTCGATTTATCGGTGGAATCATATTCGATTCATCAAAGCGTGGCCATTTTGGGTCCCAAAGAGAATAAAATATACCAAGAGTGGTATAGCCTATTCACACTAAGCACATCTTAGCGGAACGCATGGGAATTTTCGAAGATGTGAAAAATGTGTTCGCACTGAAAACATCCAACATATAACATCTTGCTCTTTTATTGGCAATCAACGGATACAATTTGGTTGTAATCCAATATTGATGGCAAAATTATTTGCTACACAAGAAATAAAATTTAGTGTGTGATAGGGCTGTGAAATAAGCAAATTATGAAAATTTATCAAAAATGCTTTTTAATATTAAAATATCAGTCTTTTTATGAGTTGTTTTATAGTATCAACTATTATTAAGGTAGGGTTTTATGAATATATGTTAAAAATATTAATTGATTGGGAGTGGTGCTGAATCGCACATAAACTCATACATATGTATAAACATTAGGGTGGTTAAAATTTTTTTCAAATTCTCCGCCCCTAGGAGTATTCTACGGACAATTCTAAGCAACTTTGCCGAAGAAACCATAGGTCTATCTTGAATTTCGAGCTTGCAGATTTTTAAAAATAAGTTTTTTTCCTATAACGACAAAAACACAACATATTAAACCAAACCTATTCACACTGGGGCACATCTAACATCTTTTGTCAAAGATGTTACGTATGAATTTGCCTTTCCGAAAATTTCTACATCATTCCAACATCTTTTAGAAATTTTCCTATATTATTGTGCCCCGATGAGAAGTTACTTGATTATTTTTCTGTGCACCTCTAAATTTTGTCAATCGCTGCGAGAATGTAAGCAATGTCAACGAAAAAGACTGGCAATTTCAATTCGAAACAAGGCGCCAAAACTTTATATATGTTTATGGAACTTGCACAGAATTTAAAATGTGTGTTCATTTATGGCTAGCTAAACCATAAAAGTGTGAGCCAGCAGGCATTCCAGACGGAGCTTCTAGTTTGATGAGGGAAAAAAGTAGAAACCAATTTTATAGATTTAATTTGTATTTTTATTTATTACATTTTAATAAACAAAGGAAAATTGTGGTTCATTTATACATCAGCATATTGTTTTTTAACTTCTCATCCTATGTCAGCACCGCTGACGATACGGCGCTGATTTTTTTTTTTTCAATTCTTTATTTATATCCGTTTTTTACTAATGGACTAACAATAATTAATCAAATCTTATTCTAATTTATTATACAATTAATTATTAAATTGCATTTGTATAAACGGCCGGATACGCAGGTCTCTGTGAATATCCTCGTTCCGGAGATACCACGGTGCCCCTGTGATTAACCTTAGAATTTTGGACTGTGCTCGCTGAATAATGTCAATATTGGATCTACTTGCGTTGCCCCATAACTCGGAACCACAGGTCCAGATTGGTTTAAGCACGGAGTTATACAGAAGGATTTTATTGTCCGAGCTAAGGGGAGAACGAGCGTTTATTAGCCAGTGAAGGCTACTTGCCTTGAGTTTTAGATGCGTCTTTTTGGCTTCTATTTGTTTTCGCCAGTTGAGCCGCCTGTCTAGGTGAACGCCCAGGTACGTTACTTCGTCAGCTTATGGAGTGGTTCAGCAGCAAGGGAGGAACATTGTTGCCAACCACAAATATAACGAATGGTTGATGTGGATAATTTATACATTGTAATACAGAATCAAATCGTTGGTACTTTGTATTCATTCAAATCTATTGACTGTGTTACAAACGAAGACGAAGCCACCAACTATCCAACTGAATTTTTGAATATGCTTGGCTTGCTAGCACACAATTTAACACTAATGGATGGCGTGGTAATCATCATGCTTCGAAATATAAATCAACCAAAACTACGTGATGGAACACGTTTGGTGGTAAGAAAAATGATGTTGCATGTTATTCATGCGACGATACTCAAAGGAAAATTTAAAGGTGAGGAAGTTCCGATTCCGAGAATTCCGATGATCCCAACGGATGTCCGCTTTGAGTTTGAAATTATTCAATTTCCGATTCGGCTGACGATAAGCAAATCACATGGCCAATCCTTGAGGGTTTGTGGATGGAACTTAGAAAATGAATGTTTTTCTCATAGTCAATTGTACGTGGCATGTTCACGTGTCGGCAAATAATCCGCTTTATTATTATTATTCTTACGCTTATTATTCTTGAATTATATAAAAAAGACGGGGGTTGACGTGCGAAGCCCGCAGGGGGCGGAGCACCCTAGTAAATAATAAAACAAATATCATCATATTAATATTTTAAAATAAATTTATTAAAATATAAGTGTTCATCAAATCATTTAATTTCAGGTCAAATATAAACATTGTCCTCGCAACTCCCTCCGCATCCTATTTGTTTTTATGCTTCCTATGCTTTGAATTCAAAATTGTATACGAACAAATATGCACAGCAGCACACAGCGGCAACTACGAATAAGCAGACAAGATCAAAACAAAAACAGCTGCTTACAGCTGACGACACACATTTACTTTCATTCTATTAGTTCCATACACGCACACAACCGCAACTCAAAAGCATGCTCTTTGCAAAGACTGAAAACGTCACCAAATTCCGCGGCACAGAGTACTTTTTTTTGAGAATTTGTCTCTCTCAGTATTTGTCTCTCTCAGTTTGATACTCGTTGGGTTGAATGCTAAAAAAGAGACCTTTTGATTTGATGCAAGGAGTAGAGACAAGGAGTATCAAACTAATAGAGACGAACATTCTATACTTCTGAAAAGTACTTGCTTGCAAAAATCATGACGTTTTCAGCGTTTACATTTGAGTTGCTTTTGTGTGCGTTTGTGAAACGAATAGAATAAAAGAAAATGTAGGCGGTCAGCTGTTGGCTTGCAAAAATCATGATGTTTTCAGCTTTTGCTTTTGAGTTAAAGAGAATGAAAGAAAATGTGATAGCTGTTAGCTGCTTTATTTGTTTTGATCTTTTCCGCTTGTTAATATTTTGTATGCTATCTAAATTCATAGACGTTGGCGGGACAATGTATATGTATCTCTATGAATATTAAAAGTTTAAATTTCAAACAATGAAATAAAAAAACTACACATTTGTGTAATTGTTTTGCTTTGTGCTTCTTGTTGTTGTTAGTGCGGCTAATGCTGCTGCAGGTGTTAGTTGTTGTTGCTGCTGTTGTTCTTGTCGTAGTTTCTCTTGTCTGCTCATTCCAACTTGCAAATGTGCTACTGTGTATATTTGTGCGTATGGAATTATGAATGTAAAGCAGTTGATGAAATGAGAGAGGTTTGGAGGAGTGTCAATGGTTATATTTGACTTTTTTGGTCTATTTGATTTCTTTTATCTTTAAATCTGTTTGGGTGCTGTTATAAACTGAAATTAAATGAAACACATGAATTTTTATTTTCATAAATTTATTTCAAATTTTTATAAAAATTATTTTTGTTTATTATTGACAATTTTTGTTTTTTTGCTGGAAAATAAACATTTTTGCTACAGAAATTAAAAAAAAAAAAACATTCATTTAAATATTGATCACAGGCTTATTTTATTCTTATTGCGGCTTGTTGTTGTTAGTGCTGCTATTGTTGTAGCTAGTGCAGTTTTATTGGTCGTTGTTGTTGCCTTTTCTCTTCAGTCAGCGCATTGTCATCCAAGTGCACAGTGGGGGAACTTACTAATTTAGCGGCGATTAACATCTTTTGAAAAAATCAACCAACTACCATCAAATTTAAAATATTTTTTGTTCACCAACATTTTCGACGAGTTTTGTTCAAGCAAACATCACAAGACACTATAGTAATTTTAGAGTTATCTCAGAAGTTACTTTTCCTACTAGTGTTACAAATAAAGTAACATCTTCGGAAAAAACACAATTAGACTCCACAACCAATTTTAGATTTTTGCTGTTACATACCTTTAACATTAATTAAAAACAAAGTTTTACAACTGCACTAATAAGCAGGGCAAGCAAAAAGAGCAGTTGCCGTTTACCATCCTGGTATATTATAAATCGAATTCAATAAATTTTGGGCCAATTTAGATTTTAACCCTTAACGATCGAACGATTTTTATAGCATTAAATACAAGTCCCCGTAGCGGGACTTTCGACCGTTAAGGGTTAAAATGAATCTTCAGTTGATTGGTATTCCACCCACTGTGCAGCATGGCGCTCTATTCTCGGATCGGCGGTCACGCGAATACTTGGCTTTTGAGTTGCAGTTGTTTGAAAATGTGTGTCGTCAGCTATTAGCTGCTTTTTTGGTTATTTTGTCTTGTCTGCTCATTTAAATACGCATACATCAGTATGTATATGCGGCGGTGTGTGTTTGTCCGTATGAAATTACAAAAATTAAGTAGCATCATCGCGGGTAAAGCAGGTTGTAAGGATTGGTGATGCTGGTAATGAAAACGGAGGGGGTATTTTTCACCGTTGATCTTTGTGAGAAAGTCAAAAGCCATGCATGATTAAATAAAACTGGCAATTTTTAAATAAATTTAAGTAATGTTTAATTATTTGCTGGAAACATTATAACATTGCTAGAAAGGTGAATAAATCGGATTCAATTGAATTTTTGGTATTAGGTGGCTTATTTTTTTTATTTATTTATTTTTTAACTTTAATAATACTTTGATAGCAACATTGTTGTTTTCATTGTTTGTCTGAAATACAAATTTGCTGAAATAAGAAAACCTTCCCACGGAAAATAAAGCCTGGTGAGGGAGTGGACGGCAGTCCCCACATACCCGCACACATCCCGCAAGTCGGCAGCGGTGGGTCGCGCGGTGGGATTCGCGGCGGATGGCGCGGAGGCCAGCGTGGTGGGTTGCGTGGCGGATGGCGTGGCGAATGGCGCGGTGGGTGGCGCGGCCGCAACCAACGCAGCGGCGGTTGGCGAGGTGGCAATTTCGGCAGCAGCAGCTTTGTTTCTTTACCAGAAAATGAGGCTACTGCGGCCGAAATTGCCGCTCTGAACGTAGAGCTCGCTGCAGCCAGGCAGACTGTGGCCAACCTTGCCTCCCGTCGAGCCGCCTTAATGGGGCCCTAAAATTGCCGCGAGCGTCGCTGCGCCAGGCACCAACAACAACAACCAACACCACAGCAGCAGCAGCAACAACAACAACCAACACCACAGCAGCGGCAGCAGCAGCAGCAGGAACAACAACAACAACCAACACCACAGCAGCTGCAGGAACAACAGCAGCAACCACCACTACAGCAGAAGCAGGAACAACAATAAAAAAAATTTATAAATTTTTTTAAATAAAAAACTAAAAATTAAAATTTGATTCGTATGTATATTTATTTCTTAAACAAAAAAAAATTCTTTTTTGCAGCCACAATAAATAATATACATATGTATGTACATATGTATTAATGTTGTTACATTTTTATTATTTATTTATTGCTGACCACAGGTTATTTTTATACGTTTGTCCATATGTTAGTCGAATCGACTTATACGATTTTTAATTGTTTATAACTTTAATCCCAAATCTATTAATGCAGTTAATTGAATATCAAATTTCATGCTTTCAAAGAAAAATCATAAAGATATACATTTAGCTTTTTTCGTTTTTTAAACAATCGTCGATTCGACTAACTAGGGTTAACAACAACACACAGCAGCAAGAACAACAACAGCCGCAGTAAAATCCAAAATTTAGCAACAGGCTGTATATGTATGTACATAAAACATAAATAAAACATAAAAAATTATAAGTTGATTCGTATACATATATATGTATTTATTTCTTAATTTCATATTATATAATATTACATTTTTATTAATAACAACAGCATAAGCAACAACAACAAAATATACATATGTATGAAACATTAAGAATAAAATTAATAATTATAAAAGAAAATTGGTTGTTTAAATGTATGTATGTATGTATGAACATATTTATATTTCACAGAAAAAAAAAATTATTTTTTGAAGCAACAATAAAATATTACATTTTTATTATGAATAAATTTTTTAAAGTATACAAATTGTCCATTGTCTTCTTGTACACAAAGAATCAAACAACAACAAAAATTACTATCTGTTCAAAGCAATTGCCTTTTGGTCAAATACACACAAAAAACCTCACATGTCCGCTCGCCCCTTGATACGCACACTTTACTATTACTGCTTTGTTTTCATATTTGCGCGCGCACAACAGCACACATTTGCGAATATGAATAAGCAGACGAGATCAAAACAAAAACGGCAGCCAACAGCTGACTGCCTACATTTTCTTTCATTCTATTCGTTTCACAAACGCACACAAAAGCAACTCAAATGTAAACGCTGAAACCTACAAATGTACACATATTTTGCCTGCGTTGCTACTGCTTTGTTTTCATTTGCGAATATGAATAAGCAGACGAGATCAAAACAAAAACGGCAGCCAACACCAAGGAGTATCAAACTAATAGAGACGAACACTCGCACAAAAAGTACTCGGTGGCGCAGAAAAACATGACGGTTTTAGCCCTTCTTTTATGTTACGTTTGCGAAACAAAGAGAATGAAAGACAATGTGTGCAGTCAGCTGTTGGCTGCCGTTTTTGTTTTGATCTCGTCTGCTTATTCATATTCGCAAATGAAAACAAAGCAGTAGCAACGCAGGCAAAATATGTGTACATTTGTAGGTTGTTAATGCAAAGGCTTGTACATGTGTATGTGCAAGAAGTTGTTTATGAAACTGTTGAAGCTTTATTGACGAAAATGTTGCCGTCAAAATGTAAGATTTTTATTGAATAAAGGCCTATACGCAGCATGAAAAATTTCGCACGGAATGACAAAACTTCATATAAAAAAAAGCCCCAAATGGGATATCCAAATATAAATGCGAAATTTTTTTGCATTCTGCGTAGACCCACTAAAACAAAATACTTTTTAAACCCTCTACTAAAAAGCTTGCATTTATTTTGCTGACATTGTTATAGAAAAATAATTTAAATTTAGTAGCATTATCATACAACTATTCATAATTTTCTATTGGTTCTGCTGCATACCAAAGAATATAGAATTACTATTTGTATATACCCTGCAGTTCGGCCGCCGGCAATTGGCGACATGTCGCTACTAAAATTAGCGAAAAAATTGTTTGTATTTGTTGCCTTGCCTACTTAGCCAAACGATATTTTTCTTTTCCTTTTCTTGCAAGCGTTTTAAATTCGCTGCGGCTAAAAATTACTCAAACAAAAACGAGCGTAACTGTTTTTTATCTACACATATTCTCTTTGTTAAACATCTTTCTGTATCTTACATTGACTACTGTAAATCTGTCGAAAATTGCTTTGGTTTTAGAGTGCCCTTTAGTTGCACTATTATGTTAAACAAGAGAGTACGTGTTTTGCGATTTTTATACCCTGTACCCTGTACAAAGGGTATATTAAGTTTGTGCAAGCCGAAAATGTATGTAATATACAGAAGGAGACGTCGGAGACCCCCAAAGTTACCCAAAGTATGATCGGGGTAACTAGAGAAGATGATATACCCATGTCCGTCTGTCTGTCTGTCCGTATGAACGCCTAGATCTCAGAGATGGTAAGAGCTAGAGCAACCAAATTTTCAGATTAGATGCGTTATTATGTCAGGGGATGCAAGTTTATTTTATATTTTTGATATCGGGGATATAGGGGTGTCTCAGAGGACCTCGAAAAACCCGAAAAGTTTTAGATGGATAATTCGTTTGTTTATGAAGATATCGTAACCAAATTTTGCACTCAAAAGTTCTTAAGAGCTCCGAATCTCTGTACCAAATTTGATAAAAATCGGTTGACTATATCATATAGCTCCCATAGGACCAATCGGTCAAAAAAATATTTTTGGTTAAAAATTCGTCTGTTTTTGGTTGTTTATGAAGGTATCGTAATCTAATTTGGCAATCAAATGCCTTTTGGTGTTCTTAAGCAATTTACCGGATTTTATTGCAAGCAGTGGTACAGGGTATCCCAAAGTCGTCCGCGCCCGACTTTAACGTACGCCATCTTTATTTATTTATTTATTTTTATTTATTTATTTATATTTATTTATTTTTATTTATTTATTTTTATTTATTTATTTTTATTTATTTATTTATTTAAATGGGTTACAACAAAGTACAGTTGGCAGAAATATTTAAAATTAAACGAGGAAAATAGATAGATATAAACTAATCCGCGTCACTAGCCCGGTGGGTGAACTTTTTAGCGATATGCACCGACTCACATCAAAAACAGACCAGAGACTTGGATTTACAATAACCAAGTGGAAAAAGGAAGTTCAAATAAAATTTAAACATTAAATATATAAAAAAAGCCAAATTAATTATGCATGTCTAATTAATCCATATATACCCATTTTAATAAAATTAAACTGTTATTTAAGCGGCAATGTAATTATGCATAATAATAGATGCAAATGAAAAAGTATAAAATTAATTGATTTTATATAATTTAATTGTTTTTATTTTTAAAATCTATATACTTAAAAGGGACATATTTGTTATTTAAACATTTTTAAGATATGCACAATTGTATTAATATTACTATTACTAATATGTAAATTACGTTTTGTGAAATATTGTATTTTTTGTATTTACTTATAATAATCAGTAATACCTTCCGAATTGTTTGTTGTAAATTATTTCAGACATGTCTGTGGTAAATTACTTAAGACTTGTCTGTGGTAAATTACTGCATACATGTCTGGGGTAAACTACTCAAGACTTGTCTATGGTAAATTACTGGCGACATGTCATCGAGGAGGCGACAATTGCACCCATCCTATGACATCGTGTGTTAAATTGAAATTAGGCGGGATACGAAGATGTCGCTGGTAACTTGCCCCTTTGTCGCTAGTAATTTAGCGGTAAGTCGCTACAAACAGCGAACTGCTGGGTATTCTTTGCCCATACATACTTAAATATATATGTAATACACATGTACATACATATGTACATAGCAGAAGAAAATGACCAATGTTGACGAATTCCTTATAAGGAACTTTGTTAATCAATGCAAATCAGACGAGCAAGGTTGCCGAGTTTCTGCTTTGTGGGGAACAGGTATGTATGTACATATGTATGTGCGTTCATAGTTTGTGTGCAAGTGTGAATGTGCAAGAAATCGTTGCCATGAACCTTGTGAAGTCTTATTTATGAAGATGTGCCGTCTAAATGTATGATTTTTTTTGATGCTTAAAAAAACTGAAATTGAATAAAACACACGAATTTGTATTTTCATAATTTTAACTAAAATTTTTACTAATACCTATTATTTTTTTAGTATTAACTAATTTTTGTCTCTTGCTGAAAAGTATGTGTTTGTATTACATATATGTAGTTCCTTTTTTGCTATTCAGGCCTGTTCTAGATTTCAACTCGTTTTGAAAAGTCATAACGAGTGCATTCCGACAAATGGTGTTCTTCGACTAAGTTCGAATCGATTTCGAATCGTTTTCGAATCGTTTTCATTCAGACCAGAAACCGCTGTGTTGTTTATGTTTGTTTATGTGGCGCAAAATTTAAATGGCAGCGACATCATACAGCAGCCGTCTTTTAAAAATGGAAATGTAGTAAAAAATAAGCTGCTTGTAGTTCGCATTTTAATTTTATAAGTATCACACAAATTTTCAAACTCTATAAGTTGTTTATTTTATTTTATTTAACAAACTATTTTGAGCAGCAGCTTCAGAGTCGCCTTCAGTTACTTCTCTGCTATATCCTCCTTTTTCCTGTAATTTTTTTTCCCCATAAGCATTTTACAATTGTTTAGGTCATGCGGTTAATTATACCAATCTGATGCAAGCAGATGCCTTCCAAGTCATCGCTTGAACAGGTACAATTCTATCTTACAGCTGCAGTTGACTTCAATGTTTGCAAATTTACGAGGATTTGGCAACGTTTGGATTGTGTTGGCGTACAAAATGATACTCACGCATTATAGCGCTTCCTTTTTTAAAAAAAAATTATTATTAAAAAAAAGCGGCTCATTGTTGTTTGTTTAAATGTGCGCCAAATCGCCAGCTGACCAACTCGCCACCTATCGATAAGTTGAAATTGTAGAGTTGCAACAAGTTTTCGAACAACAAACTAAATAATTTATTTTTTCTTTTTGCCAAAATTTTTCAAAGAGGGAAACATTTTGTCTTTATTTACAAATTTTATACAATTTATTTTATATACATATTTTAAGCCATCCATTAATAAAGTTATCTTCGAATTTACTTGTGCAACACGACAACACATAACTTTTCGAAGTTCTGTTTTGTCTAAATCCAGAACACCTTACCTTCATTCCACTCGTTTTGGTTTTGCATGTACACACAATTTTAATAGACATTTTTTGTAATAAAAATATATAATGTAAATTAACTTTGATTCGTTCAAGTGAGCACATCTAAATTTTCTTAAAATATTAAAAAATAATACAAAATTAATTTACGTGGCATTAATGCGTTTATTTAAGTAAACAAAGCAAAATACTTTTCATTTCGACAGCTGCGAGCCAAACTTTTCAAAACTCTTGTCGGAATCGAGATCTAGAACATGTCTGATTATTTTTTGTCACTATTTTGGTTTTGCAGTTGGCTGTGAGTTGAGATATGACACACGCACACAGAGTACGAAAATAAACTAAACGTAAAGTGCTTTTTCGATTAGTTTCCTTCTTCGATTCGAAAAATTTTAAATGTTTGCTTCTTTGGACGAACGTTTGTGAAAAGTTCGGTTTATTTTCGTACCCTGCACGCACACTGTGTTGTTGTTGTTGTCCTATAAAACTTCGGTCGAGAATCTGCAACTGAGCTATCGCAGGCTTTGATTTGCTTGCAAAACTTCACATGGAAGCAAAAGCGACACTTGGTTATCAACACCGTGATACCCCACCATAGAGTCAAATTATTTTTTCAGACGAAATAACCACCTGACAACAGAAACAATAAAAATAAAACTATTTTTTTTTTATTATGTTTAAAAAAATACCAATTAACTAATGATTATCAGCAATTCTTTCATATATTCAGAAATGTTTAGAGCTCTATGGTACAGCGGGCAGAGTATAAGCGAGAATCTAAAAATAGAGCAAGAATTTCCCGTGAGCTGGCAATTGAAGTTGGTTTTAAGCTTCGTTGTTTAGTTAAATTTATAGATCTTTAGTTTCTTACAATTCAATACTTTCGGAGTATGTGACTGTTTAAACACTTGTAGACCACGTTTGTCTTTATATTAACAAATTCATGTATACAATGCAAAAAATGGTATATAGCTATCGACTCTCATTCTGTTGCACATACATACATTTATGTATGTAGTTGTATGTGTGGGCAAAAACGGATTCGCGTGACCACTGATCCGAGAATAGAGCGCCATACTGCACAGTTGGTGGAATACCAATCTACTGGAGATTCATTTCAAAATCTAACTTGGCCCAAAATGTATTGAATTCGATTTATCATATACCAGAGAAGTTATCGGCAACTGTTGTTTGGCATGCTCTGTTTATTAGCGCAGTTGTAAGACTTCGTGTTTTTAATTAAAGTTAAAGGTATGTAGAGCAAAAATCTAAAATTGTTTGTGGAATCTAATTGTGCTTTGTCCCAAAATGTTATGTTATTTGTAATACTAGAAGGAAAAGTAATTTTTACTAATGTGTTTCGTAGAGTAAAACTTTTGAGATACGACTGGTCTATTTTTTAACTCTAAAATTACTATAGTGTCTTGTGATGTGAGCTTGAACAAAACTCGTCGAAAATGTTTATGAACAAAAATATTTCAAATTTTAGATTTGATGGCAATGGGTTGATTTTTTCAAAAGATATTAGCCGCCGCTAAATTAGTAATTTTTCCCACTGTGCGCTAGGATGACTATGCGCTGCCTGAAGAGAAAAAGCAACAACAACGACCAACAACAACTGCAATAGTAACAACAATAACAGCACTAACAACAACAAGCCACAACAAGAATAGAATAAGCCTGTAATAAAAATTCAATTGAATGTGTTTCATTTAATTTTTGTAGCAAAAATGTTTACTTTTCAGCAGAGCTCGTCAAAAAGGTCGACCGTTTTGCGTTGTCCAAAAATAACTCTTATTTACTGAGTTTTTGAGCAATGTCTCAGAGAGCAACCGTTCACATTGCTCTTTTAATAAATCGGTCTGCGCTCAACGAATAACCGATATTTTGTTTTATTTTTGCTCTGGTTATTCGCCAACCGTTTGGTCGCGAGAGAAAAAATAAAGGTCTTTTGCGTTTGTATGTGTGTATGTGAGTGAGGCGTCTGTTTGGGCTTGTTAGTAACATATGTTTTTCAAGGCACGGGCAGACTTTAAAGCGTTATAACTTGGAAACTACTAGAGATACTTACACGATTTAAAAACTAGTCTTGTGTACTTTTGAAGTAAAACTTTTTAGGCGGCGTTATGCATTTTTGGATTTGTTGGGCATTTTTCTATGGGAGTAACTTTGAAATTTTGTTAACCCAAAAAACGTTAGCTGCTTTTGATGTTCTCATTCGCATTGCGACGTGGTCATGAGTCATGACTTCGTTTCTTGTTGAGAGAGCAAACTTTTTAGGCGGCATTGTGACTTTTCGTAGGGAGTAAATTTGAAATTTTGTAAAGTTAGCTAAAGCACGCAGCACATGTGTATGTGTGTAAACGAAAGAATTGTTTTTGTATGCATTGCGTGAATACAACACAGCGACATACATGCATGCATACATACAAGTGCCAGTGTTTGCCATTAGCTTGTGTGCCAGCTTGTATTTTTGCTTGCTTCTCTCTCTCTCACTTTTTGTTACTCTCACAGCAATGCCGTGGCCTTGGTGTTGTTTGGTGGTTGGCTACAAAATAAGATCGCGCTGCGCAAAGAACGATGTTGAAGTTGGTGCGGGGGAGGTGAGAGTTGCACGAACAACAAAGCCAAGCAGCATTGCACGACAGTTACATTGTCTAATTCTTTTTCTTTTTTTCTTTCTCTATTTCTTTTTATGCTGCTTTCTTTCGCGCTCAGCGCAGAGGAATTACCATTGATTTTGTTCTATTCGCACTACTTAAAAAGTAAAAGTGATGCTAAAAGAAAGTTGTAATATAATAATATAATAAAATATAAATACAAAATATATGTATTATTTATATTGTTTACATTGACAAGTTTGCAAATTTGAAGTCACTGTCACGTTTTGTTAGTTAAGCAGTGCAAATAGTATGA
This sequence comes from Chymomyza fuscimana, assembly GCA_949987675.1. Classification (NCBI taxonomy): domain Eukaryota; kingdom Metazoa; phylum Arthropoda; class Insecta; order Diptera; family Drosophilidae; genus Chymomyza; species Chymomyza fuscimana. The sequence continues at coordinate 6,155,046 of OX465092.1, forward strand.
CATTCATAACGTTTTTTTTGCGCTGAGCGCCTAAAAAAATCGTACAAAAAGCAAAAAGCAATAGCAGAGTTAAACCAAATTCACGTGCAGTACAGGCTCGCGTTCCTTCTCTTTCATAAGAAAAAAATTCACGTGCAGTACAAGCACGCGTTAGAAGTAAAACTCTACGCTGTTTTTTTTTTTTTTTCTTTAGTTTAGCCGTCTTAACATTACTTTGCAGTTCAAACAGTGTCTTAACAATCAATTATGTATTATAATAATAATGAAAGTAAAGGAATTCTCGTTCCAGAGAGATATCTGATATATGTATGTGATGTCAATTTTTGTTAAATGTATAGCTAAAAGATAGAACACGTCAAATTATAATTTCTATGCATATTTTATTTTTTCTGATGTAGCATTTTTACAGTTGTATATTAAAGGTGTTGGATTAACTAATATTTTTTAGTTAATTGTTTTTATATGAATGAAATGAAACGAACGTATTTCTAAACGTTATAAATTTTATTGTATTGTTGTTGTCACGCAACCGTGTAAGTTAGGTTACAGTGACGGCACATAACCTCACAACCGTATGTTTAGCAAAGACTAATTTGATCTTGGAACGCTGACGGCAATCCAAGGGCCGCAGCGCTGCCAAGAATCTTACATATTATAATACATAAAAATACATAAATAAATATATATAAATAGATAACTATTATATTGCAGTAACCAAAGAGATAAACAATTACACTAGTTTACACGAAAAATGAACCTTCGTGAAAAAGTGTTTTTTAGGGTGATTTGGGGTCGAGAAACACGAAAATGGAAACCTTTTTTTTTTATTTTTTATTTTTTCTTAAGCACCGTTTTCGAGATGTTTTCGAAAAACATGCTTTTGGGCTCTTATTTCAGTTATTCGTCAATATCCCGTGAGCCAAATTTTGTATCGACATAATAGATAACTAGATCGAAAGGTATTGATGTGCTCTTCACAGTGATATATAATTATGTACAGGTTTCGATTACGGACAATTTTAGCATTTTTTGCTTCACAAAAGCAAGTTGTTGGTTATTGTGGTATCCTGTGTAATCATCCATTGCAGTTGATGTAATTTTGTCCGGTGAGATATCCAGCACCAATTTATTATATTGAGATACTGAATTGTTGTCCAAAAACAAACGTACTCCATTTGAACATAAATTGTTTGCTTCATTTTTTGTGAAAAATCGTGATTCAATCAGAGTTTGTTCGTTCTCATCCAACATCGAGCCATTTCCAATTTTTGTTAATAATGAAGAAAATAAAGCGTTCGCCTGTCGCATGACTTGCGTCAGCTCGTAGAATTTTAAAGATGTCCATAAACTTGGTCCTGCAATGCGCTGCTTTAATTGTTTGTAAATAGGTGTTGCTCGTACCGGTGGAAGTTGACGCAAGTCACCAATCAAAATAATGTCTAAACCTCCAAAGTTGGTATTAGAGTTGCACGTAATTTGCTTCAATCTGGAATCCACCTGCGATAATAGCTCTGCACCTACCATGCTTATTTCGTCAACAATTAGGACATGCACATATTTAAAAAGGGATCTGTACTGATGACAAGTTTCGACTGATAGGTTCTGAAGTTAACTTAAACTACTTTACTTTACTTTTAGTGCCGTATGTATTGTTGTGCCATCGATTGCTACTGCTGCTTTGCCTGTTGAAGCGCACGTTATGTAGGCATTGCAAAATCTATCTGTGTTGGTATAGCGATTGTATATTTCCATCAGCAACTTGATTACGAATGTTTTGCCACATCCAGCTGGTCCCGTAAAGAAAATTTGTAAAGGATTGTTATGACCTTCCGTTTGTAGGTGAGAAATTATAATTTGAAAAAAAACAGCGTAGAGTTTTACTTCTAACGCGTGCTTGTACTGCACGTGAATTTTTTTTGAGATCTACAATATTTTTATACACACCAAAAGCGAAAAATGGCAAGGGGGTGGGTAAAAATACGAAAAACTGCGTTGTTTTAAATTTGGCGCCATCTACTGCTGAAAATATGAACTTCTGGGTATACCTTCCAATACAAATAAAACTCGAAATTCAATTTTCATAATTTTTGCCTTGAACGTTTTTTTGTACGACTTATACAATTCGAGATAAATGGGCCGACACAAAAAGTGCAGCATTCTCAACAAAGCAAATTAAAACGTAAAAGACCGTTTGCGCTGACATTTATTTTTTCGGTTGGTCTGCTGATGCTAATGTGCGAGCGCTCAATCAGTTCGCTCTCAATAAGATGTTATTGAAAGAGCGTAACAAGAACTGCTCAACTGTTAACACTCAGCTGAAAACCGAAATAAAGCGAAGCGAAGTGTTATGCTCAGAGAGAGAGCCAACGTGCATGGTTTTTTCGGTTGTGGTTGCGAGTAGACCGCAAAGGAAAAAACGGTCGACCGTTATTTACGAGCTCTGCTTTTCAGAAAAAAAAAAAAATTGTCAATAATAAAAACAATAATTTTAATAAAAATTTTAAATACATTTATGAAAATAAAAATGCATGTGTTTTATTCAATTTCAGTTTATAACAGCACCAAAAAAAATTATACATTTCAATACGGTCAACAGCTTCAATGATAAAAGAAATCATGTAGACCAAAAAAAGTCAAATATGTACATATAACCGATGATACTCCTCCAAACCCCTCTCATTTCTCCAACTGCTTTACAAAATTGCATACGCACAAATATACACAGCAGCATAGATGGAAGGAGCAGACAAGAGAAGGCTTGGCAGCGTCAACAACAACAGAAACTACGACAACGACCAACAAGAACTACAGCAGCAATAACAACTAACACCTGCAGCAGCATTAGCCGCACCAACAACAACAAGAAGTAGCGGCACCACCAACAGTAGCAACAAGAATTTATGAATATGTATAAACATAATACGAATTCTAATCAATGTGTTTTATTAAATTTTTGCAGCAAACACATATTTCTTCAGCATCAACAAAATTAAATTCAAAAAACATTTCAATAATTTAAGAAAAGTTTAAATGAAATGAAATTTTAACTTAATTTATAAAAACACAAATGTGTACTTTTTAACATGCTTTTATTAGCTAATTAATTTGGAATAAGATTAAATTAGAAATTAAATTATTAATAAAATAATTCAATTATAGTAGCGTAGCGTGGGGTGCCATTTACTATATTTTCATAATGACCTTAATTTTTTAAACAGCTACAACTGAATTACTTGTAACATTTAATACTAAGCACCCCACGCTTTTTTTACTATAATTGAATTATTTTATTAATAATTTAATTTCTAATTTAATCTTATTCCAAATTAATTAGTCGTAATTGATTGTCGGAATTTTCTATTGCTGTAATACAAACTCTTGATGTATCAAAATTATTTTCTACTTTTTAGTTCGGTTTACTATTAAAGTGTGTTATTTTAGTTTTTTTAAACTATAATTTTTTTTATTTTGTATGAAATTTAAACTTTTAATATTCATAGAGATACATATGTATAAGCATTGTTCCGCCAACGTCTATGAATTTAGATAGCGTACAAAATATTAACAAGCAGAAAAGATAAAAACAATTAAAGCAGCTAACAGCTATCACATTTTCTTTCATTCTCTTTAACTCAAAAGCAAAGGCTGAAAACATCACGATTTTCGCAAGCCAACAGCTGACTGCACACATTTTCTTTCATTCTCTTCGTTTCGCACACGCAGCTCAAAAGAGGTGCTGAAAACGTCATGTTTTTGCAAGCAAGTACTTTTCAGAAGTATAGAATGTTCGTCTCTACTCCAAGGAGTATCAAACTAATAGAGACGAACACTCGCACAAAAAGTACTCGGTGGCGCAGAAAATCATGACGGTTTCAGCGTTTACATTTGAGTTGCTTTTGTGTGCGTTTGTGAAACGAATAGAATGAAAGAAAATGTAGGCAGTCAGCTGTTGGCTGCCGTTTTTGTTTTGATCTCGTCTGCTTATTCATATTCGCAAATGTGTGCTGTTGTGCGCGCGCGAATATGAAAACAAAGCACTAATAGTAAAGTGTGCGTATGCATGAATGTGTTATCAAGGGGCGAGCGGACATGTGAGGTTTTTTGTGTGTAGTTGACCAAAAGGCAATTGCTTTGAACAAATAGTAATTTTTGTTGTTGTTTGATTCTTTGTGTACAAGAAGACAATGGACAATTTGTATACTTTAAAAAATTTATTCATAATAAAAATGTAATATTTTATTGTTGCTTCAAAAAATAATTTTTTTTTTCTGTGAAAAATAAATATGTTCATACATACATATATACATTTAAACAACCAATTTTCTTTTATAATTATTAATTTTATTCTTAATGTTTCATATATATATATGTATATTTTGTTGTTGTTGCTTATGCTGTTGTTATTAATAAAAATGTAATATTATATAATATGAAATTAAGAAATAAATACATATATATGTATACGAATCAACTTATAATTTTTTATGTTTTATTTATGTTTTATGTACATACATATACAGCCTGTTGCTAAATTTTGGATTTTACTGCGGCTGTTGTTGTTCTTGCTGCTGTGTGTTGTTGTTAATCCTAGACACACTATGTTAGTCGAATCGACTAACATTATTTTTGTTTTTTGTGATTTTGCACAAATTGGCCTTTTGCTTTTGTATGAATAAATGCAGTGAACTAGTCGAAAGTTCTGTCTTAATTGATCCCGAAATGAATGAGACAACCAAAACATTTATTAACATTTTGGCCACAACAAATGTTGTAAAAAAATACTCTACAGTAGAGAGAAATTTACTATTGAATATTAATTATAGATCGGCAACATGCTATACATTTATGAGATCAAGCTTTGGATTACCTTTGCCTCATCCCAGAAGTTTGTTAAATTGGAGGCCAGTACGCAGAGTTTGCCCTGGAATAGATAATAGTGTGTGTTTCTTTATAAAAAAAACACATAGATTTATTAAGTGAAAAGAACAAAAATTGTATTTTAGTTATTGATGAAATTAATGGTCGCTCTGAATTGGAGTATAACTCCACAACAGACCAAATAGATGGATTTGTTGATTATGGGAATTCTGACAGAGAAGGGAAATTGGCCAACTCATTTCTATTTTTCCAAATAAAGGGAGTAATTAATCCCTGGAAGTATAATTTTTCGTATTATTGTACATCAAATGGTGTTCACAATACTAAACTAGAATCTATTCTACACGAAAATTTAACGAAAATAAATGAAATAGGACCAACAGTGTGAGCAGTCGTTACTGACCAGTCAGCCGTAAATAGAGCGCTTTTTAAGTCATTATCGACTGATAATGGGTTATATTTTTATGATTCTTATGGCAATAAAATTTACTTGCTTTATGACCATGCACATTTAATGAAAAGTTATAGAAATTGTCTAATTAAAAAACCAATAAAAACCGCTGACGGACTCGTTAGCTGGGATGTTATTTCAAATTTATATGAAATTGATAAAGTATCTTTCACAACAAGAATGGTACCCAAATTGACACAAAACCACGTCGCTCCAAACGTATTTGAGAAAATGCGAGTAAAATTGATGGCACAGGTTTTCTCCAAATCTGTATCTGATGCAATTAAAATATGCTATGAAAATAAAGATTTTAAATCACAAAATATGAACAATGCTCTTTCTACGGCTAAGTTCATCAAAAAATTTAATGATGCCTTTGATTTGCTAAATGGTAAATCATTCCAAAAAGGTTTAAAAAGTCCCTTCAACAATAAAAAAAAGTAAAAGAGAACTTAATTGAATTTTTGTCTTATTTAAATTCCGTTGAAGTTTTTTACACAAATTATTTCCACGATGGATTTAAAGACGCATTAAGAAATATAATAAACTTGTCTCAAGAATTAATTTCTGAAGACGGTATTGAGATTGTATTTTTGTCCCGTTTTAATCAAGATAGCTTATAAAACTTTTTCGCTATACTAAGGTCAAAACTGGGAACAAATTCAAATCCATCAGTACGAGAAATGCAGTATCTATTGGCTCGACTTTTGTCAATGAAAGTTATAAGGCAGCCCCTTGAGTCTGGTACCAACTGCGAAAATGAAGAAGACGAAATCAATAACATTTGTGTTATTGATGAGTTAATTTCGCCTAAAAAAAAGCATTCTTCCTATGAAACTCTCATAGAAACGTCTCCTGAAAACTACGAAGGAGCAGTCCAGATTCAAGAAGAAAACTATGACTTGAATGAAACATCTGCAGAAATGGCTTCTCGAAGATACTTTGATGGTTATTTACTTTCAAAGGACAATTTTAAGTGCGATATGTGCGACAAGCACCTTTCAAAAATTGAAGGAATACAACAACGTTCCGAGCAATTAATTATTGCTCGTAATTTTAGCAAACACATTTTGTTGCTAAAAAATCCTTCAGACCAATTTTACGAAATATGCAATATTCATTATAGGGTATTTGCAAAACAAAAAAATCAATATGGCTTTTGGAAGAAATGCGAGAGGCTAAAAAAATCAAATCAAATAATAAGCATGTACCATCTGCCAAAAAGTTGAACATTTTTGAAGCTTAATAAATAAAATAAATAAAGCGTAACATTTCTTTTGAAAGGTTTTTTAATTTTTCAGGATTTTAAAGTTAAATAAAACAAATTGATTCAAACCAAAACTTTTTTCTTTTATTTTCCGTGGGAAGGTTTTCTTATTTCAGCAAATTTGTATTTCAGACATACAATGAAAACAACAATGTTGCTATCAAAGTATTATTAAAGTTAAAAAATAAATAAATAAAAAAAATAAGCCACCTAATACCAAAAATTCAATTGAATCCGATTTATTCACCTTTCTAGCAATGTTATAATGTTTCCAGCAAATAATTAAACATTACTTAAATTTATTTAAAAATTGCCAGTTTTATTTAATCATGCATGGCTTTTGACTTTCTCACAAAGATCAACGGTGAAAAATACCCCCTCCGTTTTCATTACCAGCATCACCAATCCTTACAACCTGCTTTACCCGCGATGATGCTACTTAATTTTTGTAATTTCATACGGACAAACACACACCGCCGCATATACATACATACTGATGTATGCGTATTTAAATGAGCAGACAAGACAAAATAACCAAAAAAGCAGCTAATAGCTGACGACACACATTTTCAAACAACTGCAACTCAAAAGCCAAGTATTCGCGTGACCGCCGATCCGAGAATAGAGCGCCATGCTGCACAGTGGGTGGAATACCAATCAACTGAAGATTCATTTTAACCCTTAACGGTCGAAAGTCCCGCTACGGGGACTTGTATTTAATGCTATAAAAATCGTTCGATCGTTAAGGGTTAAAATCTAAATTGGCCCAAAATTTATTGAATTCGATTTATAATATACCAGGATGGTAAACGGCAACTGCTCTTTTTGCTTGCCCTGCTTATTAGTGCAGTTGTAAAACTTTGTTTTTAATTAATGTTAAAGGTATGTAACAGCAAAAATCTAAAATTGGTTGTGGAGTCTAATTGTGTTTTTTCCGAAGATGTTATTTTATTTGTAACACTAGTAGGAAAAGTAACTTCTGAGATAACTCTAAAATTACTATAGTGTCTTGTGATGTTTGCTTGAACAAAACTCGTCGAAAATGTTGGTGAACAAAAAATATTTTAAATTTGATGGTAGTTGGTTGATTTTTTCAAAAGATGTTAATCGCCGCTAAATTAGTAATTTCCCCCACTGTGCACTTGGATGACAATGCGCTGACTGAAGAGAAAAGGCAACAACAACGACCAATAAAACTGCACTAGCTACAACAATAGCAGCACTAACAACAACAAGCCGCAACAAGAATAAAATACGCCTGTGATCAATGTTTAAATGAATGTTTTTTTTTTTTAATTTCTGTAGCAAAAATGTTTATTTTCCAGCAAAAAAACAAAAATTGTCAATAATAAACAAAAATAATTTTTATAAAAATTTGAAATAAATTTATGAAAATAAAAATTCATGTGTTTCATTTAATTTCAGTTTATAACAGCACCCAAACAGCTTTAAAGATAAAAGAAATCATATAGACCAAAAAAGTCAAATATAACCGTTGACACTCCTCCAAACCCCTCTCATTTCATCAACTGCTTTACATTCATAATTCCATACGCACAAATATACACAGTAGCACATTTGCAAGTTGGAATGAGCAGACAAGAGAAACTACGACAAGAACAACAGCAGCAACAACAACTAACACCTGCAGCAGCATTAGCCGCACTAACAACAACAAGAAGCACAAAGCAAAACAATTACACAAATGTGTAGTTTTTTTATTTCATTGTTTGAAATTTAAACTTTTAATATTCATAGAGATACATATACATTGTCCCGCCAACGTCTATGAATTTAGATAGAATACAAAATATTAACAAGCGGAAAAGATCAAAACAAAAAAAGCAGCTAACAGCTATCACATTTTCTTTCATTCTCTTTAACTCAAAAGCAAAAGCTGAAAACATCATGATTTTTGCAAGCCAACAGCTGACCGCCTACATTTTCTTTCATTCTATTCGTTTCACAAGCGCACACAAAAGCAACTCAAATGTAAACGCTGAAAACGTCATGATTTTTGCAAGCAAGTACTTTTCAGAAGTATCGAGTGTTCGTCTCTATTAGTTTGATACTCCTTGGTTCGTCCCTATCAGTTTGATACTCTTTGGATTTGATGCTGCTAACTTAAAATTTTCAGCAAAATTATTATTAAGCGCAGTTGGCAGCTTCTTAAAAATCGAAATTGCTAAAGCAACATAGATTGTATTTGAAGTTGACCCTGCTTAGTTTGGATATTACACTGGTTCAATTTTTATTGGATCTGTTGTGTTTCTATAAATTATTTGTAGTTATATATATATATGTATGTATATGAAATATGTGCATATAGTTATAAAGAAATATATACACACGCAAGTTTGCAAATAAAAAATTAAATCGTGTGAGTTTTTAAAATCGATTTTTCCACACTTATATGGTTGAAACTTTTAGACATTTTGATACTGCCTTTTAATCGCATATTATTGAAAACTTTCAGCTTTTGTAATGCAAAACTTTCAATATTATCTGGTTTGATTACTAAGATTTTTGCATAACTGCGTGTTTACCTTGCATTGCAACGTAGATATACAAAAAAAAATCAGACAAAATGTGTATCTCTCAGATACAAACACATGCTTAGATATGCACATACACACATAGAATGTATATATACTTATGTATAACAATAGCATACTTTTTTACCAATAAGGGACTGATGTTATGATGTAAATTCATATAATTTCAAATTCATGTAATTTGCATGGGTGTGTTTGCGTGCAGCTGGAAAAATAAATAATGTGTCTCCAAAAATGTAAATAATAATTACAACGATAAAACCTATCTTAATTTGATAATAACAATTAATTAATTATAAACAACTTTTAAAGAAAAGCTAACGTTTACTAATTTTATTATAATTCTTTTTCAGAAAAAAAATTTAATCAATTTCAATTTTGGTTTTCGCCAAGACAAGGCGTCATGGCGGTATTACAAAAAGTTCTTTGCGGATTTGTGAGGATGCAAATAGTTTATATAGCGCTCTTCGCCGCCTTCCCCAGCTTACCTTCAATGGCTACGGGTCTTCTTGCTTCAAATGAGAACGAAGATGAGTATTTAACAAAACGAGGTGTGTTGTGCTTCGATATAAAAAAAAGTTTACTTTTCATATCTAGAACTTGCGGAATATTTGTTAGAAAAAAAATATACTGTGTAGAACATAAGAATTTTAGGCGGCGATAGATCGCAAGTTGATTGAGAATACCTAAGTCGTTACAAACAGACTCTGAAATACCTGGGACGAGCATAGTTCACTGCACGAATTTGCAGTACCACTACACTGAAATGCTTATTTTGGGTGTTTAAAACTTTCTTTAAAAGCTGCTTTCTTTTAGGCAGTGGTATCCCAAAAATGTAAAAAAAATTATTTATTTTAATCTACATGAGTGTCATATCGATTTTGCTGACCGTAGATTCTTCATAATTAGAAATAACTTTTTCTTGAAGAATGAGCGTATTGTATGATGGTATGTGCCGAATTTTACATTGCTTGTCGCCACCAAGGGGTTGGTATAACCTAAATCTAAACAAAAAATTTGCATTTTATTTTATTAAACTTTTTTTTTGAGAAGCTACTTCGCAAGAAGTTTTATAAGCAGCTTCATTTTGTTTTTCTTACCTAGATATATGAAAGTTTTAGTACGATTTTAAAATTTTTGAGGCATACTATCCTTAGCGGCAGACAAATTTCAACCAGATGGTTTTTGTACCGGTAGACCGCGAGATTCTTCCACGGGGGAATCGATTAGCTCCCGGGCCCGGAAATTTCTAATACATTTAAAAAAGTATCGGGGAAAAAGGAGATGGAAGTTACCACCACTTTTCTCTCGATGGCCCTAAAAATGATCAGCATCGACTGGGCATCTCGATTGGCGAAACAAGAGCTCAATTATATAAGGGTCACTATCAGAGATCTGCAATAGTGGCAGTGTATTATACGACCACCACATATATCCGAGTACTGTTCACACTCTAGTGTGCTAAGGCACCATATATAAATACTGCAGTGTGCATTGCACTCTTGCCTTCTTTCACTCTTAGCACTATGGTGCCAATCGTGCCAAACTCGCCGTCAAATGGTTCGCTTTACACTCTTACATACAGCATAATAAAAAAATATTTAGTCAAATTATTAATATTGACTATTTCTTTTGATTAGATACATTTTATTTTATTCAAGAAAGCAAAAATTGCAAATGACAAAAAAAAATTAAAAGATGGCGTACGTTAAAGTCGGGCGCGGACGACTTTGGGATACCCTGTACCACTGCTTGCAATAAAATCCGGTAAATTGCTTAAGAACACCAAAAGACATTTGATTGCCAAATTAGATTATGATACCTTCATAAACAACCAAAAACAGACGAATTTTTAATCAAAAACTTTTTTTCGACCGATCGGCCCTATGGGAGCTATATGATATAGTCAACCGATTTTGATAAAATTTGGTACAGTGTTGAAGATAAAAAACTAAAAAACTTCTGAATGCCAAATTTGGTTACAATATCTGCACAAACAAACGAAACACAACGAATTTTGTGCAAAAAACGTTTTTTTGACCGATTGGCCCTATGGGAGCTATATAATATACTAGTCAACTGATTTTGATCAAATTTGGAATAGTGCTTGGGAACTCCAAAAAACTTCTGAATGCCAAATTTGGTTACAATATCTGCACAAACAAACGAAACACAACGGATTTTGTAAAAAAAAACGTTTTTTTGACCGATTGGCCCTATGGGAGCTATATGATATAGTCAACCGATTTTGATCAAATTTGGTATAGTGCTTGGGAACTCTAAAAAACTTCTTAATGCCAAATTTGGTTACAATATCTTCACAAACAAACGAAACACAACGAATTTTGTACAAAAAACAAATTTTCGACCGATCGATCCTATGGGACCTATATGATATAGTCAACCGATTTTGATAAAATTTGGTACAGTGCTGGGGGTTTCTAAAAAACTTCCGATTGCCAAATTTGGTTATGATATCTTCATAAGCAAACGAATTATCCATCTAAAACTTTTGCTTTTTTCGAGGTCCTCTGAAACACCCCTATGGGAGCTATATAATGTAGTCCCGATATCAAAAAAATAAAATAAACTTGTCTCCTATGGATTAATAAGGGATCTTATCTGAAAGTTTGGTTGCTCTAGCTCTTACCATCTCTGAGATCTAGGCGTTCATACGGACAGACGGACAGACGGACATGGGTATATCGACTTCTCTAGTCACTCTGATCATACTTTAGGTAACTTTGGGGGGGTCTCCGACTTCTCCTTCTGTACGTTACATACATTTTCGGCTTGCACAAACACAATATACCCTTTGTACCATACGGTACAGGGTATAAAAAGAGAGTGTGAGAGAAACCATCAACAATGATATTGCGCGTGTGTTGTATATAGCTCACTAACTCACTCTCATTTTTCGGCCGCTCTCTTTACCCAGCTCTCATTCTGACACGCAATAAACATTTTGCTCACACTTCTCTATCTCTCTCACTGCTCGAAAATAGTGTCATCGTCACTCTTGAAATTAAAAGAGTGTGTTTGACACTATTCGGCAATAGTGTCTGCAGTTTATGAGTGTAAACAAGACTTTAATCATGACAATATAGTGCAGTGATGTGCACCAATAGCCCGTGGGGGCCGAATGAAAATGAGTATTCACACAGACACGAGCCGAGCACTTGCCGAAGTAAAAAGCCAAAACGAAAAAATGCTAGCGTGCACTGACAGAATAGCTGTAGTGGCGCGTAAAGCTATTTTCACTTTTCAGTTGCGCACTGGCCAATACATTTACAATTTTTCCCGCTCTCTTCTTGCACATCCCTGATATAGTGTATGGTGCACTATTACTGCTCACACTCTTATGGTTAAGAGCAGAGTACGAAAATAAACTAAACGTAAAGTGCTTTTTCATTTAGTTTCCTTCTTTGCCAAGAAGAAAACACAAACGTATGAAAGCAAAAATAAAGTACATTTTATTTGTTTATGTATTGTTTGTAGACACGAACGAAAAGGAAACCCATGCCGAAAGGTGCTCGGTAAGTGAACTAAACAAGAGAACTTATACTGGGAACAATTCGTGAACGAATAATTGTCGTTTGGTTCGTTTTTTATGTATGTTACTATTTGATATGCTTACTACGCATCAACAATTCTTGCGGATGTATACATACACACGTGCTGCGTGCTTTGCTGATACATACATACATATGTACACAAAGCAAAACAAAAACGATCTATGCTGCTACATACATATACAAAAATTGGCCGTGAGCGAATAATTCGTTTTAAACGTTTGCCAACCATTTCGTTCGCGTTTCGTTGCGTGTGTTTCGGTATATCAAAAAAAATCAAAGTGCGAAAAAGGAATTGTATTGTTTGTATTCTTTGGCATTGCAAAAGTTTTGTTTATGTTTATGTTCGTGTACAAATCGATTCAAAAAATTTTAAAAGTTTGCTACTTTGGACGAACGTTCGTGAAAAGTACGGTTTATTTTCGTACCCTGGTTAAGAGTGCGTGTGGTGCCACACCATAATCATAAGAGTGCAGCTGACACTGCCATTACTTTTGATGAAAGTATGATTATTGCCACAAAACAGGCACTATTGCAGATCTCTGGTCACTACTTATATTTTGCGCCTAACAATAAAAACAATATTCTTCATTAAGATCATTCGAAAACTTTTTAAACTGAATGATAGGTGGCTGCGGCTGAATAACTCACTCGTAATACAAAAATATCATATAGTCCTAACACTATGCAGTTACAAAATTTGAAATATTTTATGCAATTGTGCTACAACAATAAAAAATTGAATAGACATTAAAAGTTACAGTCGAAAATGTAATGAAATAAATATAATTATAATCAACGTTGAAATTGAACCATAAATAAATATTGAGCCATATCGCTCCAAACTCGGTATGCAGCCTCAAGTGAATGTAGTACACAAACCATTTTGTTGGAAATACAACCCACAAAAATCAGCAATACTATCCAAATATCCTCTTTTACGTTTTTTTTGTAAAGCTAAAAAATCTGAATTTCTTTTACTTTTGCTTTGAGCCAATCGGTTCAAATTCAGTATAAACCTAATCGTATTTTTTGTCCCCAGCCGGAATGTCCTAACTGTATTTCACATACTGATTTAGTAAAACCATTTGTAATTGTTTTACCGAATTTTTAGTTATTTCAGTTTATTCCCGTATGTTCACATTGCCAACGTTGGCGGTCTAATAATATCTTTTCAGTTCAATTGTCTTATAAGAATAATGCAAATCTGCCTTTGTGGTATAAAAACTTAATACAAATAATTCATTTTAGAATTCATATTGGAAAAGTCCTACCACGGATTGATTCGCGAAAATGAGACGTTAGTGGAAATTACTCCCCTAATTAAAGTTGATGAAGAAAAAATTTGTAATTTTCGAATTTTAAAGAAACCATATCACGAAATACCCTTTCAGGTAGGTGCTTCTATTTACATACAAGATCGTGTCACTTATTTTCCTTTTACAGATTGAATTATTAAACAATTTGGGAATTTTAAAAGCTCGACGGGCACTTAACTGCGAAAAGCGAAAGAGCTATCATTTTGAGATTGTTGCCATGTATTGTGATGGAACGCCTTCTAACACGGCCAATATTCACATAACAGTGATTGACATTAATGAGTATGCACCAGTTTTTTTGCAACCATCCTATGTAACTGAAGTTGATGAGGGACGTCTATATAATGAAATAATCCGAGTGGAGGCAACAGACAAGGATTGCACACCACTCTTTGGCGATGTGTGCAAGTATGAGATATTAAACAACGACGAGCCATTTATTATCGACAACGAGGGTTTAATTAAAAATACTGAGCCGCTCTCTCATAAGGCATCTCACAATCACATCCTTTCAGTAGTAGCCTTCGATTGTGCCATGAAGGAATCGACCCCCATTATGGTTAGCATTAAAGTTCGACGAGTATGCGAAGCAAAATTTTTGGGCATACCCGAGCGAATTGACTTCAGCGTAAGTAACCACATCTTCTAGTTGGTATAGCGATTAATCAATATTTGAAACTTTTGAATTTCAGTCTGGTAACACAGAGACATTGCAGTTGTTCCCAAACGCACGCTTGGATTTGTGCGATGTCATTTGTAGCAATGACGCTTTAGAAATACACTCATCTATTGCTCTTAAAGTGAGTACATAAAAATTAGGGTTTTCCTCAAAGTTATTCTCTTATTTTGCATATTTCTATGACAGACAAAGCACATATCATTTGGCTGCGATCGGGATATATCTAACTGTTCCTCAAGCTTTGTACTAACAGACCTTCTACCGCGCGGTGCTCAGTGGACCAAGGACTTAAGTTATGATGAAGGTATAGAGCCAATATTTCATTTCGACGGTTCTACAGGGGTAGTATTACCTGATACCTTAATTGGCCATCATGATTTTTCTTTACACCCATTTGGTATTGTGACAATATTTCGACACAGTAGTCAGCCTTTAAGAAATAAGCACATAAAAGAACATATTGTTTGTAGTGCAGACGATCATAAAATGAACCGTCATCATATGGCGTTGTTTGTGCGTAATTGTCGTTTAATACTATTGCTGCGAAAAAACTTTAACGAAGGCGACTTGAACATCTTTAGCCCAGCTGAATGGCGATGGAAAATACCGCAGGTGTGCGATAATGAATGGCACCATTACGTGTTGAACGTTGATCAGTCTTCCAAAGTTGAATTGTATATTGATGGTGTTCGCTTCGAAAATTCTATTGAGGATCGCCATAGCAATCCAGAAGTTATTGATGACTGGCCTTTACATGCCGCACACGGAGTAAACACAACATTTACGATAGGGGCATGCTATCAAAGCTCCGAAAATAGACTTAAACATGGCTTCAACGGCGATATCTCTGAAGTCAAGATATCTCCTAAAGGCGTGCTATCCTCCGAAGACATTACATGTGGCACCAGTTGTGCTGAGCACCTACTGCCGCCTCGTGGTTTGAGGGCAGATAACGATGTACACGTGCAAGTCATAGGGCAAATGAATGAAATTTACATTGAAGCTAAAAGCAAACACAAAATTGAACAACTAATGCGTACGGTTCAATATATTAATATGAAACCAAATCCTACTGTAGGAAGAAGAAATATAGAAGTTCGCACAACAATGATATGCAACAATCAAAGTATAATAAGCTTACCCACAATTGAAACATATATAATGGTGAATAGACCGCCTGCGAGCATAACCGATTCTGCTACACCAAATGAAAATGACTTATTAGACACAGCAACAATGTATCCAATTAATAAAAGCGAATACAATTTGGATACCTCATCACTTGGACCTACAATGCATAGACAAGATGCTCAGATTTTGTCTAACAGGATCTCAATATCAGGTAAATATAAATACTTATTTATACTCTTTAATCATTAAGGGTATTATAATTTATGCAATCTATGTAGCAGAATGTGGAGTGGTAGACTATGCGGGGTTCCACAGAAATTTCTAGAGATTTCGGGTATGGTTTGAAACCAAATCTCTAACTTGTAGCATTTTTTGCAACTTTTCGCTTTCAATTTCTGATAAATAAATTTTAATGTTTCCTAACACATGAACTTTAAATTTACATTTAATTTATTTGTTTGTTATAATTTTGTAACTTAGATTTTTTTTTTTTTTTTTGATCATATTTTTTTTTATGCAAGCTGTCTATTGACATTTAACAAATTTGGTAATAATATTATAAATTTAACCAATTTATATTAACTAAATGGTATATATTACATTACATTATTGTTTTAAACTCTATACGGAAGATCGAGTACATGAAATCTTTTTAGACGCCTAGTATCTCTGCTATTGTCTAATAGGTTTAACGCTAATGTGTTTTCATGGTAGTTCAGTCTACTTATATATCTTTCAGCTCGTTGCTTAATTTCTTCTTTAACTAGTAGAATATTGAGGTCTTTGTGAATTTCATAATTACTGACAAACCAGGGAGCCCTGACTATACTTCTAAGTGTAGTCGATTGGTACCGTTGGAGATTTGACCCCAAAAATATCGATAATATGCCAAATTAAAAACTCCCAAAGGGTCAAGGTAAATATAAAAATATTAACATTGCTCAACAAAAGATCGAACTGCATCATTAGTTTTCAAAAATCGCTGGGGCAGTTTCCAGTACCTTATCCAGCTAGACCCTTTAATTATTTGGTCTCGCAACTAGGTGGCAACTCCACTTGTGTAAAAATTAAAATCATTAACTAAAACATTTGATTTGTTAAATTATAGTGGTACAGATAACTCAGAAATTGAATAATCTTTTAAATAAGTAACAGTTTGTTTTAATAAAATTGGTTTTATTGGTGAATTTTATCAAATCTCGAGCAAATTTGGTTGAAATTTTAGAACCGTCTCAAAGAAATTTAAGAGAAATATTATAGTTTTTTGTGTCACCCCCTAACAATCGGAAAAACACCTTAATAGTAGAGACGGAAATATCAAGGGACATTAAACTTCAAATATGTGCCAAGTTTCAGTTTGAAATTCAGGCTGTCGAGTTACTTTCTCGGTTTTCAACGTTTTGCTCTGAAACTTGACAGTTTTGAGTCGTAGTTGTATATTCTTTGGTTGTAGGTACCCTGCAGTACTGCTCACTAGTTCGGAAGTGCTTAAATTGGCATCCAGCAACTACCCACCTTACAACCCACCACCAATGTAAGGCTTCATTTCGTTTTTTGCACAGAATTCCTAGGACATGGGGACTGGCGACACCACATCGTTTACCTCATGGGCAGTCCAAATGGGTACCCATATGGTGGGGACTGCAAATGGGGACCCATGTGGCCGATCAGTTTAATTCGCACCCCATGCTGTGAATTTAAGCCACACAAAACAAAAACAATTTTAAATACTTTTAATTTTTTTAAATGATTATTTATTTCATAAAAAATTTAAATTTTACGTTATTTATTATTATGGGTGTTATATTTTTTTATGCTGGTTTTTGATTTTATAGATCCAGTGCATCTAGAAAGGTAATATTTAAATATATTAAAGCAAATGTTGATAAATACAAAATTAAAGAAAAGAAACTTACCAAGTGATTCGACATAAAAATGTATTCAATTTTTACAAGTGCTTTTAGGATCTGAAGTATGAAACCCCTGTACCTATAGGTACAAAGGGTATACTAGATTTGTGCAATGTATGTAACGGACAGAAGGAGGCGTGGCAGACCCCAAGTCCTTTATACCAAAATGCTTATCATAACCTCGGGTAGCGATTGAGCCATGTCCGTCCATCCGTCCGTCCGTCTGTCCGTCCGTATGAACCCCTAGATCTCGGAGACTATAAGAGCTAGAGACACGAAACTTTACCAGCAGGTGCGCATATTTCCTGGAAAGATGAAGTTTGTTGAATCATGTCAATATCTTTCCCCGTTCCCTCGCAGTAGAATTTCGCGGTTTTTAGCCACACCGTTTAATATTTTCATCTGAAATTTAACAGAGCGATGCGTTGTGGTTATTGGTTATTGGTTGTTCTCTCGACGACCTGGTAAGCTGCATTTATGCTATTCGATCTGTGATCTAATGTACGCAGAAAAATCCTATTGCTTTTAAATCGGGTTGAGCGTAGGGAACTACCACATATAAAATAAACTCCAATAAAAGACAGAAATATACCTCGGAAAAGCATCCCCGCAAAGTTGACTACCTCCATAAACGTATAAAGGACTTTAATTTAAAGATGTCCACTTGGACTGTACAAACCCTTAATAGGGATGCTGCCTCGTTCTCTAAAAATGTGAGGATCACATCAGCGACGAACGCTGGTTTTGTACGTCAGCTTAATTTGCGTCCACGCGCTGAGGGACGAGGAAGGATGCGTTTTACGTGTGACCGGAGACAGTCTTCAAATCGTGTTCTAATCTTACAAAGCCTATTTCTACGAAGTGTATTACGTTTCTGCTCTGCAATGCTTAGCTATAAGTTTTCTGTGAGCTGTCTTCTATGCATAGTGTTCCTTAGGTTGATAGGAATGATAGAGGTAAAAATTTTACTAAAGCTTTAGATAACCACAGAGCAGCACTCTCACGCCACCAACGAACACCCCGATAAGGGTACGTACGGAGAGAATGACCGCAGAAGGGCCATCGCCTGCGGTAGTAGCGAGCACCTCCGAAGCTGCTGTTGATGCCTAGGACCAACCCTCGACATCCAGGACAACGACGGAGGGACCCCAGCCAAGAGGCTAAAGGTAGCAATTGTACCTGAGGAGTACCCTCAGGTGGTCCTCAGCAGTGAGGAGGCAATATTGGAGGAGCTAGTCTCATCAGGCTGGGACTCCCCAATAAAATTTGATGGGATCCACTTCAGGGTGGGCCATCTAGTCGTGGACTGCTCGGACGAGGCGTCGGCTGAGTGGTTGCGGCTGGCATACGACGGCGACATACCGGCGGCGCATACTATCACCATCTTCTGCCCCACAACGGGAGACAAGTCGACGGAATGGATCTTTGAGCTGATCCATAAGTAGAACCCTCTGAACAGGGAGTACTGGAGGTTGCTGTCGAGAAAAAGCGAAGGGTGTGGTCTACTCCTCGTCCTCGGCATCGACGACAACTCCTGTGACGAAATCGTAAAGAACGGTCACAAGCTGAACTTTAGGTTCAGAAGCATCCCGGTGAGTGGTTTGAGAAAGGGCAAGATGGCTGCCAAAGAACCAAAGCCGGCCCCGCTTCCCCAATCTGCAGCGGAGGATGAGGTACTGAACACCTCTGATTCCCTAGCAGACCTGGCGGAAGACGAGGATCTCAATACCACAGTGATTGAGGCGAACTGCGACATGGGAGATCAGCCTCCTATGTCCTCGCAGGAACTGGCCATGGAGCTGGGCGAAGAAGAAGAGAGGAATCTGGAGACGACCTCAGACGCTGGTTGTGGAACCGATCCTATGATCGGGAGTACAGGAATAGCCAAGGTGAACATCAACCGTGCCAAGGCCAAGGAACCTTGGTATAACCAGGGCATAAAAGGACTGTACGTGACTGATGCCAAGGTAATCTGGGACCATAAGGACCCACTCCCTAGAGCCTGTATCTTGGCAAGTAAAAGTATTAATCATAACGTACTTACAGAATTCCTCACTGCGCAAGACAACATCTAATCTAATAACATCTTCTAGATATAACCTTGGCTAGCAGCGCAATAAAGTCTCATATATGAGTGACTAGCACGTATGGAGAGTGGGCCGCTTACCGAAATAATCTGACTCTGTATAACAATTAAAGTGGGCAATTTGACTCATAAGGAAGTGGCACTATGCGCTTTTCTGGATATACAGGGTGCCTTTTATAACGCCTCCCACGAGGCCGTCAAAGCATCACTGGCCAGAAGATGCTGACGATAACTTTATTATAGCCAGAGGCAGGTATGAGGAAATATTCTGCGACACTATCCAGCTAGGGCTCCAAGCTTAACTTCAGGACCCATGTAAACAACACGATAAATAAGTGCTCAAGGGCTCTCTTTACGTGTAGAAGCGTTGCCGGGAAATCGTGGCGTACATTACTACGAACAATAAGATGGCTGTACCTAATGGTTGTCAGACCCATGCTATTATATAGGGCAATCCATCCGTATACCACTTTATTGTCTGTCGTTTTATTGGGTGAACTGCCGAAAGAGTTGTCCAGGCCTCTTTCGTGCTGAGTTTAATATCGAAGTTCTGATTGAACTTGTATTCAGCTGGCCTTGCTAGTCTCATCAGGCTGGGACTCCCCAATAAAATTTGATGGGATCCACTTCAGGGTGGGCCATCTAGTCGTGGACTGCTCGGACGAGGCGTCGGCTGAGTGGTTGCGGCTGGCATACGACGGCGACATACCGGCGGCGCATACTATCACCATCTTCTGCCCCACAACGGGAGACAAGTCGACGGAATGGATCTTTGAGCTGATCCATAAGTAGAACCCTCTGAACAGGGAGTACTGGAGGTTGCTGTCGAGAAAAAGCGAAGGGTGTGGTCTACTCCTCGTCCTCGGCATCGACGACAACTCCTGTGACGAAATCGTAAAGAACGGTCACAAGCTGAACTTTAGGTTCAGAAGCATCCCGGTGAGTGGTTTGAGAAAGGGCAAGATGGCTGCCAAAGAACCAAAGCCGGCCCCGCTTCCCCAATCTGCAGCGGAGGATGAGGTACTGAACACCTCTGATTCCCTAGCAGACCTGGCGGAAGACGAGGATCTCAATACCACAGTGATTGAGGCGAACTGCGACATGGGAGATCAGCCTCCTATGTCCTCGCAGGAACTGGCCATGGAGCTGGGCGAAGAAGAAGAGAGGAATCTGGAGACGACCTCAGACGCTGGTTGTGGAACCGATCCTATGATCGGGAGTACAGGAATAGCCAAGGTGAACATCAACCGTGCCAAGGCCAAGGAACCTTGGTATAACCAGGGCATAAAAGGACTGTACGTGACTGATGCCAAGGTAATCTGGGACCATAAGGACCCACTCCCTAGAGCCTGTATCTTGGCAAGTAAAAGTATTAATCATAACGTACTTACAGAATTCCTCACTGCGCAAGACAACATCTAATCTAATAACATCTTCTAGATATAACCTTGGCTAGCAGCGCAATAAAGTCTCATATATGAGTGACTAGCACGTATGGAGAGTGGGCCGCTTACCGAAATAATCTGACTCTGTATAACAATTAAAGTGGGCAATTTGACTCATAAGGAAGTGGCACTATGCGCTTTTCTGGATATACAGGGTGCCTTTTATAACGCCTCCCACGAGGCCGTCAAAGCATCACTGGCCAGAAGATGCTGACGATAAC